>BOPM01000428.1:128068-141739 GCA_022179025.1 Porites australiensis | reverse complement strand
ATGGATCACGATATTTTTACTACTTTTCCGCAACGAGGCTTTGCAAAATGACTGTGTATGACTCAGTTGCAATTGCATCTGAGGTACAGAAATAGCATTTGAAATAAAGAAACAGAAATAAAATATTGTTCACGCACAAAATGTCTTTACGTTACCCGTGAGTTTTACAGGTTCTTACACCGAGGATGAGCCAAATGTTCCTCGGCAAAATAATCTAATTTAACAGAAAAAAGTTGTCTGGCGTTGACAAGGTTGTGAATTTCAAGGACTTTTAGAGACAAGACCTAATAAAGAAATCAAGTACTTTTCAAGAACCTAAACCGAATTCAAGGACTTTTCAAGACGACTAGTAAAATTCAAGACCTTTTCAAGATTGTAGGAACCATGGGCACAGAAACAGACCTCACTCATTATTTCATCTTTGCACGCGCTTTACTACCGTGAGGATCACGTGGTATTTCAAGGGGTAAAACGGTCGAGTTTGTTTATTTTCTCCAAACGAAACGATGATGCAAAATTCACGGTTCGAGTTTCGTCAAGTTTTACGTCATTATTGATTGCTGTGAGGACATCTGGGTGCCTAACCATAACTAAACAATACTAAAACAATTGAAAGAATGGCATGTCATTGTTTCCTGCGACCAATTAGGAGAGACCTTCCGAGCAGCTCCTACACTACTCCTTTTGTCCTGTGACCTGTGATCATGTGTTCTGTACCTGCCACATCTACAGTCGCCACTGCATCCAAAGAAATAACGATGATCATTTCCACCAATCGCAGACGTCCTTTAATCCAACCAATCCTTAAAGCGCGTGCAAAGATGCCAGGTTTTGTGAATAAGGTCCAGTAAAAAGGCATCAAGATTTTGTATAAAATGTAATCATTATATTATTTTTTAAGTCTATTTTGCTAACAAGTCTAATTTCGCACAACTACTTTAAGATCTTTTAATGTGGTAGCACTTGTACCTGTGTTATAATCCCCTGTCCAACTTGATTCAGATTTACGGTAGGAGTGCTCTGGATTCAGGTCAGGAAAGACCATCACTGTAATTATTAATTATTTCCATTTTGAGAGCTGGTTTTAAAAACTCTTAATTACTTACTTCAACTCCCATCATCCCATCACTTATAAATCTTTTAACTTCTGATTGTCTACATATCTATGTAACGAACAAGTAGATACTTATTATTGCCTCAGTTGAAACTCTGTTTTTTTCTTTCCATACGAAAAGTGGAATAAACATTACAAATGCTGTTAGTAATCTTTTGTGATAGCGAGACAAAACCTCACTGAAAGCAATTTTAATATTTGTGTAAACTAAAGTACGCAATCTTACTGCCATTAATTTGATGGCGCTTTTTTGTAATTCCGAAAATAGAGACCTGTTCTACCAGCAGTATTTACCCGAGATTCAATTAAGCGGTTTACGTTACTCGATGATGTCAAACACAAAGGATCGTGGAACAGAAAATGACAAAATGGCTTGAAATCCGCTAATATAAACACCTAAAAAAATCCCAGTTTATTTGTTACAATACGATCTCGTTCCTGCAGGGCGGCTCGATCTTAATTTTCAGTTCACTGGCAAAGCTTTCGTTCTAAAAATTTTTTCTACTAGCAAAAGCAGTAAATGTACAGGCTATTGGTGGAACAGAGTATAAATTACGATGCCGAGCTAAAATGTGCATTGTAATGTTGTAAATAAAACAAATGAGCAGTGGCTGACACGCGAACCGTTCCTCTTGTACAATCAGTCAATGTATGCATGGATAAGTTTAGCCACAAAATGACCAAAATTCTTCAACAACGATTATCTTCTCTCTCAAATTTCAACTCGAGAAATGCTTACTCGCCAATTTTTGCCGGACGATTTTCTTTTGACTGGTAACTTCGAAAAACCACTCGGATTATGCGAGTTTGTGAGTGCTAATCTCGAGCCCTGTAATCCTGGAAGGCCTGCTTTGCGCAAGTGGTGACACACAATTCTTGAACGCTTTCGAGTTTTCTTCTGTTTTTGGGAAGTGGATTTGTCATTTTTTGTTCCTGTTCGCCACTCGAAGTCTAATTTATTGAGCACCACGACTCTCTCAACTCTTTCAGTTAAAACGCAATTGGCCATTTCCGAGTTCCAAAAACTCTCACTTTCGAAACAAGGCCAAGTTCAAAACCTTTCTTGTGAAAATGAAGTTTATTCGTTGGGAAATAAAAAATCGTTTTCAATTATCAATGGCTTTACACTAAGCCTCGCTTAAGGCAACTTGAAAATGACCGATTGAAGACAAAAATCTGAAAATAGTCAAAACAACCTCAGAAGCTTGTTTTCAAACAGAAACTGCTGTTTTTATAGTTTAGTCTTTAAAGCTGGACAGTACTTAAGATTGCTGTTTAACTGGCACAGTAATTTACATGCAGGAACATTTCTCTCGTCTTTGGGTCTACAAAATAAAAACACAAACACAATCACACACAACGTAGTTAACTACACGGAAATAAGAAAATACTCCGTTAAAAAGACCTTGAAGCTTAAGTATTTCCAGCCTTAAGTTTAAAGATACACTCGGCTACGTCGGAGGAAAACATATTATATAAAAGAATTTCGTTGCAATATTTCAGAATTTTAGGGGAACGAATTCAGTGTTCAGTGTTGGAAATCATTGTAATGTGCCGGCCTTATTACAAACAAAAGCTTCCAAAGGTGTTTGATCATCTCCGATGGAGAGAAACCCTAAAATTCTCAATGAATATTTTCGGTTAAGATGAAATACAATAAAATACAGTAAATAAATTTAAACAAAGTTAAACAAAATCCCTTAACAAAATACAAAATAATTAACAATTATTCCTCGGGGCTCTGAGTCAATAGCCTATTTGGTCTTCAGCCTCATGGGCTATTGACTCAGAGGCCTTAATTAAGGGCGAGAGGAATAACTGTTTTAGTAAAATCCAACTAGTTGGTCAAAAATATCAAGAGAAAACAACTTTGGCTAGTTAAAGCAAGACTTTAATCCTTTTTTGCCGCCAAAAAGCCGGCGCTTTTTGCTACTAGTGGACTATAACATTGTTGTCCTCTTTTCGCTGTTCTTCAAGATTCATTATTTAATTCTCAGTGTCTTAGTATTCTACAGTTCAAGTTAATTAGCATTCACGCGTCGAAATCGGCTCGCCTCTTTCACTTCTACATTTCGAGGACTAATAGCATGATTTAAAGAATGATTCGCTGAAAAAAGGAAAAAGCCAAATATCCTGATAAGATATTCGCTCAAAGGATGAAAAAACTCTTAGAAAAAAACTACTTACACTAGCGTGAATCTCCGAGTCTTCGTTTCTAAATCTGAATTCTTCTGTTCATGACCACTGCTAGCTCAGAACTGAATTTTTAAAAATAGCGCTAGAATGCAAAATACCCTTAGGGAATCGAAGGGACGCGTTGCTATCGGCAACGCGGATTTAATTTATAACAAACATACAGCCTAGTAAAAGCTCAACCAATCAGAATAGACCACTAGTTGGATTTTACTAATACTTACCACCATAACTCCTCGAGGTAAATTTGGACGTGTACACATTTCAAAACCTTAATTTAAGAACAATGAAATTACAGAGCAGAAACAAAGGATATTTTAAGTGAGCAACGAAAAAAAGGTTTGACAAACACTTTGACAAGATGTACTTAATTCAAAACGGGCCCCACGTACCGACTGAGTAGATCATTAAATAAATACTTGGGTACTGTATCTGATGGGCAAATGCAGCCGGAACTGAGTTCTGCTAAAGGGGTGAGATAATTACAAGGTGCAAAACCCTTATATTAGTGACTGGACTTGCTGCAATACACTGTAACCATCCGAACTACCAGATGGAGAGTTATCGATCACTTCATCGGAATTTACGAGAACAAAACGAACTCGTTTTTAAAATCTTAGACAGGGTGTTTGTTTCTAACTTCTTTGCTAATCTACAAACTATTAACCAAAATTTATACGAAAGCTAATTCAGTGGTCTACTTGGCACAAAATGTCAGTGGGAAAAGTAAGCGACATCTTCTCTACTGAAACAGCTTCCAAGGCAAAAGTCACTTTTTGGCCAGCCTGCTCCAAGCATTCAGATAGTGGGGAGTGGATCGGAGTGGTGCAAAGTGAAAAGGAAGGGCGGTTTTCGTTTTTCACCGTCTCCGGTTCTCTTTACGGGCGGTTTCGAGCGTGTTTGATTATCTCTGACCGAGAAAAAAATTGAACTGTTCACACAAACGCTAAAAGTCTTACTAAACATTAAATAAATAAACTTTCACAAAAACTTTCAGTTATGTCTAACCTGCTCCTGTTCATGCGCTGATTCAGGTGATGAATCAAGAAAGAGACGAGGGTAGAGAATTCTCCAGTAGTCCTCTGATGGCCATTCATGTTCAGGTCTGAGGTTTCCTTCATAATCCTGCAACAAAATACAAAACAATACTTAAAACCACCCATCCACTTTTAGTAACGTGTGGACGTGTGCACGTTTCAAAACCTTCATTTTAAGTACAATGCGAGTACAGTGACAAACGAAAGACAATTGTTTTTTGACAACAACTTTGCCAAGATGTACAAAGTTCAAAACAAGCCTCGCGTGCCAAAAGAAAAGATCAACAGTCAAAACTTGGCCTAATAAAAAGTACAGTGTTTAGACAAAAACCAGCCTGGAGCTGTGTTCTGCTTAAGGTGTGAGCTTATTATAAGGTAGGAAACCCTTAGTACATGGCCTTATTGCAAAACTCTGTAAACATGACCAACCAAACCAGATCGCTTTATCGCGAAGAAACTGACCTGATCTGTTTTAAGATTTATACACAAGTTCGGCTGATTCCAATTTATCCTCGGCCCAACCGTGCGGCATACAACAAAAGAATTCTTTTCGGTCTGGTTGGAACGAAATGTCAATAGGTGACATCAGCGCGGTTTTTTGCTAAATAGCTTTAAAAAGCGTCTTCTTTTTCAAGAGAACAAATATAAGTCGCTTTTGGCTACCATGTTCTAGGCGTTCAGATAGTGGGGAGTGGCGGTAAGATGACCGTATAAAAAACAAAGCAGAAGAAAGGGACAGGGGCTCCCTAAATAAATTATAAATTCCTCGCTGTTTTGTTTCCTCGTTTCTCCACACTCGCTGAACGCCTGAAACAGGCTACTTGTGGTCTATAAATGTCTGAGTGCGTCTCAAGAGAGAATAGACAGCTATAGCCCTGCCGTTTATTCCTAACAGAAACGGCGATCCATGGGTCATCGATATAATTTCGGAAATATAATCATTCACTTCAAAATAATAAACGAATAAGCTCTCTCTAATAAAAATTTGACCTGCTGTGAATGAATGAACTGAAAAATCCCTAAACAAGGAAAAATGCTTTCTGCCCTATAAATCACGGTCAAAAATTATACGAGCACAAGGTTTACGTGTAAACAACAACTGACAAGATATTTTAAAGCGTTTTTACGGTTATTTGCTGACAGGGGTGTAGCCAGCCCACAGACCTGTAAGACGGGACTACAAATTTTTGGTTTGATCACTCTACTGCTTGTAATAAATTATGCGTTGTTGGGGTGAACTAAAAAGCTTAAGAGCTCAAAGTGTTGGTGAGGTCAGTGCGTACTAGTCATGCGTGCAATTTTCAGGATATGCGGAAATGAAAGTCAGCCCGGCCTACAACTAGTCGAAATGCTGGCTACGCCCCTGGCTGAGATAATATTTTCCCCTTGTATAAAAGCGAAGATTTTGACTTCTCGGCAAGATTGGTAAGACAAACGTTCTTTTTATCAAGGCGCACGTAAGAGAATCTTGCATGCAAAATAGCAGAATCAAAATCAAAGTAATGAAATCCTTTTTATGTTCTCTCGAAAATCTTCTGCGTTACAAAACTCGCAGATCACAGTGTATTTTTGTGCGGGCGGGAATTTGTTACGTAATAAAACGAAAGGCGGGAAAATGTCATCACGTGAAAAATCATCCGAGGTATATTTAACCAATCAGCTGCCGCCACGTCGCTAGGCTTTGAATGACATCGTTTGTTGTTTTTGTAGTTTGTTCAGTTCGCTCTTCAACGGCAAACTGTTCAGGATGAACTCAAAATTTAACAAGAAAACATCACAGAAATTATTTTACACAAGACAGGGATTCATCTCTTTTTACTCAGGAATATGCTAAGGAGTTGTTCGAAGCTCAAGGAAACCTCATTTATAAGGATATTTCAAAGTCCAAAGCTCCGCAGGATTTGATTTGTATGGCGAGTGTTCTTGGAAAATTGAAAACAAGCTCATGCTATTTACGCGATGAAAATCATGCAATGGACACTTATGCTATACGGTGGAGAACAGCGAAGTGTTTATCTGTAAGGAAAATTGTTTTGGTGCTGCTTTCAATCGTTGTCTCGAAGATACAATTTTTTTGTGCGGGTTGTTATTTCAAAAACCAACGCTTCACCGAACTGCAAGGACCAGTATTTACCAAAGAAACGCTCAAGAACTAACAAAAGAACAGCTATAAAAAAGACTTGTTTGTTTTTTGGACTTTCAAAGGAACTTCACTTGACTTAAACTGTTTTTATAGGAGCCTTGGACGATAAATGTGAAACTGTGAGTTCAATGTGTTTACTCTTTGCTCATTTCTTTGAATTGAACATGAACTGAGCATCTTTCATTTGCTTTTATGATTGTTGTTTGTTACTTTATGAAAAGGTATGAATTAAAATTGATTCAGAAATTAATACTGTGGAAATTATGTGCTTTTGTTTGCTGGAAGTTCTTGTTTTCACCCAATAATATCATCTTATGGCTGCTTGAAGATACGAAATTTCTCTTCTTGTCTTCAATTCCTTTTTTAATATCAGCTAAAGTTACTTGTTCTTAACGTTCTCAGTTAAAACATTTTATGGAGTTAGTTTAATCAGTTGAAAGAAATGAATTTGAAATGATACTTTGAATCTGCTAAAGTTTGTGATTTGATTTCAAAAGCAAATCTCGTGTTTTGTCGAGTATAAAAATGACAAAGAAAGGAAAATGGCGAAAGGCAAGAGCTGAGTAGAAATAAACTGTAAACAAAGAATAAAGAAACAAATTGCGATAAAATTGGAAAACTTACGTGGTAGGATGACCACAGTGTAGTGATGTTTCCGTGCTGCTGTACAGCTGATGAGAGATTCATCACCTGCTGTGGAGTCATCTTCACATCAAAAAGGAACAGTTGCTCCAGGTGAGGAGCGCAGCTGAGATGTTTTATCAAGCTGTCGACTCCTGCACCCAGAAGAGGATTGTATGACATGTCGAGCAACTTCAAGTTTGGAAGATCTTGTTTGAATACTCTGCTGATGAACTCCACAGCAGGTGATGATGTTACATTGATACGTTCGAGTAATAATATCTCCAGTTTGTGTGTTGTTGGGATGCTCCTCAGTAGAGACTCTGTTACCTCAGCATCCAACACTTCACCGCGTTCACCCGCAACCAGTATCACGTGTGGAGCGGTGATAAACGGCATCATCTCAATCAGCTGTTCCACATCTGACCTGTTCACACCACCAGCATAAATCGTCCGAACCCTGGAGAGACCATGACGCTTTGAACAACAGCTGCTGCTGCTCTCTTCACTTGACTCATCACCATTCATGTTTGTCTTCTTTGTTGTCTCTTCTAAACTAAATAATGTCTTTACCATTTTAAAAGCAAAAGGAATCCTATAAGTTTTTACAATTTCAGTAAAATAAAGGTGAGTGTTGTTTTCTTCTTTCATTAAAAAAAACTCATGTACACTACGCCATGGAAATACATTCAAAAATTCTGATGCTTTCTGTTCTCCTGTTCTACTAACTATAACAGCGTTTAATTGCTGTGTTAAAGTTATTAAATTATTATAACTTTGCTCTGTATACTGGTCGCTTTTAGAGAAAAATATATACATAAGTGAAGCGGTAGTTTTAACAAAATTTTCCTTTGCTGCAATATTCAGCTGGTCAGGATTTATAAAAATGAACAAAACACCTCCTAGATTAGAAAGAAAAGTGGGGAAAAGTTCTGTTCTCGTGTCTGCTGAGCAGTAGAAGAATAACTGTGTACATAGAGTTAAAAGATTTTTTTGTGTTTCTGACAAATCTTTCACTGACGGTGCTTGGTTGTCGAAGCTGTACTTTGAGTCTTCCTTCGCCGCCATTTCCAACAGATAAATCAAGATCTCGCGCGCGGCTTCTTCTGACATTTCAGCAGCAAATTTAAAAACTTCATTCAACTTGAAGATCTTTTCAATTGAGTCGACTTTGAAAAGGGAATTGTTTTTACTTTCTTGAGATATCAGTTCTTCTTTTAGAAATAAAGAAGCCAAAAACTCCTGCATGGATTTGTGAATGAAATGAACGTCTTTGCACGGGTTAAGAGCGGACATGTTTAGCAGCTGAAACAACCCGGCCTCGATCAGTTTCTCAGTCAAAACGTGATCCGGCAGTTTACTGAGAGGAAAGTAAAGTAAATCCTTTAGAAGTGCGTCAAATGCTAGTTCTCCTACTTTACAGAGTTCTTCTTTGTGGTCGTCAACTTTTTCCGCCGGCTTTTTTTGTTTTTCAGACATATGATTAAACATAGTCTGTAGAAACTTGAAGTACACCATCACCCGTGATGAAGGTAGTCCTTCACGATCCTTTTCTTTCCAAACCAACAACAACATTAAAAGCAAAATAGGTATTTTTGCTACATCTTCCAGGTCTTGTTGCTTCAAGTATTCAAAAAACTCCCAAACACCTTTACCATCTTTCAAGAATCTACGGACGAACTCTTCTTGTCGCTCACGGTCAAAACCGTCGATCTCAAATTGAGCATCGCTGGAACTTTTCAATCCCTCTGCTTTCATGTCTCTAGACGTTATAATGACACAACAATCCCTCAACTGCTTTTTCTCCCAGATTTGAAGAACGGGTGATCGGCTTGCTGCGTTGTGTACGTATTCATCGTAGCCGTCCAAAATAAGCAACACTTTTTCTTGGTGGTGACGAACGTAATCGTACAGGTTGTCAGTGGAAATTGGGCCATCACTCGCAAGAAGATTAGCAGCGCTCAGAATGGCTGGGACATCGTTGAGGTTACAAACATCGCGTAATTTGACCAAAAGTACGAGATCAAATCTTCCTAACTGTCCTTCAAATCTGTGCTGGGACCAGTCGAATGTAGCTTTCTGCGTAAAAACGGTCTTGCCGATACCTGGTCGTCCGTGAACCAAAATACGCTTAGACAAATGATCAAGTCTTCCGCCGTCAAAAATGTTGGTGTAGTGTTTAAGTTTCTTCTGTGTTACTCCGCTGGGCTTCTTCTCATCCATAAGCCAAGACAACTGGGTGTAAATTTCATCGATATGAACGGCAGAGCTTTGGTCCCACGGAACGATTTTGACTTTGCTGTTGGTTTCATAAATTGATCGCAGCTGTTTCTGGCACTCCTTGAGGCAGAGAGAATCTGTTAAAGAAAATTTTACGTTCCTTTTATAAAAAAATTGTTTGTTAATAACTTGACATCTTAATAGGCGAGGAAAGTTAAAAGGAGGTAGTTGACGCACAAAATATAGGCCCTCATTTATATAAAGTGATTAGATCACCGAATATAAATAAAATTTCC
This sequence comes from Porites australiensis, assembly GCA_022179025.1. Taxonomy (NCBI): domain Eukaryota; kingdom Metazoa; phylum Cnidaria; class Anthozoa; order Scleractinia; family Poritidae; genus Porites; species Porites australiensis. The sequence goes on along the minus strand of BOPM01000428.1, from coordinate 132,115 downwards.
ATATTTAAAAACAAATTATCCTCAACTCATGATACAACGACAGAAATGTAACTAACAGTGCATGTAGATATCAGGGCTCTAAAACACCAGAATATAGTGTAAGAATATAAATACTATGATCAAACTTAGAAGGAATGCTATTTATTAATTCAATTTATTAATTCATTTATCTATTCAATTTTCTTCTTTTTCACCGCTTACACACTGACTTTAATTGGATGGGGAGCTTACTAGAAAATCTAACAATTTATCTAGCTTCCCAGCTCGCACTTATTATTTCTCCTATATTATAAAGTTATAACCTAGCACAAATTTCAGTTATAAAAAAGTTAAAAATGTAATTTGCCCATAAGCTAAAGAAAGAATTATTAATTATTACAATTACAAATTATGAATATGACGGGATGGGCAGCCTTGGCCGAGTAACATTTATATGTAAATGTCTTTGAAGACTGCATCAGTAAAGCAAGTGAAAGGGGCATTACCCCACAAAGAGAGGTTCAGGGAGGAGACACCAATAGAGGGCTACCTCTCCAAAACCGTTAGTGACGTTTGTAGTTGAGTGCTAAAAATAATTTTTATTCTTTATAACTGGCCTCAAGGATTAACGCAGGTTAAAAAATACCTTAGCAAAATTCTAACAGAAAAACTGAATGAGAAAAAGAATTTGATGCTTGAAGTATCACATCATACTTCTTCTTTGCTACTTATTTTTTAAATAAAAATAAACAACTGCGACAATAAAGATCATTTTGTATTGCAATATAACAAACGATAAAAGTCACTTTCATATTAAAAATAATCGTTTTTAATCTACTGTATGTCTGGTACCATTACTGCTTTATTTGGACATAATAGTACCTGGTAACTCCTCCTTAGTGGCCGTAGAGCTAGAGGGCTGTTTCCCTGCTGACTGGTCTGTGAGTTAAACAAAATAGAACGAAAATTGAACAACAGTTATTCAAAAATATTTGGGGAAAATGTTATCAATCTTTCAGTTTTTTTACTACTCACATTTTAGGTTCTGGGTCTGAATAATAAAGTTTCAACAAAAAGCATAATTTGAACAGCCTGTCGTGTGCACAGTTTTAGACAAATTTATCTTTTAAACTTGGTTATGCAGGATTTCTGCTGCACATTACGTTGACTCCGAAAACTAACTAGTAAACAGTTGCAGGCCAACAACATTTTCAAAACAGGAACCATAAAGATCCCAAAATATTTCCTGGGCGTTTCAAAACCATAGCTATCAACCAATCAGAGCGTAGAGTTCTAGAATGATCTAAAACCAGAAAATAAAGCCTGCAGCACAGAGAGCTTATTATATGAGCTAGGGTTCAGGGCTGTCACTATGGTTTCAAAATGCCAAACGGGGAATAGAATATCGTGGAAATTCTTTCGGTCATTTCCCTTCTATTTCCAATGAAAGTAAAAAGTTGCTCACCAGTGTACCAGTGTTCTTAGGGCATGGAGGGAGGGGGAGAATACTACCCTTTTGAACAACTGTGGTGCTAGTCGAATAAAAAAATTAAAAAGTATCCCTAGAAGGTACAAGAATCTTGCTTTGTGGGCATGGAAGAAATCATTTTAAGCTCTATAAAAGGTACCAAAAGCAGGAGGAGATACTCCCCTTTAAAAATAGTCGGACTGTTTTAGAAAAAATAAAAAAATAAAAATAATAGGAGTGCTTGTAAAAAAAAAAAATACTTCATAATTTTTACTATAATAAAAAGCATCCCTAGAGGGTAGCAGAATCTTGCTTTGTGGACATGGTGGAAGTTCACTTTAACCCCTAAAAGGTACCAAAAGAAGGAGATACCCCTCTATAAAAGTAAACGGGGCGCTTGGGATTAAAAAAAAAAAACAGGGTTTTGTAAAAAAAAAAAATCCGAAAGTATTCTAGAAAGTAATGGAATCTAGCTTTGTGGGCGTGGAAGAAATTCATTTGAACACCTAAGAGGTACCAAAAATCACTTGAGTAACAAAATAATTCCCACCCAACCTTACAGGCCCCTATCAGATACCACTGAAGCTCTAATTAAACAAGGCTCGTTTTAGACTTTAGGTCCCTAAGTTTGTACTTGCTGAGTACCAACCCACAAATCTTACTGCCTAAAATTAATAGTATGATGAGCAGTCGGCCAATTTTAACAGGAAACATCTCCCTCCTGTCCTTCTAACCAATTTCGTTACCTTTTTCTCATAATTTTTCTTGTACTCTGAGCCTACCAGTTTTCTTCATTTTGTATTACAATGTAAAACCGTATGATAGTAATAAATTTCGCAAATAAAGTGGACCAAGTATTTTTCGAGACTCCACTGTCCTTTCTATTAAAATGAAACGGAGCAAATAACAAACATATCCAGAAACTTTATGCAACATGGTTATTCAAACAGCATTGCAAAAATCCTAATCCCATGGGAAAAATGGACTAATTTACAAAGAATGAGTCCAGAATTGGAACACGCGATTAAATCAGTGAAATTTGTAAAGTATGGGGTTGACTGAATTAAGTGACGCATAAGTGAACATCAATTTTTCACCTTTATGTTGTCATTGCTGTATTTTATTTGCATCAGTAAAGCAAGTGTAAAGGGGCATTACCCCAAGAGGAGAGCTTCAGGGAGGACACGCCCATAGAGGGGTACCTCTCCAAAGCTGTTAGTGACGTTTGTGGTTGAATGCTGAAAATAATTCTTATTAATTGATATAACTGACCTCGGGGATTAACGCAGGTTAAAAATACCTTAGCAAAATTCTAACAGAAAGATTGAATGAAAGAAAGAATTTGACTCTTGAAATATCACATCATACTTCTTCTTTACTACTTATTTTTGAAATAAAAATAAAAAACTGCTACAATAAAGATCATTTTGTATTGCAATATAACAAGTCATTTATTTTGAAATATTAAGCGATTTAAATCTACCGTATAGCTGGTACCATTTCTGCTTTATTGGACATAAAAGTACCTGGTAACTCCTCCTTATTATTTGGGCGTCGCCCAAATAGAGTAATCGAGTTCACTTGTTTTGATTCAAAGTTGCAATAAGCATGAAATACGTGCAAATGTAAACAAGCCAAGCGACGCAAATATCTGCCGCACGCTTCAATGTCACGACAAATAATTTATCTTTGTTACATACGACCTACAGATAAAGCACGGCAAACAAATCGGTAATAGAAAACAAACTTTTTTGGAAAAACAAGGTACACTGAGTGAAGAAAACTATGGAATAGTAATTTAAATTTTCCCTTTGGAAAATAATCTTCCTCGCAGCACACGGTGTGAATGGCTTGGCTTAATGCCAAGAATTTGACAATACTTTTGCTCTCAGTTGTCGAGCGCCAAAGAAGATGTCACGCAAAATTCCATGATCTTGTGCATGAGATAACTAAGGGTAACATTTAATGATGCATAATTTCATTTCATATTTTCAGAAAGGAGGTGATTGATTTCTGAAAATCTTATTAGGCAAAATGACGATGTAAATAAGTAGCATTCTGTCACAGTCGAACTGTAAAAGGGGCAGAGTCCAACATCTTCACGTGCAAAGCGCGTTCTATTTTTAAAACCCTTGGGTTAATTAGATTAAGTCGTATTCTCTCATACACGAATCACGAAAGTGGCAAATTCCAAAGCTTTCACGTGGAAACTGCGTGACAACCCAACTCACAGTAAGGGGCTGATCACATGAGCCCTGCCGGGGAAGCATTGCGCATGAAGGGTGTGTTACCTGCTGTCCTGTTTGAAGCTTGGTTCATTCGCCAGGCCGCATGGCAAGCGTGATTACTTGGAAAATTTCCACCCGAGATCCCGGCATCACAATACTGGGATCCCAACTAACTGGGCTGGCTCGGCTGTCAGATAATCGCAAAGTTGATTTTTGTTGCGTTTAACTAAGGTGCCAGGATCTCTGCAAAGCGAGCCAGCCCGACTCATGTAATCAGGCCTTTAGTTCTATAGCCAATTTTTACGCCCTCCCCTTGACCTGGCCGATTTTTAAAAGCCCCCAAGCACACAATAAAAATTTTAGCCCCCTCCG
>BOPM01000428.1:117884-128044 GCA_022179025.1 Porites australiensis | reverse complement strand
CAATAAAAATTTTTCCCCCCCCCGCGCCCCCCCCCCCCCCCATCAACATCTACATACTCTATGTGAAATGAACGTCCAATATAAGTCTACCCCTTCCACTTCACACATCTCAACGAACCCCTAAAATATACAACACTACTGCACTACTCGCGCATCCCTAACGCACATAAAAAACTTTACACACCACTAGTACCTCGACGCCCAAATATACGCTCCCACAGCGTCTTGTTGGCCCTAGAGCTAGAGGGCTGTTTCATTACTGATGGGTCTGTAGGTTAACAAAATAGAATAAACTTGAAGTGAGATATTTAAAACAACTGAGTTATTCAAAAGTATAAGTCTACGGTACGTCTGGTACCATTTCTGCTTCATTGGACATAATAGTACCTGGTAACTCCTCAATATTGGCTGCAGAGTGAGAGGGTTGTTTCCTTGCCGACAGGTCTGTGAGTTAAACAAAATAGAATAAAAATTGAACTGAGACATTTAAAAAACAGTTGTTCAAAAGTATTTGGGAAAAATGTTCATCAATCTGTCAGTTTTTTTTTACTATACTCACATTTTAGTTTCTGGGTCTGAATAATAAAGTTTCAATAACAAAAAGTACTGAACAGCTAGTCTTGGGGCTGGAATAGCGACATTTTAGTTCACTAAATTATGCTACGTCTGGTTGCAGTGTGCACAGTTTTAGACAAAATATTTCTGGGGCCTTTCAAAACCATAGCTATCAACCAAGCGGAGGGTAGAGTTCTAGAATGTTCAAAAACCAGAAAATAATAAAGCCTGCAGTACAGAGAGCGTACTGGTTAGGGTTCAGGGCTGTCACTATGGTTTTAAGTTGCCGAGTGTGGAATAGAACATCCTGGAAATTCTTTCGGTCCTATTTTCGTTTTATTTCCCATGAAAGTAACCAGAGGTCATGCTCATAATCCACGCCTCCCGGCCCTTCATGACAGCCCCGTAAAGTTGGTTGCTATTGTTCACAGGGCGTGGGGGGTAGGGGGGGGGGGAGGGAGAAGGAAATACTACCCTATTAAACAACTGTGGTGCTAGTCAAATAAAAAATTCAAAAAGTATCCCTAGAAGGTACAAGAATCTTGCTTGTGGGCATGGAAGAAATTCATTTTAAGCTCTATAGAACGTACCAAAAGGAGGAAGAGATACTCGACCCCTTTAAAAATAGCAGAACTGCTTTGCAAAAAAAATTAAAGATAACAGGGGTGCTTGTCAAAAAAAATAAATAAAAATAATAAAAATATAAAATATAAAGCATCTCTAGAGGGTAGCAGAATCTTACTTTGTGGGAATGGCAGAAATTCACTTTAACCCCTGGGAGATACCAAAAGGAGGAGATACCCCTCTATAGAAATAGATGGGGTGTTTAAAAAAACAACAACAACAAAAACAAAAAAACAAACAAAAAAAAAAAACAGGGGTTTTGTAAAAAAATAAAATCCAAAAGTACCCCTAGAAAGTAAGAGAATCTAGCTTTGTAGGCATGTTGGAAATAAATTTTAATGCCTAAGAGGTACCAAAAATTACTTGAGTTCCCACCCAACCTTACAGGCCCCTAACAGATACCACTGAAGCTCTAAACAAGAGTCAGGTCCCTAAGTATGCACTTGCCAAGTAGCAACCCACAAATCTTACTGTTTAAAATAGTATGATGAACAGCCGGTCAATTTTATCAGGAAACATCTCCCTCCTGTCCTCCCGACCAATTTCGTCACCTTTTTCTTATAATTTTTCTTTTCCCAATGTTATAGTTTCCAACAGTTGTGAGTTGACAAAGAAAACGTTGAACTCTACCCTTTTTCAAGTTTATTATAAAAAGAAATTAATTAACAAGGTTTGAAAAATGTGGCTGAGTATTTTAAATCAGCCTCAGTACTTAACCAAAAACACTTCTGCAAAAATGAGAAGATTTCATTATCATATGGTTTGATTAAAGAGCATATTGTCACCTACCTTCATAATGAGACCATTGTTCAAACACAAATGGATCCTTCAACATGTTGGACACAAGAGAAGCTGCCATTATACATGCATGACTCTCCCAAGAATTTTCTGCAGGGTTGTTACCATCGGCAAAGTGAGAAATACCTTTTACAATCACCCATTCAATCTTAAGGTCATGTGCTGCAGCAAAAAGGCCTGGAAAAAACGACAACAAATCACTAAAAATTCAAGATGCAAACAGATCCACCAGTGAGCATCACAGCCAAGATTGATCAAGATGTGATGTCCAACATAAGCAATATTATTTACCATGCAAACAGAAAGGCACAAAATGGTAATAGTGATTTTAAAAGGCAGATATAAATCAGCATAATTAAAAAACAAAAAGACAGGACAAACAAATAAAAAACCAGCTTATTAATTAGGATGTTAATAGAATTTAACTTTCCTTTTGTATTTATCCAAAGGAAAACACTACTTAAACTGCCTTCCTCCAATCTTAACCTGGATCTCCACATCTGAAGTTTGAGATGCACGTACACCATGGGCCGCCACTCCGCTTGTAAGAAAATGTAACAAGAGAGCAATGATGTCCTTTAACAGGGAATAAATATCTTACCTTCACCACCGATTTCAAATGCAGTAGCTTGAGTAATATGAGACATGTTTTGCTGTATAGCACTGACTGGGTTTATGCCACTTAAAATTTCCCCATCACAGCAGACCTGAACTTTACGATCTTCTTGACTTTTTAATGGAGGAATCCAGCCATGATCTGCATGCCTGATAAGGTGCGAGAAACCTCTTCCCACCGGGGTTTTTAATGATTCAGTTGTAAGCTTAGAGGATACCACCACATCACCTAACTTGGTGACTTCTGGGTTCAAGCCCACACAGGTGCCAACACAGAAAACAGCTTTGGGTCTCAGTTCCACCACAGCATTCTTAACAGTGACCAGTGAACCATGTGGAGCAGAAGAGCCTTCAGAACATGTTATCAAAGCAACTTTTAGGGGCACATCTCCACTTTCACCCATGTCCCCAAAGTACACATATCCAAGGTTCACATGGTAACTTTTAATGGCATTTCTTAAGTATGCATAAGAGGCTAAGAACTCACAGTCCTTTACTGTCAACAGAAGAATGTCAATTGGAAGATGGACTTCATTCCAAGGTTTAAATGTGTTAGAAAGATCACTTTTCTTGGGGAGTTCTAGGGTTAGTGAAGGTGGAACATCTGCCATATTCTTATGAACCCTATCTCCTTTTCCTATTAATCTCTTGGTGCTGTGCCACGGTGTCTTGATTAACAATTTCCCTAAAATGTCAAAAAGTAAGATCACAAATTAAATGTTAGATAATAGAAAGAAAATATTATTATCAACCTCCCACTAACTTGAAGTAAATTTTGTTTCCCTTCAGATCATTTCTATACAATTTTACCCTCAAAAACTCTGACCATATTTTAACCACATGAGAATTAAAAAAAAACACAGCGACAGCTGCAGTCAAAAACATTGAATTTCTCTCAGAACAATCTTGTTTTCTTTAAGCTTCTTTGTTTTTTTGTTGGTTCAATTCAAATAGCACTGCATTGATTAATCAAGCTTTGTTGCTCAATTTCTTTTTTAAAATATCACTCTGTATATCTCTTGCTGATCTTGAAGTGAAGTGCACCTTACAATTAATTTCCAGAGTATTTAATTTGAGCCATATACCCTTCGTAAGTATAATAATTTCACGATTTTTAGCTGGGATTTATAGGGATTTTAAGATTTAGTGAGTATCAAAATTTGTGATTTTCCCCAGTAAGGTACAGGACATTTGCATTTCTCCCCTATCTCATTACCTTACTTCTGGTTATTTGCTTCAAACTCCCGATAACTCGAACTGTTTTTTATTTCCTTTGAATAATGAGGTTCGAGTTATCAGGAGTCAACTGTATGACAGGTGCAAATTTAACAACTACCCTCTTAAAGTGAGAACGGATGTTTTATGAGTCAAATGAGTCAATGAGTCAATGAGTGAGATCTGAAAAAATAAAGCTTCGGTAGAAACAATAAAATTAAGTATTACTTTTACTTAATTTGTCTACTTGCTTCATTGCTGCCTGCACATGCAAGGCCTATTTCTGACATGAAATCTCAACCTAGGCTGTTTGTTAGCAGTATCCCAGGTGCTGCCCCAAGGTTGTTCATATTAGTTGATGCACGAGTTTTAAACAGGTGAACTAATGTAAATAAACACAAACATAATGCAAACAATGAATGCCCAAAGATTTTAATCAATCAATGAGCCTTGAAAGCTATTTAAAATTACAATGGGTATACAGTAATACCTCAACAATAATTATTTGTACACTGTATGTTTCTAATATAAACACTGACTGTGTACAACTGTTCGACTCGCTGTTTCATACCCCTCCTCGGGCAAATCACAATTCAGTTTGTTCGCCTCATAGCATCATTCACCTTTTGAAGCAAGTAAAACTGATTGGAGAAAGTGGTGAACTACATTGGGAAGACTATCAACTGAAAACAACTCTGCTAATGATTGTTGGAACAGACGCTTAGTGTCCTGGATCATCTTCATAATGTGTTCATGATTGACAGCGATCCACAGCATGAAAGGAAATTGTATTCCCCTTGATAAGATTCCTCACTAAAACCTAATGAATACTTCCTGGAATACTTACCTTTACACCAGCATGACAAGCTAATGAGTAACATACCGATACAGATATAAAAGTGGAACTTTCCTTCTCACTCATGACCGATTTCTACCTTAAACCGGGCCCAAACAAGACAGCACTAAAACACAGAACCTGGAATTCGGAAACGGAAACAGAAACGGAATACAGAATCAAATATCTGCATTGATAGAAAATTTAAGAATTTCACATTGCATAATTTAGAACAATCCAAGGAGAAATTGTTTTAGCTTTCTTGGCAGTTCTGTTAAATATGTTCTTGCTACTGTTGTGTCTTGATAAGGTTTGCCGTAGTGTGGTTATTGCACTGCAAGGTCGATGAAAGTAATTTTACGACTAATTTTTATTCGCGAGTTTATGGTTTGAATAATACAGTTAAATATTACCTTTGCACCTAAATGTCAAGAATAGTAGTATTTGGCCTCAGGCCACACCACGTGATTGTCCCCAAACTGAATACTCAACACATGACCAACCCGTGACGTGACCACAGTTCGCCAATGTATACCTGTTCACCAAGCTGAATACTAAGGGAATACTTGTGTACCGGTAATTGAGGGCCATGTGTTAGAAAACTCTTAACTGGGTTAATCATGTATATCTACCCTCTCAAAATAAAGAACATTGTATTGTATTGTATTGTATTGAGTTTATGTTGACGTCCGTACTTTTGCTGAAGATGCTTATTAAACATGGCGCATTATTTCTCTTTGGACTCCACAATGCCATGGTTCTCTTGAGTAAGTTATCTTGATAAATAAAACTGAACACTGTTAGCTACTGTTGAAGACAACCCAGAAAATACACTCAGGAAAAACTTGACGGCGACGCCTTTCAGTTATATAAACGACGCCTATGTTGATTTAAACGAAGTCTGTCTCCATTTAACTTACCTTTTTCTTAACAAACTAGTTTTTGTCAGTGATGTTTTTCTTCTCGCTTTGCTGTCCCATGAGAATTTGCATTCATTGCCGGAAGTGGTATCAAGAGTCTTTTTACCGGAATCGACTTCTGTAGTGATACAGCAGTCTCCTTTACTCAGCTAATTTATTCATTTGTCTTTTTTATATCTGTTTATTTATTTTATTGTCATTGCTAATAATTTTTTTTTCAAATCTATCACTTAAAACTTTTTGTCACAAATTCCGTTTTCTGTTTTCCGTTTCCGTGATTCCATGATTCCGTTTCCGGATTCCAGATTCCGGATTCCATGTTTTAGTGCTGCCGGCCCAAACATCAACACACTGAGTATCAAAGAGCGACTGTTCCCAGATTTGAGTTTTTGAGCGCTAAGAAATTCCATAATGGGCTTATCTCAATTTACTTTAAGCACTGTGTTCAAAAGGAATTAAACACTTTCTTCCAAATAGGCTGGCTTATTTTTCACTTCTGCCATGCAGCAGGGCCTGGGAACTGCTAACAAACAGCCCAGGTCGAGGTCGAGATTTCATGTCAGAAATAAGCCTTGTGCAGCAAGCAATGAAGGAAGTAGACAAAATAATCAATGCTTAATTTTGTTGTTTCTACTGAAACTTCTATTTTTTCAGATCTGACTCATTGACTCATGACTCATTGACTCATTTGACTCATTAATACTTTACACTCTTAAAGTATGACCTTTGCCAATTTAGGCTCAATGACAATTTCTCAATTCATACAGCCAAAATAAAATTCCGAGAAAAACCCAATGTAGCAAGCACTCTTGCATATTGAGGAACTTTTTCTCTCTGTGCTACACTCGCAGTAACAATATTTTTTTTAGTCATCATGTACTGTTTCCTTAGAAGTTGTTGCCAAGTTTACAAAACCTAAACCAAAAATTATTTTTTCAATAATGTTTGACATTATTTATCCTTATATTTTACATTTCTCCAACACTGAGAATTTGTTCATTTTTTGTCTGCCAGCAGAATTATTTTTTTTAAATTCAACTCCTACGTGTTTTGTTTAGGCAACATACACTCCTCCATGCTGCTCACTAAGTTTATTTTCAACGATTTCCAACAATTTGCTTTTCCCTCACAAGGAGCATCTCAACTTCATTTTTAATGTCGGCAAACTAGCTGTGGTCCAAAATCTTTGACAACATTCCCTGCCAGCAAATTGCCAGGATATTTTTGAGGACTAACTAAAGCAAAGTCTTTCATTCTACTTGTATAACACATCGCATACAGCTGTAAGAGAGAACTCAGACTGTAGAGAAATACCATTTTAGATTGGTATTGTGAGAGAATGCCTTTGTTCTTTAAAATGAAATTAACTCCATCAGTAGTCTTTTACTCCAAGTCAGGCCAACTGTCTCAGTCAATCATGCAGTTTAACTGAAATAAATGGCAAAAAGTAATATTTTAAGACAAAAACAGACAAGACAGTTAGTTTTCCACAGAGTTCCATACATTTTATTGTGTATTAAATGTTTTGACACTATTCATAAACTGTTTTAGTGAAATTAAGTATGAGATTGTTAAATGCATATAAATGTATGGGGTTGTATGGAAGTCTTACCCAAATGAACTTGTCAAGACACTGGGTAGAGGATTGCTGATGTATTAAATGACAGACGTCTGTCATGAACTTTTAGAGGGTAACTTAGGGGAGCAGAGATTTCGTTTGTGTGAGAGAATGTGTTTATCATACTGCTGATAAAAAGCCAACTCTTTAGTCTCAAGACAACAGTTTTTGCTTTGTTATCTTTAATTGAACATGATACCTTTCCTGAAAATGAAAGGCCGGTTTATAACAGTTACTGTACAAGTGATGCAAATGTAAATGCAAGTACAGTGAGATATGCATGTGCAGTATCCTGTATCATAACTTTATTGAGTTAATCAAGTTCCATTTAAATCATTATACCAGACAAACTGACCTGAAAGTTAACTAACTCAGTTTCCTAACCCTAATCAATAAAGTTAAGAGTCATTAGGTGGGGGATCTTATAGGTCTTTGTTTTCAAGACACCTGTTGGCCTTGAATTGCGTGACAAACAAAGTCACAGAGGCTATTAGAAGAGCCAAGAAGAATTTCTTCTACGAATCTTTCAGAGAAAACCGTGGTGACTCTAAGAAGATTTGGTCTGCACTTAAGGATTTATCTGGCCAGAAAAATTATGGGGGTGTCCTATTTGGAGGAGAACGGGTCAATCTATAAATACATGATGAAACTGCAATGGCCAAGGTATTCGCTGAACACTTCATGGGTTTAGCGGAGAGACTCACTGACAAAACTGTAGGGCAGTTTGATCCAACAGTACTGAAAGCTCTTGTCGATAAACCCAAGGTTTGTGACTCAAAGCTAGCTTTCCCTCCTATAACCCCAAGCCAAACCCACCAGCTAATAAAGGCTATCCCGTCATGCAAAGTGACTGGCCTAGATGGTGTGAGTACTCGCTTAGAGCAAGGGTGGTGCACTAGTGGTGAGAGCACTTGCCTACCACCAATGTGGCCCGGGTTCAAATCCCAGCGTCGACACCATATGTGGGTTGAGTTTGTTTGTTTGTTGTTGGTTCTCTCCCTTGCTCCGAGAGGTTTTTCTCCAGGTACTCCGGTTTTCCCCTTTCCTAAAAACCAACATTTCCAAATTCCAATTCGACCAGGAATCAGGTAGGTGAAGAACCACTATGTGGATGTGCTACCTGCAAATCGTTATTCATTTATGCTACAAATATCAGCGACAAAATGAGTTCAGACACTTCACCCTAAAGGGGCTTTTTGGCATTTCCCTGACTTCACAAGGGCAAAATATAGCTTTTCCTCCCCCATCCCCTCCATACAATGTTGTGCCACTGTTCGAGCTACCTTTAGAAAACAACAAACACCCCAACTTTGAATGGAGGGGACAGGGGAGGGGTGTGGATTCTTTTGTTCTCTTTTGTTCTCCCATTTGAGTACAGTTTCTCAACAATTTTGTTGCCGATTGTCAGAATCGCGAAAGTGCCACACAACCTTAAGAAAATTAATTCAATTCATTTCTCTCTGCTGGGATGTAAAACCCCTGGTGGCTTTTTATTTGCTATGTTTAACTTCATCATGCCTATTTTAGAACAATTAGATTAAAATAAGAATATAACGGTTTCGTTATTTTCAGTGCGTGACATTTCGCGTCACACTTAACATGCCTTGACATCGTGTGATGTGGCGCGTTGCACACAATTTTTTATTCTCTCCTTTATTAAAACAAAGTACAAAGTGAATAGGACAGAAAACAAAATAGATTTCTAGGCAATAAAGCAGTTACATCGCTGAAATTACTGTTTAGTACGAATTTCCACGAGTAACCTGGATGAGTACAAAATAAAATAATTAGATTATCTTAAAGAAGAAAGCTGGTTACAGTCTCCTCCTAACCTCATAGTTTCTACTGTAATGTACATTCTTCACAGACTTGTATAAGAATATGGGCAACTAATCTACTGCACAGATGTAGCGATGCTATGCGGCTTTGCTGTGCGTTAGAAGTCGGAACTCGATCACACCCATATATATTGAATGGCCAAACTTCGAATTAAAACTTCGAACTTACTTGGGAGATATTCACAAACAATACATTATTTATCTCCCATCGATTCCTGGCCTGACGACCACACTTAGATACCAGAGGAAAATCAATATTTCAGTACGTGGGTATGGCGCATAATTATTGGACAATACTATTGAGTACAAAGATTGGCAAAACTAATTTCCCCTTGAAAAGCCGAAGCCGTGATTTTTAGAATGAAAGGTAAGTGTACACTTTTAGAGAGAGCGCTTTCTCGACTCGAAATTTAAAACTTGATCCTTGATCCTCGATCATCGAAACTCGAGACTCGATCCTCAAAAGTTTTGAGAATCGAGAATTGAGTCTCGCGTCTCGAGGATTGAGACGCGGGTGACTGTCAACTTACTTTTGAGCGGTACTGTAGATGCAAAGATAGACCATCTGTTATTAATAATATACAAAACCCCATGTACGATTTCAGTATTTGAAAAGTTATGACTGTTTGTATCAACGCGTATACGAGCTAATACGATATTTTCAGATTTAGCGTAACGGATATATCTCTAGGAGATTTTGTCAAAAGTACAGCTTACTGATACTTTACAGAAGTTGGCTATATATCGAAACTGAATGTGTCTAGGAAACCCAGCCAGCTCAGTTGTCTGGGCTTATTAGTATAGAGGCCCTTGAAATTTGCTTGTTAAGGGCGGATAAATAGTCCCGGCCGGTGAGTAAGTTTATAAGAAACCGATCATTACTTAGAGGGGGGAGGTCCCTTTGACTGTTTTTGCAACAGGGACTGGATTTTCCTCCTCCATCTCCTCCCAAACTTTACCTAATTCATTACTGGCACTGACTCAAAAATTGAACAATATTTCATTCAAAATTCTAGAAAAATGCGCATTTGAAACTGCTGGTATGCAGCCATATTTGAATCCCTTGCCGAAACTACCGTAAAATTCCGAAAATAAGCCCCTCCATGTATAAGTCCCACAAACTCGTAACACAAAAAACCCTC
>BOPM01000428.1:92261-107172 GCA_022179025.1 Porites australiensis | reverse complement strand
TCATAATTTACTGAATAATGAACAGTGATTTTGGGGCTTAGCTCAGTTTGTAATGAACTTTGAAAGATATTCTATAACCTTGTATTTTTAAAAGCTTTCATGGAACATAGATGCATTTTATTATACAATGAAAATAGTCTCTGTCTCTCTTTTTACTGATTTCAGTCAATTCCATTTTATTCGCAATGTGAAGTGGGAATCCTATTAAAGACTCATTAAAAGGGGTGAGGAGTTTTTAGCATCCCCCAACAGGTCATCTCCACGATGACGCTGTTTTATTACTTCGGCAGAATCCCTCAGGGTTTTACTTTCTTGTGAAAATTAGAGCTTTTGTTATTTAAACTTCGCTGGGACAACCAAATCTATGAAAATGAAAGGAATAGCAATGACGTCATCGTGTAACCGTACATCAAAAGATAAGCACTGTGATCTGTTTAGTTTTTTTTTTTTAGCCACGCTTAAAATATCTGTAGATTCAAGGAATTATAACCTGTGCGTTGAGAGCGTGCCAGAGACCGATTTTGGCATGCCCGGCATGACCCAGATTATGGCACGCCCGGCATTCCAGAGAATTTAGCATGCCGGGCATGTCAGAAAATTTGGCATGCCCGGCATGCCGGAGATTTTGCTGGGTATGAATTACTTATTACTAGAACCTAGGCTTCTCGCGGCCTGGGTGAGAAGGTCGCAGAACCTCAAATTATACTTACAGGACATGCGAAATTCTGTTGCATGCCAATTTCAATGCAAAACCACTCTCGGGCCACCCCCTCTATTACCAGTGAGCAAATCATTGACGATAGGCATGGGAAAAATCCTTGCATGCTAACCAACATTGAAAACGTAGCAGAAATGTCCTCAATTGCTGAGTCATGCCCTAGGAGAGGCTTTAAAATACCGAATTTCCTGACATTGATGAGGGAATTTTCCGTAAACATCATGTGATCATGCCGGCTAGGACGTATTGCCTCCGTATTGCCCCTTTTTACAGCTAGCTAGGCTCATTTTTAGGTTCCATGGCCTGAAATGACGAAAAATTCATGCCCTAAATGTAAAAAGTCCAAAAACGTCCTCGAAATTTTAGTTTCCAAGCCGTTACAAATGAGAATTACAAAGATAGTTCAGAAATTATAGAAAGAATTCCAGAGGAAACAGGACCTTAATAACTCCTATAAATTGTCGAAAGAAAGGAGCGAATATCAAGGTGAAATAACTTGGATATTCGGGGGCCCTGAAAGGGAGAAATTCTACAATCAAACCCAACAAAATTTTGTCGACTTTAATCAGCTATCTTACACAGAATTGATAATTAAATTGATGAATTCACAGAATTTGTCCGTGAATTCACATTTGTTGAAATTTGTCTGATTATGTAATGATTTACGTACTAATTTGTCATCAAATCATGCTGATGACACTTGATTGACTGTAGTAATTATTGCATTGCGTTATCATTGTTATAAATTGCAACTTTATATTACAGCTTTTACAAAACTGTAACAACATAATTATAGTCATGCAAATAAAGATTTTGTTGTTGTTGTTGTTGAAAATGGCGACTGATCATGAAGAGCGTGAGTAGAGCGTGAGCGCGCAATGCAAATGGGTGGTGTAAATAAAAAGTGTATGGTAGGTAAGATTTACACGATGCAACTCGTGTTGTGGGCTTATTTTTATCGTGTATTAAACTGATCGGCCTGAACGCGAGGATAACGTGATTGAAGTATCGCCCTAAGTAAGGTTATTCAAAACAATCTTGGATTCTGGATTCCACGGTGTGGATTCAGGAACCAGGGTCCGGTTGCATAAAACCTACACTTAAGTGCCCACTTAAGTAGGTCACTTACGAATCCGTTATGGGTACACTTACGTGTGTTGCATGGAACACACTTAGCACTCGCGTAAGTTTCTGTTTTACGTAGTAACTTACGGGCTCACTTACAGGCACACGTAACTTTGATATAATACTTCATTAATGACTCACTCTTTTTTTTTTAAGCTAACCATCAGTGAGTGAAAGTCTTAAGTCGTTTCGAACACTTTTAAGCCTCTCAAAAGAATGAAATTTGCATGCGCACGTTATTTTTCTTCAATATCTACTGAAAATGATAGTTCTTCTTTTTTCACAACGCCGGCTTTAAAGTGTACATCAGAGGTTAACAAAGCGCATTTTAAGTTTAGTAAAAACAGGTCCCGTAAATTTACGTGCTATTTTGAAAGGTTTTATGCAACAGCCGCAATTTCTGTTGCATAAACGACACTTAAGTGAACACTTACAAAAATCGTAAGTGTAACCACTTAAGTGAATTCCCTAAGTGGACCACTTAAGCAATTTAATGCAACTGACTCAAGTTACGAGTGCACGTACGCGTACCCGTAGTTGTTACGGGCGTTTTATGCAACCGGGCCCAGGTACTGGATTGCGGAATCCCTATCCGTGAAACTTGTACTCCGGATTAATCCTTTGAGCTAAATTCTTTATTCTAAAGCTTAGGATTCCACATTTCACAGCCAATTTCCAAGGTTCGCAATCCATATTATATATCTTAAATGTGGTGACAAATAAATCTTGCAGTTAAAAAATTTTAGAGGACTTTTGATATTCTCACAACAAATTAAACTAAACGCACTGGACCCTGTATAGTATGGAAAGTTGAATGGTTTGGCGTTGACAAATCAGTCAAATATAATGACATTAGATATTCCATGCCATTACTGAGTTCCTTCCATTTAAATATTGTCGTCACAATTAACTGGTAACGTGAATTCGTGTCGCACAATACGATTTGGGGGGAATCGTGACCCTTATTTTCAGTTCAAACTATCTTTACACCTAGCCTGTGTCACAGAACTGAAATTTCAGTTTCGTCTGTGGTAGCCTCTTTACTGACCCTCTATTTTCTCTTCTAAGTCCGTCGAGCGCGCTTGATAAAAGATAAAAACCGCGAGGGATTTATTGACCGCCAGCGCAAGGGGGTAGGAGCGAGTTAGTCATTTTTCTTTCTCGCTCTTGCGCTCGCCCTCGCGCGCTCGCCAATGTTTTCGAAAAGAATGAAAAGAAAAATAAAACGTCTGTGTGCAGGCTACGTCTGTGGCGCAGGGTACTATACACCCGGTTACTTCTTGAAAGGGTACCCGAAATTTACTCTTCTGAGGCTCGATCATTACCATAAGTAACACTTTGTGATGACAATAATGAAAGTAACAACCGACGACGTTTGTTTTTCAGGTGCGTGAAAGACACACAAACCCAGGTGCTACTCTACAAAAACCAAAACCACGCGAAGAAACCCCAAATATTGTTGTAAGTATTAGCCAAGGGGTGGGGGGGTGGTGGACTCTTTTGTTTTCCACCTAAGTTTTTTGACCCACTCCGCCTGCCAATATGACGTCACATAGTAACGGGTAAGAGCGTCGGGTCACTTGCGCAAATTAGCAAGTGATACGACAGTTATTTGGACGAGCGAGGTCGAGGAAAAGCTAAGAAGCTAGCAAATATCGCTACTATATCGCTTATTTTATCGAATGTGTCTGAGCTTTGGTGTTGCTATAATCTACTTGTGTAAACCGTTTTGATATTTTGGGTCCGTGACTTTATAATTTTGTTAATTTGTCTTGCGCGCCGTGTTGCGCGATCGCCATCTATTTCACGGGACCGTCAAGGTCATCAAAACTTAAATCTTTTTTTTTTTTTTCTCTAAAATAGGCAAGGTCTAGTCTCCAGAATAGGAGGTTCCATTCACAGATCACACATTTTTATATTTCATCTATTCTTTTCAGTGCTAATTAAACGGGCCTAACTTCATATCATTCCTTTCCAATGTGGGCATCTGTTGATCTCCTAATTCTCCACCAAATTCAGTAAAGCTAGTTCGATCGATTATCTACATCGAGTCGGTAAGTGGGAAAATGGGGAAAAGCTTTGAAATACGCGCTAAAGCTAAATTTCCTCAAATGTATATTTGAATCATGATAAATACAGCTCCACCAGCTTCAAACAGGGTCTATGGCAGAGAAAAATTGTTTTGATATGACAAAATTAATTTTTCAAATCATGTGTGTCACTATGGTGCAGTGGTCAAAGAGTTGGTTGAACGTGTAGATAAACCGGGTTCGACACCCGGCGACGCTGTTTTCTGTTTCTTTGTACCGTCTTTTTTTTTCTGTTTGGTCTCTTTTTTTTAACACTGTTTTTCTTTTTGGCCTTTTTTCTTTATTCTTACTGCTGTCCCTGCTGGTCATGCACTTGGATCAATATATATTTTAAGCTTAATTCCGGCGTCTTATTTTGGAAAAGGGATTTCAAAAGCTATTGATCTGCATACTGGCCAAGCTTACGACAAGAAAAAAACCATAAGCTATCAATACATGTCTCTCCTCTGAAACAGCTGAATTTTTTCCCATGTTAGTTGACATCATGACAAACAACACACGGTACACCACACTGAACTGTACTAATTTACACCCAACACCCACCAGTGACCCACTGGCGAAAGTTAATATTGCCTTTTTGTACATCGTCTTAATATCAATATTATTACCCTAAAATCTCCACTAGGTTTGCCCTCCAAAAATAATGAAACGAAACCTTTTATTGGTTTTCGGGATTTAATTACAGAATTACCGGGGTATGCCCAATACAGTATTAAAATGCGGTAAAGCAACAAGATTCAATGCTCACAGTCTCTCACAAATACCTGTCATTTAGCTTCGTTTTTCAACGCTACAGCTAAGCGAACTTTGAGAGGAATGATATGGGGTTCCACTAGCTCTGAAGAGCTTAAAATATGCACAATGTAAAGTATAATACATCGTTTGATGAATCTCCTATTGCTGTGTCTAAACTTTTGAATCTTGCTGTACACTGGCCCTCAAAAGTGTGACCGGTCGGTATGATTGCCCTAAAAATTTGCTCGACGATAGAAAGAAATCTTTAAAATTCATTACACTACTGGGCATTTCATTCCAAAAGTCTAGTTTCTACGACAATAGAAACCTTAAAATCTCCAAATCCAAGAAATCGGAACAGTATTTCCGTGATAAATCGAAATTTTTATCCGTCTCTTCGATGAACACTTTGCTCGACATTTTGAAAGTTACTGACGCGAGACGTGACGTCATACTGGCAGGCGGACTGTACCACAGATTTCCTTGGAGACACCTCCCCCCCTCCCCGATATTAGCCTTCAGTTGGCGAGAGTGACAGATCTGCTGTGGCGCGCTTAAGAAGATTGTTAATTGATGATATCTTCTTCTAACTTAACATCCACAACTTAGTTTGTCTCCGGCATCCTCTTGCGGTTAACAAACGATTAACTGGCAGGGAGCCCGCAAGCAGGGTGAGGATTTGCACCACCAGTGGCAAAATATCGAGGGATGGGCAGCACTCTAAAACCGGGCATCGCGAAACAATACCTTGAATGAGAGCCTTCTCGACCCTTCTCGCAGGCTAAATTCTTCTGATTAAATTTTGAGTACTAATAGTAATCCGGGATAAGTAAGTGCTTTCGAATGTTTACTTTTCGGATTGGGGAGAAAGTAGAAAAGTTTGTACGATCCAGTGAACGATGGGGACGAGTTTAATCACGGAGATGGGTTTGACAGAGTCGTGTTCTTTCGCTATCAAGTCCGAAGTATCAGCGTATTATCGTCAATGCTCTTGTAGCTAAGTTAAATATAAGAACGTTCCTAGTATTAAACAACGCAGTAAAATATTTTTATCCCTTAACGAACTGGACGCAACACCACATTTGTTAAATTGAACGGTGCGGGCAAACAGAACGACATCTGGTAAATCGAGTCAATTACTCTGTGTAATGAAATTGTTCTTCTCCCAGAGCATGCATCCAATAACGATACTAGGATTTCTCACTGTTGCTTTTTTATGTGCAGTTCGCTAAAGTGAATTCCGAATATTCGGTCGCCTGCCGATTACTTGCCTTAGCTGATTTATCATGGTTGTCGTTTCAACCGTAAATTATCCGAATTAAGCGTTCTCAGTATCCCCTGTATCCCTTGAAGGGCTCGTGAACTAAAGAAACGACACACTGTATGGGAACGAGGCGTATGACGCATCTGTTTATCCAGTATTCGACTTTAATGTTCGTTCTCAGGCTTCTCGCGGGTTGAGTTTAGGTTGCGTTCTCTTGATGCCGACAGAACGCAATAAGCATTTTATCCCAATAATGACAATTGAAATATTTGCCCACTTGCCATTACTATTAATCAGAAAAACAAATATATTTTTTTTTCTTGTAGTTCACCGAAAAGAAATCAATTTTTCAATCACTGAATTGCTTTATGGGAAAGAATAAGAACACCGAGTGTTCCGTTTTATCCTATA
This sequence comes from Porites australiensis, assembly GCA_022179025.1. NCBI lineage: Eukaryota > Metazoa > Cnidaria > Anthozoa > Scleractinia > Poritidae > Porites > Porites australiensis. The sequence goes on along the minus strand of BOPM01000428.1, from coordinate 100,829 downwards.
CCAGGCGGGATTCCTGATTCATGACTTGACGATTTGTCATTGGAGGATAAGTGGTCCTGGAATTGCAGATCGACTCAGTCAGTGGAATGTATATTACTTTAGAATATATATTACTTCTCAGGAGAGACTATTATGCAATTATGTATTCTTTTGGAGACATCTAACAATTACCAAATCTAACAAGGTAGACTGGGTCTGCGTGATTGAAACAAAGCTATGTAGCTAGTTATTTTATATTCGCAGATAGTCTTCCATCCGTCAAATTTTGAAAATAAGCATAGTCACTGCGATATGCTTCGGAATATGCTACAGGATGTAAACATCTAATTTCTTCTTTGAGCTCCGATTCAGACGTCTATAGAGCGTTTTCACTCACGTGACCAGCATCTATGCAAATTTATGGGGAAAAAGGAAAGTGTTTTCATAAGAGAAGAGTTCAACTCCCAGAGGACTTTCCTGGTACACCAACATGGCCGCCGTTTCATTGTGTTAGAACACCAATATGGCCGCCGTGACGTCATTTGATAACGCTCTATTCACTATGGAGTCAAACCTTATTGAATTAATTACGTAAGTGAAGAATTTGGCGTCTGAAGCAAATAAGAACGACTTCCCTGATCAAAAGATAATGTAAAAAAACAACTGTGTAGTCATGTATTCATTGTCTCGGGAATGCTATTTGTGCTGCGACTTTCTAACGTCTGTATCTAGCTCATTACCTTCTGCTGGTAACCACTTTTAAAATAACTTGGTCTCCTCCTAAAACTGCATTAAGAACTCTGGGGCACTGTAAGGACGTTTTGGATAGAAGAGTACTGTGAGGCCCCAGTTGTTCGAAAGGTGGATAGTCTATCCACTGACGATGCACCGAAACACAGTTTTTTTTCTATAACAACAACTTTGTAGTTTTTATCAATGATAACAAACAAACGTAGGAGCCACCTTAACGTTTTTAAGGAGGAAATGTCGTACGTGTTCTCGTTCACTTTTTTTTTTTTTTCACTGCCGCTCATTTTCTTCTTGCATTGGTGGCCGCTAGAATTGCTCACTTTGTCACCGCCGCTACAAACTTTTCATGTTGTTTTTCCAACAAAAAAATGTCTCCTTTGTTTTTTTCTCTCTCGCTCTAGATCTCCGTCGCTCTTTTTCTCATTGAGTTTCGCTGGCCTGTCGCCTACTTTCTCTTTTTCTTTGTCTTTCTCTTGCTCTACATGTATATTCCAAATTTGTGGACGTGAAAATTAATCTAGGCTTAATACTTTAGACAACTCGGATACAAAAACAACTTCCGCTTTCCGTTTTCGTCTTTATTGACTCTTTAGCTGCCTCTGCTTTACAAGACGCGGGTGGTTATGCGATTTCCCGCCAAAATGACCTCGAGTTGCATTTGGGTTGCCATACCTGTGGATTGAGTTATTTTACATTGGTATGCCCGTGGTGCGGACGGACGGTCGCTTGGTCGGTGTACGGTCACGTGATTACCAAATTTTCCCGGATGGGAGGATTAACACATTTTCTTACCCATGGCGCTCCGCTGCGCGTGCTTTATGCACGAGAGCTCCGTTATGAAAACTAATCATGTTTAACTCTGTTCAAGCACTTGGCTTTTTTCAAGCTATGCATACCTTCAATAACCAACGGCAAAGCAATTGGATTGACAGGTAATGTTAATCGACTGTGCCTTTTCCAGATTTCGATGTGATTTACTGGTTTAGTTCCTTTTCGATTACACTTGTGATCTTTATTACATTTGTGACCAATTAATGTTATTACACTTGCTCTTTCACCACTAAAAGGCCTAAATGTACTAAAGTCCTAAATGTAATAACATTTGGCCTCAAACGGAATAAACTCTAGTTAAGAGTAATGACAGTTGGCCTTAAGTGTTCTTACGTCATCATCACTCTAACGCCAACAATGATGTAAGTATTCTCATTCTTGCCACTTATATTTTCCGCAAAACCAGTCACATTTCTGAGCTTCCGAGTCCAACCCCTCCCCCTGTTAAAAAGTTGAATAACTTTAAAACCCGTTTAAGCCATGACGTACAAAGTTAATGACTGTGCCTAAAATTTATCTGATATGTACGTTATCATTGACATTACCATGGCAACCGAATTTAGAAAGCCATGTTTTTCAAATATTGCATTTGTTCTTTAAGAATAGCTTTTATTTCTATTTACATTTAATTTATTGATTTAGCCTTATGTTATCAAGTTTGTTATAACTGCTAATGTAATCCAATCCGTTTAGCGAATAAATTTAGAATGACCAAAACAGCAGATGGTAAGTTCAATTTTCGATAGAGTTCATTTCTCTTGGAATTTCAAAACTTGGACCTTAGTATCCTTTTATACACAGATCATTTTTTTTTTAATACGATTATCTGAAATCAACCACAACCGGTTTCGGTTGAAACGGTTGGTCTGAAGAGAACACGTTTTAGAGTGTGAACGGATCTTTTTTTTCCTCAAAAAGCCGTTGGCATTCATCGAGAAAATTATTCAGCGTATTCCTACTATCATTTTTAGTCAGTAATGCTACCGTCTTGCGTGACGTTAATGCAATATTTAATAATTGACGTCTGAGTGACTGACGTCAGTGATGGTATTATCTGAAGCATCTTTCAAATTTGGTCAGCACCGACTGGTTATGAGGAATTTGCTGAGCGATTTAAGCCAATCAAAAATTGCGAGGTATTTTTAATTCAAATGAATGATAATGTAAATTGAAACTTTGGTATTTTCCGTATCTTCATTAGCGATTCCTCTTCGAAAATTTTCGTTTTTCTAGTATTCTAGTAATATGAAAAATCATTATTCCATTTGAAAACGTCGACTTATTCCACACTAAAATGATCTCGAAATCAATTGCAGTTCTTGAACTATAATGAGGGAAAATTTTCGGGAATCTGGATTTTGAGGTTCAAGACAGAAATAATACCCTTCTCGGTCAAAGGCGTTTTAAGGGAAAGGGGAAGGAAAAAAATTCTGCGTGAGAACGCGATGGGGGCGAAAAATTCTAAGCAAGTAATTTTGTCTTGCTTTTTTAACACTTCATTGAGGCACAACTACACTGTATGATCTTTATGGAAAATATGTATAAAGGGTTTCGTTTATCGTTTTTAATTCTCTCACGATTGTTACCTAGATATTGATCGCGACGTTTCGACCATTTAATACAGGTCTTCATCAGGCGATAGTGTAGGTTTACTGAATAGGACTATTTGTGCCACCGTGGTTGTTATTAATTGGTGCATCACGGAACTCGCTCATAGTTGGTGGGTTTCAATCCAAAGCATTATCATTCAAAGCAATTTTTTCTTTCTTTTCATTGCCGGCCGAGAGCCCACCACGTGACATAAGGGCTCTCGCTGCTTACAAATAATGGTCTGCTCATGTGCAATGCCGTCCAACTGTGTTTGGCTTAAGTGTTTGGACACGAATTATATTCTGCTCATTCGTACAAAAAACAAGCTTTTCTCCTTCTTGCGATCGCTCTTGCGCGAAAACGGGACATCGCTCGGCTTCCTGAGGATATTCATTGTAAAACAAACTTGGTGATCGAATGTAAAACAATTATTGAAGTCGATAATCGCAAAATATCGTGATTTGTCATTTTCTCTCAGATCAATTATTGCCTCAGCCGATCTGCTCGCCACTGACAAATTGCGATATCTTGCCAACCGGTCAGCGGTCCGTTTTGGTGGCGATCAGCTGCTATGTTGTGTCTGATTGTTATCCTGCAATTAGACGATCAGTATCTAAGCGACAATCGTGAAAAAAAAAACGAAACCCTCGATAGTTGTTATTACTTAAAAAAAAACCCTAGCAAAAATAACATTGAAACCCTCTTAGATGAAAATAAAAATTGATCAGAATAAAAATTTGAAAAATACAAGAATGTGGGTGTGGTAGACACCGTCACCTCGATCTGTGATAGGGACAGGTTAAAATCATTGACCAGAGATATTCACTACATTTTCGAAGATAATCTTAAATATCAAAGTGCTTGAAATTCTTTGGACTAGAAAAACTACTGAATGACCTAAGTGAACAAACGAAATTCCCGTTTCTGCAAAGAGGAATTTTGATATTCAAAGAATTTTTTGTGTTGTTCGGCCATGTGAAATTAAGGACGTATCAGTATTCTTGAACATTTATGTCAGTAAGACCGTAAAAGCATTTGTAGAAAACGACTAATTCCTTAAGTTCTCTGTCTAAAATAAGAGGCAGGCAAGTTCATCGTAACAAGTCTATCGTTATACGACACTTTGCCCGCTGCGAATTGCTTTTTTCCACATTGTAACTGGGCATTGCAGCAAATCTATGATCAGTGGGGGATGTCAGTAAGTGAAATAAAGCGACGCCGCTCTTTTATACTTTGCGCAAGTGTCCTGATCTTTTTATACCCTCACCTTCCTTCCCAGAAGGATCCCACACATTTACACCCAATGCCAAATACTGTCATGAAAGATATAATTATTGTCCATCGTATAGTTAATGTGTATAAACGGTTTCGGGTATCGTTTGTCTCACTATTGCCACTTACGGATCGCGACGTTTCGACCGCGTACTGCAGGTCTTGATCCGGCGATAGTATCATGACAGTATAATTAACAATTATTGAGTGAAGCTGAGTATAGGGTGTGAAGAATTATGCAGATTATAGAGGATGTTATCCACCTTGGCCTGATAACATTCTCCGAGATGTGCATAATTCTTCACAGTCTACGACAGCGGAATTCAAAAATTGTTGATATTCAGACATTCAAAAGTTCTTGACACGCTTACTTCTTCGTAGGCTTTCTTCTAAACCTTGGCCTATTTTTCGATACGTTTCCAGAATAGAAACAGATGTTTTTTCTTGCATATACTCCTCAAAAAGTAAATAACATCCATCAAGAAATATGTTTTGCGTATTCTTGCATTTCTTTCAATTAGATTAAGTCCGAAGTTCAGCTATTTCGTCTTTTAATAGCCGTGAACACCATTTCTTTAGTTCACTTTTGCCAAAACAGCCTGGTTTCCAATTAAATATACTATGTAATCGATTGTATATTGTTCGCATTTTCCAAATATTGTGAGCGCTAGTTTGTTATGAGGAATTATTCGGGGGATTGGAGCCAATCAGAAACGGCAAAATATTTTGAACGAATAATAATGTCAAATACATCGTGGCCATGCAGACTGGGATAAGCATAAATACTCCGTGCTTCGCAAAGACGTTTAAACAAGTCATCGTAGGAAGAAGATTTATTGAGAAACGTTAATCAAGGTGAAATTTGGTTCAACCAGGTGCTGATACAGCTGTAACTAAGTACTGCGGGTATAGTGCTGATTTAGACCTCTCAGGGTTTTGTCACTCTTTCCCTACCCAACGATGGGCTAGCATCCCGTCCAGGCGGGTGGGAAGCAGATTTCACACCGAAGGAGAATAGCTCATTCTCTCTTGTCAAAACTGTGCCCTTGAATAAACCTGCACCTACATGTTGTACTCCAGTTTAATGTTTGCTCAGGTGTGTCGCGGCATTCTGGGCGATGAGTACCTTTTGTACTGCAACCTCGCGCTTATCACAAAATAATGTTCGTTCTCAAGAACGCGTCAAGCGCACGGAACCGCATGAACAACTAACGACGAGCTCGTTCATAAATAAGCGACCTTCATTGTGCCAATAGGATCTAAACATTCAATCTCTGCTGTGATTCCTGGTTCAGACGGACTACCTTTCAAGTCCGGAACCTATATCGCCGAATTTGAGAATACATGAAGAGTTCAGCAGTTCATTAGGAACGCCAACGGCCATATCATCAGTTTGGAACGGCTTCGCCGTGCTTTCTGACGTCTTTCTGCCACTTTGGTATTTGGTACTTTGAGCGTTTCGCTTGCCGACTGACCTGATGCATAAATTAGAGTACAGCAATCGATTCTGTAGTTTGTTGATTGAAGAACCGTACTTTTGCATTTGGCTTGTTGCAAATTGGAAAAAACGAGGATGTAAAAAACTCTTTAGTCAAATATCGATCTCGATTGATCCATTGTCACTGCCGGAAATACTTTTTGTACTGCGACTTGGATCGGTCCAATTTATTTACTCTACTCATGAAAAGTTCGTCGTCTGAAACGGGCCTGAGATGTTCTGAAACGGGTAACATGACAGGGCATAAAAATACATCCTCTGCTTATCAAATGATCACATTCTTTTACATTAAAGCAGTTTTCGCACTTTGTCATCGTTGGATTTCTCTGTTTTCTTGGGATTCAGTCGTCAACATGATGTTCCCATAATACTAAAACATCGTGCTGTTTTAAGGCTCTGGAAAAATACTGGAACAGCTTTAACGTTAGTCGTTATGCACTTGTCAGCGGCCATCGGGGGGTGACCCCAAGGAGCCCCCGGTCATTTGCACAACGACGTTTACAAATCCCCCCTACCCAAAAACAAGATCGTTTAACGAAAAGTTAATATATAGATTTAGCCAGGGCTAAAAGCGAGGCTCCCATTAATAAATTTATAATTTAAATCAAACAATAAACTTGTATGAGAGTCTCAATGGGGTAGTGCCTTTTACGGTTATCGGCTAAAATTTTGGCTCTTTTACGGCTATCGGTTAATTTTTTTCAGTTACGGTTAACACAAAATTTAAAAACTAACTTCTTTTGTTTCAAAAAGTCAAATATTAATTAACCTGTATTTTTTGTATCTTTAAAGCAAAATAAAGGTCTTAAGATCATTTCGGGATATGAAATAAGCTATTCTTTTGGAAAATTTTAACATTTGATAGATCATACTTTTAATAAAGTATTCCACTTCTAATATTATTTTACACATAGAAATATCAATAGTCAATTTAAAAATAATTTGTGAAAAAGTAAAAGAATTCACGCGAGCGCCCAACTCAAGGCCGGGGCGCGACACTCATTACAACAGAAATGGCCGTTTTCACACCACAGAAGGATTATTTGTGTGAGATGGGTTATCCCTTTGATGACTCGCGTCAGATATGTACGTCTTAATTTGAAAATGGAATAGTTTTAATTTTGAATGAACAATCCGCCTGACTTTATCCGTCAATTTCGACGGACAATTTGAAGACGGGATTATCCGTTACAGATAGCCTGTGTACAGCCGCCTCCACCCCTCAGAAAAAATCGGAGAAGGGGTGTCTGTCGGGAAGGGGGCGACTGTACACAGGCTAGTCTCAGACGGATAATCCATTTCTACCTCTAGTGTGAAAACGGCCAATAACAAAATTCCCGTGTCCAGTGTTTTTAATGATAGTGAAGGACTGTACGGAATGACTGTCTGCCGTTGACTTGTCCGTAGGCCCCATTATTCCGCGCGGCTAATGCGTTTCGGGTCACGTGGTCCGAGCGAGTTTGCCACCGAAAGTTTGCGTGAGAAGACGCCGTACAGGTACTAGGCATAGCAATGTCAACCGTAGCGTTAGAGAAAAACAGGAAATGTTGTTTATCGGCAAAGTGTTTTACAAACAGTGACATCTCTGCGTGTTGTTTCACTACTGTGTCGAGGGCACGACCTCCTGAAAATCGCAAATATTAATCCCCAGCAAGAAGCCACATTTTCGCCATGGAAAAAAAATTACTTCCCCGTTGGTCAACACCTAAAAGGCGCTTCGCCTAACGTGCGTACGGAGTCACACTAGCCGGGAAGTAAAAAACGCAACTATAAGTGAGTTTAGTACCTTCCTTAAAAGTAACAAATCTAGGGAACGATTTCTTTTACCATTAACTCTTTTTTACCCTATTTACGGCTAACGGTTAAAATTTTTCAATTTTTACAGCTATCGACTAAATTTTTGGCCGTTACGTTTTACGCCTATATATCGGTTAACCCCATTGAGACCCTCTTGTATTCCACAATTCAGTTAACTCTAGAGCACATTCGTGTGACTTTTCAGGGAAAGGCTAAGTGATTTTACAAAAAATAATTTGCAAACAGCTCAAGAGTGAACCAAATCTCACATCGAGTTGATAGCCTCATAAGTACACCCAAAAACTGGCAATCATCTTCGATCACATTTATTAAGAGCCATAATGGCTCTTGATCACCGTAGATTAATTAGGCCTGGAAAAAAATTTCCGGCCGAATATTTTGCGTTGGACAAGTTTATTTTACAAAATCTTGCCAACAAATCTGGGTGCGTGTAAACCAACCTTTTATATCATTTATACATCACATCTGAGGTGAAACAGTACTATGAGGCACTGTTTTTATCATACAGACCTCGGACAACAGAATGCAGTATTTCACAATATTGCGATACAAATTGCTATTCAAGGACGATCGAAGCACGAGTGGGCTTTAGACGTAAACCGTTGAAAAAATTTCCATCTATATACGGCAAGCCGGTTCCGACTTTTACAGTGCTAGCAGTGGCGAGTGTTTGAATGAACATTAACAGAGTTACGCTCCAACATAATAAAGAATTTATTATGTTTAATTTTTATTTTAAAACGGTTTAACGCCCGGCATTTTGAGTACTCCGGGAAGCGTTGTTTACTGAACGACTGAAAACAATCGGCACAACGATTAAAATTACAAGA
>BOPM01000428.1:55735-69432 GCA_022179025.1 Porites australiensis | reverse complement strand
AGCTAGGGGCACCCAACGAGGATATAGTTCAAAATCACTTAACAAAGCATTGTTGAGCGTATTTTAGTATTCAAACGGTAGATACAGGCATATTTTTATCCCCTAAAAACTTTTCATCTGTTCGGATTTCCTAGCTGAAAGTCTAGTGATCCGAAAATTATAGGGATAAAAACTTATCTTCTAGAAACTTTCAGCCAGGAAAAGGCTCCCGAAAATTCTAGGTGGCCTTTTTTAGGGTCAAAATCCGTTAAAAATAGGCAATTATACCATCTTGTAGATGTTCGAAAATCCTAGGAGAGGCAGGCAAGCAAGAAATTTTACAACAAATGCTCCGAAAATTCTAGATCTCAAATCGTCTTCCGAACAGATATTTTCCCGAAAATTGCCGTTGGGTGCCCCTGAAAAGCTATTTTTACCATTACAGTGAAGTTTTAGCGAAGTACGAAAGGCTTGTTTAACAATAGTATCCTCGTTTTTACGTAGACGATACAATATGTAATAAAGGATGTTTTTATAAATATTAATAATTAATGGCAACCGTCCTAATTCACTTCTACTTGCAACATTTGAAGCTTTATTGCTTATTTCTAGGTAACGCTTGCAAAATTTCAAGTGGGTTTTTTCAATTGGGGTATTGTCCCAAGCTTTAAAATCATGTTTTACATATACACCCCAAATTTCGCTATTATATGATAATATTGGGAAATCATCGTTTCAAATATTTTGCAAGCAAGAGAAGGTTTTAATTTGCTAAAGTTTGTGTGTTTTCTTAAACTAAAAAGAGCATGAAGAGCCTTCTCTTTCAAGTGTTCGAGTGAGATATTAAAATTACGGGTTGAGGAGATACGGGTTCCTAAATATGTGGTTTCTTTACCTATATGGAATTCTAGATTGGAGTTTTTCTTCGCCCGTTTTTGAAAGACCATAACTTTGGTCTTTTTGGAATTTATATCTAACATCCAAGAGTTGCAAAAAGAGGATAATGTGTTGAGACAGTTCTGTAATCCTATTTTAGATCGTGATATAATAATTAAATCATCAGCATATAAAAGCGAATTTAATTTGGTACCATTTGGAAGGATGATAGGGTCTGATAAAGGATTTTGAAATGCGGACGGTAAGAAGGAGGGTGTCGAGAAACAGATGCGGGATTGCTAATTATTATTTGTACCAAGTAAAATGATAATCTATGATGTTACAGTTTTTAGGTTCATTTTATTTGAACCCGGGGGGAGGAGGGAAGGGTCCTCCTGGAAATTCTTAGCTGGGTGGGTGTGCTGCCCGCTTCTCCAATTCCTGACCCTATTTTAGACTAAAAAATGCCATTTTTCACACTTGTTTTAAGACCTGGGGCCCGTTTCTCCAAAGTCCCGATAACTTCTCGGGCGCGAAATCAAACATTCAAATCGAAATAAAAAGAATAAGAGCGCGGGTCCTGGCTTGCAAAATGATCCATTTTGTTTCATTAACTCATAGTTTTATCATGTTAGATGCAAAACTATAATAATAATAATAATAATAATAATAATAATAATAATAATAATAATAATAATGACTATTTACTGCCAATGCATTTAGCTTAACGGTTAACTAATTGGGGACACTTTCCTACGTACTGGTACACTAATCTATTACATGACTTTTAAATATTAATGATCTTACCTAAAACCTAAAACTATATACAAATGTACACGACTCAAACATTTGCACGGGTCACAGCAGTTACTATCATTATCTACATGGCTCGAAAGGTCCACACCGCGCATATGTTTCTTGAATGCTTTGAGGCTTGTCAAGTTTCTGAGCTCACTACTGACCTTTGACCAAATGAAAGGTCCTGGGTAGAGCAGTGAATGCCCCCCATAGCCAGTGTATCAAAGAAGGGTAGTTTAAAATCACATTTCATAGGCGATGGTGTATACTTTTGATCGTGAATAACTCAGATACGCACCTTGGCGCCATCCAGTATTTTTCTTTATACATTAGTATCGCAATGTCTTGCAAAGTCCTGTTATAAAGCGTAGGCAGCTTGGCGCGAGTGAGGAGTTCCTCGTACGTTTCAGTTTGAGATTTATACACCGCGCGCAGCGCACGCTCTTGGATGCGCTCCGCGATCTTTCTGCTATCAGGTGATTTGCAGTTTGTGGGGAGGGATGAAAGACGAGCTCCCCTAAAAACGCCTGCGTGGAAGGCTAATTATAGACCCGATTCCAACATATTATAGTTCTTATTATGTAGCTATTTTATTCTCTGTCCCTGGTCACCGGGGATTTAATTCTCTAAATCGGGTGAAATTCAAGCGGCGAATCCGCAATAACGAGACCCGCCGACCCTGGACGGCTTATTATGATTTTCCGAACAGACCTCTTGAGCCAAGGTAAGACACCTGTTGACTGGTTGGCTTCGTACGCCTATTTAGAGCTCTTTATTGAACTATTTTTTCAATGTTATTTGTTCAATTTTACTAGCCAGTGTCGGCAAGGGTTTTGGGTATACGGTATCCTTCACCTGAAAACATACCATTTCGGTTAATGGATGCTAGGTTTCCTTTGGGTTTGGACATGCACACTGCATGCGCTGAGAAAAAATTGGGGGTGAATATCGGTTTAGTGACTAACTTATTTCTGGTATGACGGTATATTAGCATCCTCACTGACCGACCCTGGCTAGCTTTTTCACTTACAAACACCATTCAGGGTATGCGAAAGGTTATTACTGTTATTATAGTTAGCTATTTCAAAAAAAGTAGAGAAATTAAGGAACAGAGAGGAAGCACTTAAAATGTTCAGTGTTCACGTTAAGAGAAAAGAAAAATGAGGTGCGTGTTAGTTAGTAGCATCAAAGAAGGCAATTATGCTAGAAGGACTTAAAGTTTGAGCCTTAACTACATCCCCATTAACAAAGATTACAAAAACCGGAAAGTTACCACAATTGATGAACTGAAAGATGAAAATTTGTCACGATCAGTATGTTCAGAGCTTCTGTTGATGCTTTACAATCTCCCTGAATCGACTACCCTGAGTAATACAGGCATATTTGTTTATAGTTGTATTCTAAAAAGAGACGCTGAATAACATCAGAGTTCCCATAGCAACGTACTGACGCCACTGTCTAGTTTACTTTTGGTTGTTTTTTTGGTACTGGAAAATCCTTGTAGTAGCCGTGCCGAGGATAGCCTGCGCCACAGACGGAAAAAAATTCTGGTTACGTCCGACGGCAAAACTGTGCCAAAATCTTTGTCCTATGGGCCCCCACCAGTCTACATGATTGGCTTGTTAGAATGCCATTGCTGATTTGCCAATCAGGTTGAAGGGCACATCGAAACGCATTGTCTCCGGTATTTCGTTGTCCGAAGGGGCCCGAAACAAAGATATCGGCATTGCTTCGCAGATGTTAGTAACCGGGGTTACATTACTTATGCGAAGCAGGCAACGTTGATGCTGAACAACTCTGACTGGTAACTGGCTAATAACTAAAAGAGATAAGCGTAGCGCATTGGAGGCTCTTTTTCAATGTGTTCAATGATCTATCTCTATATAATTTACGTTTTTTTTTTCTGGTCAAATCAGAAAGTAATGTAGTAGATATTAACTTTGGTTGTCATTTCTACCATATTAAAGCATTGTAAAGAAATCCACTATAAAGTGTTATTTAAAATTGATGAAAAAGTTTTATTGGTTTTATCCCTCCTTTTTACCCATCTGGATCTTCATAAGTTACTCTCAGCTGTGTGAGTTTATTTGGGCACAGCTTGTACTGAAAAGGGTCAAAAAGCGTACAGCAAAAGTTCGAGTAAACTTTAGTTTTGGCCCCATTTGTTCACAAGGTGGATAACACTATCCACTGGTGAGAATAAATCATGATATAGTGAATAACGCAATTGATTTCAGCAATATTTATCCGATGGAAAACTTTTTAAAATTTTTTTAATTTTTTTAATTGTTTTTTTCAATTTTTTTAAATGAACACTAGTGAGCAGCACAAAGCAACGCGAGGATCTTGTTTACTTGATTTTATTTCTCCGACCGGTTTCGAGTGATCACACAAACTTCATCAGGGAGTATAACAAGATAGAGCTAAAGAACTAACTTTATACCTAATCATTAAGACAAACTCACTTTCCTGTAAGGGCGTGAACAGCAAAAAACACCCGCAAAATATGCGTGCAGGATATGACTATAATCCGGCGTTACAAAATTTGCAATGTTTAATTCTATCTCGTCATCACTGCCCCAGGGATCCCATGAGATAGCTAGACGCATGCGCATAATCAGTGCTTTTCGCGCGCTTACCCAGTATTCTCACGAGGTTTTGATACGCGAAAGAAAATTATTTCTTTTGTCATCTTTGTGCAAATTTGAACCTATTTCTTGCGTTGAATCACTCGCACGACATGGATGGAGCGGATCTGGCGTCCGATACAAGGAGCAAAGGCGTAGAAGATTCTCGGGACACGAACATGTCAGTCCTCGAAGGATTAACTTCCACCTTGGCACAACTTGCCAAGGCTTCGGAGACACAAACTTCAATGCTGGCTAGTCTCGAGGAAGACCTTCGTACTGACTCAGACGAGGATGGAGAGGCCGTTCAGAGCCTAAATGACAGCGTTGATCAGAACGCCGCCTTAACTGATGTGCTCGACCCGAGCGACACGCATACAAGTACGACCGCGGCGGCGAAACCTGCATCATGCCCTGATTCAGGGTCGCAGGATGACATTTTGGAAAGCCTGACTCAGGCATTTGTGCAAACCAAAGAGAAATCTCCTGCGATAGCAGAAAAAATTGCTGGTTTAATTGACAACATGGTTACTGGAGGTCTCTCACCAAACACAATCAAAGAACGAGTTGAAAAATATCCTCCTCCAGAAAATTGTAAATTCCTGTCCACCACCACCGTCAACGAAGAAATTTGGGATTTGCTGCCACGACGCAGCAGAACGGTTGACCTAGCTTTCCAGCGAGTTCAAGAACCGCTTGTTCAGGGTTTGTCAGCCCTGTCTATTTTAGGAGACCAGTTGGTAAAGGACCTTCACGCTGGCAAAACATTAAATACACGTCAGATCTTGGATCACGTGATGGATAGCATTGCTCTTCTAGCTAATGCCAATTTTAAACTCAATATGGCACGGCGAGAGTTGATAAAACCGGAACTTAACCCTCCATACACCAGGCTGTGTAAAGATGAAATTAAACCTTCAACAAAATTGTTTGGAGATGATTTATCCAAACATTTGAAGGATATGGCTGAGGCAAAGAAAGTTGGCCGACAAATGCAGAAAACTTCTGAAACTCGAACGGCAAGTCAAGGCTATTTCAAGGCAGGACGGCAGAAATTTCGCCGTCCAAACTTTAAACCTTATGACAGACCATCCAGTCAGAAAACTTCTCAGCAGCGTCCTTTTTTAGGCTACAGCCGGGCACAGAAGAGTGCCCAGAAAAAGCCAAGTCAACCCACCAACAAAACCCAGTAGAAACACAGGTAAGAGAAAACTACCCAACTCCTATTGATAAAGCAAATCTGTCTCAAAGGGTTGCTAATTTCTCGGCTGGAGGGTTACAAGACCATGTTGAAGGTTGGAAGTCACTGACTACTGACCCTGTCATATTAGATGCTATAAAGCACTATCACATCGAGTTTGGGGATGTTTCTCCTTCTCAGGTTTACCAGCCAAAACAAATGCCATTTTCTCCTTCTGAAAGGGAGATCATTACTGAGGAAATCACCAAGCTCCTCGATAAAGGAGTTATTGAACAAATAGACCGTGTCCAGGGTGACTTTATCTCTACCATTTTTGTGCGTCCCAAGAAAAATGGCACTTTTAGAATGATTTTAAATCTTAAACAACTCAACGAATTTGTATCCTATTACCATTTTAAAATGGATACGATTCAGACAGCCCTCAAACTCATGCGTCCCGGGTGCTTTATGGCATCGGTAGACCTTAAGGACGCCTATTATTCTGTTCCTATTGCACTAGAGGATAGGAAATACTTGAAATTTGAGTGGCAAGGTAGCTATTTTCAATATACCTGTTTGCCCAATGGCCTGGCTTGTGCTCCTCGCCTATTCACAAAAATATTAAAACCAGTCTACTCTCATCTCAGATCTTTGGGTAATATCTGTATGGGGCATATAGATGATTCATTTCTCTTGGGATATAATTATACTGCCTGTGCCACTAATATACAGGACACTGTTGATACCTTCCTTAATCTGGGGTTTGTGGTTCACACAGAAAAGTCAGTCCTGATTCCAACACAAGAAATGGAATTTCTTGGCTTCTTGCTGAATAGTATAAACATGACAATCCGACTCCCACCCGTTAAAGCGGAACGTGTACGGCTAGCTTGCCAGAGTTTACTGGACAAAAGTAAAATGACTATTAGAGAAGTGGCACAAGTTATAGGGTTGATGGTTTCTAGTTTCCCTGCCGTTCAGTTTGGGGAACTATACTATAGGGCCCCTAGAAAGGAATAAAATTCTTGCTCTGCAGGAAAGTAGGGGCAATTATGATTCACCAATGTATCTTTCAAATGAATCTAGATCAGAGATAGCTTGGTGGGTGAACAATGTAGACTCTTCCTTTAAACCTATTTTCCAGGGAGACCCTGACCTGACTCTTACAACAGATGCCTGTACTAGCGGTTGGGGTGCAGTATATGGGGCTCACAAAACTGGTGGTCTTTGGAATGTAGAGGAACAAGCTTTTCACATTAACTACTTGGAACTGAAAGCAGTTCTGCTGGGGTTGAAATCACTTCTTGGCCATGTTCATGACAAACACATAAGAATTCAGTCTGACAATACAACCACAGTGGCAAATGTTAATAACATGGGGGGTATCAAATCTGCAGAGTGTGACAGTTTGTCTAAGGACATTTGGCTGTGGTGTAGAGAAAGAGACATCTGGATCAGTGCTTGCCACATACCCAGCTCTACCAATGTAGATGCTGACACTGAATCTAGGAAAATTAACAATTCAACTGAATGGTCTTTAAACATGGACGTCTTTTCAGACTTGGATAAACTGTGGGGCCCCTTTTAAATCGACCTGTTTACATCCAGTCTTAATTTTAAAGTTCCCAGTTATGTGTCATGGAAACCTGACCCTGGTGCTCAATATGTCAATGCATTTTTCATGAGTTGGAAGGAGTACTATTTCTATGCTTTCCCCCCTTTTAGTGTTATAGCAGCCTGCCTACAGAAAATAGAGCAAGATCAAGCAACTGGTGTCCTTCTCGTTCCTGTTTGGCAGACACAACCTTGGTTCACCCCTCTCCTTCACCTGTTAGTAGACAATCCTGTTCTTCTCCCCCAGTCGACTCATCTGTTGACACAACCACACAACCATGCCTTACATCCCCTTCGACGACAGTTGAGACTGATGGCTTGCATGCTCTCCGGGAAAGTCTCCAGCAGAGAAATGTTTCAGGCAAGGCTACAGCAATCATCCTCAAGTCCTGGTCTGACGGAACACAAAAACAGTACAAACCATACATCAAACAGTGGATGGACTTTTGTAGTAAATGGAAGACTGATCCCTATGATCCACCTGTAACCGTTGTTTTAGAATTCCTCGTTAGCCTCCATGAAAAGGGATTGACTTACACCACCATCAATACTGCCAGGAGTGCCATATCAGCAGTTACTATACCCAAGAGTAACATGACTGTGGGCAGTCACCCACTTGTTTCCAGGTTTATGAAAGGTGTTTACAAGGATTCTCCGCCAACTCCACGCTACCGGTCAACCTGGGATGTAAAGCCTGTCCTAACTTATCTTTCCTCCCTTCACCCTCCAGAGAAGCTTGATTTAAAATCACTCACTCTAAAGCTGGTTATGCTGATAGCCCTGGTCTCTGCACAAAGGGGACAATGTTTACATATGCTTGACATTGGTTGCATGAAAAAAGTGACTAATGGATTTGAATTCTTGTTCATGGAACATGTCAAACAAAGCAGGCCTGGTTACCGAGCTCCATCTGTTCTCCTGCAAGCTTATCCTGCTGATTTGTCACTCTGTGTGTCTACTTGCTTGGCAGAATATCTTAAGCGAACCCAGCCACTAAGGGGAGCGGAAAGTAAACTTTTTATTAGCTTCATCAAACCTTACAAACCTGTTTCCAGGGAAACTATTTCTAGATGGATTCGTTTGATAATGGAGTCGTCTGGTGTTGACACCAGTGCATTCAAACCACACAGTACAAGAGCTGCAGCTACGTCGAAAGCCAAAGCTTCAAATGTCCCCATTGATGAAATCCTGCGTACAGCTGGATGGTCGTCCTCGAGGTGTTTTGACCGTTTCTACAATAAGCCAGTCGGTACCTCCACTTTTGCTTCTGCAGTGCTTCAGACTGATTAGAACAAGGACTAGGGCCTTTGCTTCTCTGCCCTGTTGCTACTGTTT
The DNA here is from genome assembly GCA_022179025.1 of Porites australiensis. Taxonomy (NCBI): domain Eukaryota; kingdom Metazoa; phylum Cnidaria; class Anthozoa; order Scleractinia; family Poritidae; genus Porites; species Porites australiensis. Next base: position 61,023 of record BOPM01000428.1, on the reverse strand, counting down.
AGTGATTCCCTATAACGTTGATTAGTTCCTACAACTTAGAGGTTTTTTCAGGGTTATTGTGCTTCAGCCCTGTTGTTTCTATTACTCAGTGTGTTCATATAGCATTATTTGTAAGCGTTTTTTGTTCTTTATTTTTATGGGCTACAGTTTGTGTTACTGTTAGTACTGTATAGGGTTGTTTATGCATTAAACACCTTGCAGTTGGACTTTGGGTTTTTTCTTCATGTGACTGTCTTGGCTTTAAAGTCTCATGGGATCCCTGGGGCAGTGATGACGAGATAGAATTGAAAAATTAAACGAGACTTACCTGTAAGTTGAAGTTTTATTGGAATTCTATCGAGTCATCAAACTGCACCAAGGGATCACATGCCCACCCTTTGTACAACCAGTCATGGTTGATTTTGTCGTACCCACCCTTTGTCCTACTGAGGTTTTACTTCGGTTGGCTTTCTGATATTACCCCCTTTTATGGGTGTTTGTTTGTAAGACACTCACATTCAGCTGTGAATACTGATTATGCGCATATCTCATGTGATCCCTTGGTGCAGTTTGATGACTCGATAGAATTCCAATCAAACTTCAACTTACAGGTAAGTCTCGTTTAATTTCTCAATTTTTGATTAGTACATGTACTCTCTGGCTTAAAAAATCTGAGGGGTAATTTATAATTTCTGAATCTCCTGTTGAGACTCAACTTCATAAATTAGTATTCAGTTTCTTGACCATCATCGTGTTCTATGACCTGAGAACACTTTTTCTGTAGAATAATTAAATTAAACACGATTTGGTATTTTTATGACAAGGATAACAATGTAAATGATTTTCGATAGTTCAGCGGGATAGTTCAGTTGAATTGATTATTAGTTCTCCTCTTTAAAGCCGGAAAGCGTAAGATTTACTCTTGGTTTCATGTTAAGTGTGGTGCAAGAAACATTCATGATTAGCTTATTTTTCGCCTCGATTTTCTAGGAAGTGGGGATTAGCTCAAATGGTAGAGCCTTCGTTTTGCATGCGAGAGGTACTGGGATCGATACCGAAATTCTCCATTCTTTTTCCGCTGTAAAAAAGAAAGCTCATTTTTTCTTGCAACTTGGAAAAAGGGCACTTACTGCTTCTTTTGGACATGGACGCATGAGATGTAGCCACTGACGTTTGCAATTAGATAGCGCTTAAAAGTGGGTGGTGGTTCCATGGCTTTACAAAAGACCGTAAAGGGACATCACTCGTTGATATTTCCGGCTTTCTTAGTTCTTAGTTCGTTATTTCAATGCAAACGACCGATAAGATACCGCTTTTAAGATTTTTGCGCCTTTGGACAGCGAAAAAATTTAAATTTAACAATAATAATAAAGAAGTCGGTTCAAATCATGAACAACGTATCAGTTTTGTTCGCCCGTCCTCTCTCACGGTTTAATTTATAAGAGTAATTTCTGTACTTGATATTTGGCGTAAAAGCAATGGAAAATTTAATACCATTTTCTCGTAATCTCTTGGTTATCAGAGAGGCAGGAGTCCCATTCTATATGTAAGATCCAAAGTCCTTCATAATTTAGTTGAAAATGTTCTTATATTGCTAGTGTGTTTGACTGCTTGCTTGATGAATAGTTTGTTCTTTTTTTTTGGTTTGATTTTTCTGTTTTTGTTATATTGTAAAATTGGAACTCCCAAAAAGGCATAAAAAGGGGCCTGTCCGGGAGTCGAACCCGGGACCTCTCGCACCCTAAGCGAGAATCATGCCACTAGACCAACAGGCCATTCTTGATAAAATGACTACTTTTTAAGTTATCACTACCAGTGTCAACATTAAATATCAATTTGTTCCTTTGAGTACCTGTACGGTGTCCCTGAAAAATGCGTCTAAAACTAACTCATGATTTTTACAGTTTTATTTTCCAAACGGCTAAGTCTATTTTCTTCGCTAACATCTTGTACTATTTGCTGACAACACTTTGATAAACTTGGATTTGAGTTTTCTTCGTTTTCTTTAGTTTAAGGCAGCACAGATTTATCCTGGCTCTCGTTCATAGTTAAGTGTAAGAAAAATCTAAGTTTAGCTAATTACAGGGGTATAGAATGGTAAATTCGAGGTAAAAACTCCGAGACGAAAAATCACCCGAAAACGAGAGTTCGAGAGGTATCACACACGCTTCCAAGATTTCGAGATCAGACCAAACTTTTCCGAGACCCAAGTTTTTCGAGGAAAATTTCTATACCCCTAATTATTCACGCTGGTTTTCCGGGCAGGGGTATTAGCTCAAATGGTAGAGCGCCCGCTTTGCATGTGGGAGGTACTGGGATCGATACCCAGATTCTCCATTTTGTTTTCAGGCTTTTTAAACTGAATGTGTTGGCAGCAATGTGTATAAGAAAGAAAAAATTCTACAAAAATTTCTAAATGAATGATAAATAATTAAGATAGAATGCAATGAGCTCGAAAAATTCTTTTAATTAGACAAAAAATCTGCTTTTGTATAATTGCGAATTCCACCGATCTATCATTTCTTGCACTTTCGCCACTATGGCAGCGGACTTATTTGCTATTAATTAGCAACCCATTTTTTTGTCAAAAAGTAAACCGAAGCAAAGGACCCTACATCATAGAAACCGTGAGAAAAATCTTAGCCCTCATGACTTCCTGTTTATTCCTTTTAAAGTCAGGGCTATTCGTGAAATACGACGTTTCAACTGCTGCTAACACGGTTCTATTCAAACATGCCTAAAATAAGGTAGCGTTTACGTACAAAAAGAAATAATTGTCAATTTGGAGAAGCCGTGATGCTTTTAGCAAAATAAAAATCTCCATCTCCAGGACTAACCACCCTTCAGCTCTTAACTATGGGCTCGAAATAACTTCCTGGAAGTGACAGAAATCAGTGAAATGCCAGACAGAAATTATGCACTAGGGAAGGCAACAGGCCGGCCCGTAGGGTCAGCCTGCCGTCGTTTAACCAGCTAATTTTTTTTAGGGGGGCTTCCGTCAAGCTAAGTGTCATGTTGTTGCACAAATACAGGGCTATAATCTGGTATGCATTTGGGGTAGCCTGGTTAAATTCCAGGGAACTGGAGTTGTTCTAAAGACTGTGCTTTGTGCTAGAGTGTGGATTACGGTATTGCTGAGTTTTTGTACCGAGGCTGATCCCTGTCTTTCAAAGCTCAGTGTCCCCCTCAAATTGAGGAAGGTTTGTGTCTATCTGGGTGTCATGTTTTTGCACAGACACAGGGCTATCATCTGGTATGCATTTGGGGTAGCCTGGTTAATTTCCAGGTAGTTGGGGTTGTTGTAAAGTTTGATGTGTCTGCACTGTTATGCAGTTTGTTTGTGCTGTTTGCAAGCAAGCAATGACCCTTTCTGCTGATAATGTTCCAAGTCAGCAAGCAGTTAAATTAGTGGTTGAAGGACCTGGTTTTGTTGCCGAGCAGTGTTGGCTTGGATTGTTTTTGGGAGACCAGTTGCGATAAAAAGTGGGGTGAACTGGGGAAATGTCTTTGCAATCGGTGACACTAAAACACTAGAAATTGTTCCTTGGAGTGCCTTATTTTCCAGACTAAGATGAATGCTTCACTTTTGTTACCTTCAAGACAGACGTTTCTATCAAATGGAAGCTCATGTGTTCAAGAATCTCTTTTTGAGGTGAGATTTTACATTTCCGCTAATGGGGCATTAAATTACTAATCAGTGCGAGAGACTGACATGTTTTAGTAGCCCGGTTTTCAAAAAAAAAAAAATACGATGCTGAAGGATTCTGGATTATTAGAAGACCTTGAGAGAAATGCATTTAATCTGGCTAGAGAAGCTAGTGTAAATGTATGGTGACCCTGCTTATCCTCTGCGAATTCACCTTCAGGTCCCTAAAGTTGACAGATCGATAGATTCCATCGTATCATGAGAATGTTTTCTTTGGTGCTGCTTTCCACATAGTCCGACGCCGCCGCTGCCATGGGTTTCCCTAAAGTTGACAGATCGATAGATTCCATCGTATCATGAGAATGTTTTCTTTGGTGCTGCTTTCCACATAGTCCGACGCCGCCGCTGCCATGGGTTTCTTTGCGCTCGCCATTCCTTTAGGTCTTAATCCTTTCGAGGTCTAAGAAACGTTTTAGTTTTAATAATTATAACAATAAAGGTCTTTGTTGTGTCTTAAACAAAAATACATGCTAAAAACCAAAAACACTTTAACATTAAAAACAGCAAAAAGAATTACAAGACCATTCCATGTAGAAGCATTGAATTTAACATTCAAGATCCATATTACATTATAAAATAGCTACTCTATATTTGAAAAATAGTCTACTAAAAACACGCTTGTATTAATCCTAGGAAGTTAACTGCTAGGAACTCGGAGGAAAGCTTCGTTTTGGTGAGGGAAGGGTACAGAGGGTAGCCGGGTATACTGGAGATCTTCTTGAATAGTGAGTGATCTACCTCTTGTAATACGTCGTATATGTCAATTTGGTAAGAAATATATTTGCGTTTAAAGCAACGCTGTAGAAAATTCTGGACCGTTCCCTTACCAAACCATATGTATTCTGAAACTGATTTTAAAGTGTTTAAAATGTATTTTCGGTATTTGAATACTATTTTCCTGTATTTTAATCCTATTTGCCAAAAAAATTTAAATTTTCGCCCCTGTTTGGAATATATCTTAAGTGTAGTTAAATTATATTTCATCAAAAGGAAAACCTCTCTCATCAATTTACAATGTATTTTGTTTAATAGCGGAGCTCCACGCGCGCGCGAAGCGCGCGTGGGCAGAGCTCCATTGCTAAGTAAATCTACCCATCCCAGAAAATTTGGTAATCACGTGACCGTACACCGACCGCCCGCCGTCCGTCCGCACCACAGGAAAACCAATGTTTACTCTCACACTTTTAGCTAGTTTGGGAGCCCAAGAGAAAACTAATTGCACAGGCTGCACATCAACGTTGTGATCAACTGACAGCTATCAAAACAGGGCATCCGCTGACAAGTATCACCTGACCGTACCGCGGGCTCAAGTGTCGACCCATCGAGGTCGAGTATTTTTTTAAAGTTATCCGCTGACAAATTACCAGTTTCAATTGATCGCGGGCTCAAGTTTTTTTCCAAGGATTCATATCAAATATGTTGTGTTTATGTCACTATGGCCCCGCACTATTAGGATTTTGATTTCAAACTGACCTCGGAAGGGAAAATTCATCCAGTTTTTTTTAAAGTACAGGCGGGAAGACCTTATCTTACCATGGTCACGCATTGGTCCTACGTCCAATTTTTATACTCTGATTGGTCAAAATTTGACAGGTGAGTTTAT
>BOPM01000428.1:9631-29651 GCA_022179025.1 Porites australiensis | reverse complement strand
ATGTAGGGTCGATGTGGGGTCGATGTAGGGTCGATGTGGGATCGATGTAGGGTCGCTAGGTCGGATGGAAAAATATATAGAATAAATGAGGAGGTGGAGGTGAAGGAGGGGAATAAAAAACATTGAGGAGGGAAAATAATAAAAATTGTGGAGGAGGGAATAAAAACATTGAGGAGGGAAAATAATAAAATTGTGGAGAAGGGAAAAAGAAAAAATTGAGGAGGGAAATAAAATTGAAAAGGGAGAGGGGTAAGTAAAACATGACTTGCTTTCTTTGACTGTTTTAATAGATTTCTTTCAAATCGCTGTGTATTTGACTCTTTTTGTTTTAAACGGTATCTCGTGTCAGATTTTATTGCTAGCAATTATTAGTCGCGTGTTTTAATTAATCCTTGTTAAGTTATTTGTTTTATAATAATACGTCAAGATTCTCTCCCTTGGGTCTTTCCTGTAGAGCTAATTTGTATTCAACTTTGGGCTTGCGAACTCGCATAATTAACTGATTAACCGTGCGTGAAAATGACAAGACTTTCATTTCCTCGAGATAGAAAGGAGAAAACGTCAGACAAACTTAGAGAGTTTTCAGCTCCAATTTGTGTATGTTTTGTTTATATATATCTGAGTTTTAGCGCCAAATGAGAAGACGTAAACTGAATTGAAATAAAGACTTTTCAACTCCACTTTCTGTATGTGTTTTGTTTATGTATATCTTAGTTTTAGCGCTAAATAAGATATAGGAAGCCGTTTTTCGCGTTGCTAGGTGATCGCTCTTATTTTCCTTTTAATAGACGTTCCGGTAAACCGGGCTCAAGTTACTTAACGGGCAAGTCTAGGCAAGCCTATTGTTCCTATTGTACTAAAGTGACGCTCATTAGTAAACCTATCCCGAATTAGTATGCAGGAAGACACTGACTAGGCACTTAATTAGTATGGAGGAAGGCAGTGACTAGGCACTTAGGGCCTGTTTACATGGAGTGGGGGACCCCGGTCTAGTGGGGTTGGTTTCTTTTGTTTTCACGCTCTGGGGGACACAAAACAAAAGAAACTTACCCCACTAGACCGGGATCCCCCACTTCATGTAAACAGGGTCTTAATTAATATGAAGGAACGCATTTTTTCCCTAGGTTATAACAATGGGTGACGTCATTGACTAGACCCATATGCCTATAATAAGGGAACGCACACGGAAAGCAAAGGGAACGCACCAAAACGGTTAAGTTTGCTCAAGCTCTAGCTGAGGACATGATGTCTGATGATGTACGATTTATAGATCGGCGCCATCTTTTACAGCAGACTTTTAAAGAAAAACTTCGCCGTCGAAATTATCCCTACAGAAGAACAAGGTTGGAAAAGTATCCGGAAGTGGGCTGACATTTGAAGATCTGCAAACAGTGTACAGCAGATTAGGAAATGAAGGGCTTATTGCGATCCTTGCACAATCACCGTCTTCATCTCCGACGATCAGTGACCACCACGGTTCGAATTTTAACTTCAATAGTCAAGTACTTACTCCTGTGTTAGGTATAGAATTGAATCCGCTATCTCTCCTTTTTCAACTGGCGAGATATCACCGTAAATAATACTAATAAACGGCTCCAAAACAATGGCTTTCGTACTCTTCAAAGAAACCACATGTTTTTAGTAGCTTTGTGCATTATGCACATGAAGGCGTGATGGCTCGCGCGTGTATTTTGCTCACAAGACCCCGAACCACGCGTGTTTTGCGGATTTTTGTGACGTCAGCGCAGTTAATTAACCGTGAATTTCTCGCGTTTCCTTCGGTAATTTTTTTTAAAAATCGTCTCATTTCTTAACAGTCGCAGTACCTTTGTACTGTCATTTTTTTGTCAAAATTTGTAGGTGCTAAACTCCTCTATTAAGAAAAATTACAAATTTTAAAATATTGGCAAAACCGTCTTAACGACTCCATGTTTTTTCCGCTTTAAAATGTTAAGCAATATCGTTAATATAAAGTGGCAAAGTTTAAAGACATTTCACCGCGGGAAATTAGAAATATTAAGGAAAAATGGGCAAAATGACAGAATTACTGCCTGTTAAGGATGCGATGTTTCCATGGCAACGGCCTTAATCCAGAAAATGAAACTTGATAAAGGAGCCTTTTTATATGGGTAACATTAGCGGTGAATCTCGTGAACAAAATCGCAAAGACAAAGTAACTAGATTTCCTTCTGTAACGTATGCTTGATAGCTCGGATTACTAGTAAATACTCTAGGGAGCCACCTTAAGTTATAAATTTATCAATGGGAGCTTCGCTTTTAGCCGTGGCTAAATCTACATATTATAATACAGGTACTGGCTCAAAAAAGGGACGGAAACCGTGAAGTCCTGAGGGCAGGCTGCGTTAGCTTAGTTGTTCACGTCCAGCTGGTAATGACAACAGTGCTTTTTAAGAACGAATGTCACTAAGTATTGAGTAAAAATTGGAAATGGTCAAACAAAACCTTCCCTCTTACTTTGTGTGTAGTTAGTGCTTCAGATGAAACTACTCACTGTGGCATTTGTTTCACTTCTAACAAAAAACTGCACTGGGCATCCGGGGGAAAAGTTTGGGCCAAAAATTTCATTTTTTGGGTCAGTTTTTCTCCTTGAAAATTAGAGTTTTGGTAGGTAAATATTTCAGAAAGCGGACAAGCAGTTTACGTGACAGCAAAATAACATCTTTCCTCTCAATAAAATTGTTATTAATTTTTCTCTACACTCCCCCTGACGGCCCCTTTTCATTGTCATTTACAAAGGGGGCGTGGGGGAACGGTTTTTGATAAGGCCCAAACAAGTAGAAAGTTTTGAACACTTTTTTTTCTTATTACCACTCCAATTTAGATCAAAATTGAAACAGGATGTAAGTATTTCACTCTTTGTGGACCATTTCCTGCTTAGAAATCCGCGGACACTCGATACATTTTTGCATGCCAATCAGATGAAAATTAACCTGAGATCAGGCTCTATTTTCGTTTCGCTTTGTAAACAACATTCCGGCGGGCATGGCGAAACGAAAAAAGAGGCCCAATTTTAGCGGTAGCCGTTAGGGAGAATGTATGAGAACCGCTCAAATTGGGCCTGATCTCAGGTTAAATGAAAATGTATACCTGAGACAAAGTAGTAATTTTTGGCTACTTTTGTTCGCCGCTAAATAATGTCATTAAGGCGATGTTAGGTAAGAACGTTGGACGGCTCCTGTAGATTGTATTCCTTTGCGTTTTACAGTCGGTTATCGAGCAGATTAACGACTTTTGGTTTACAAAAACAGATATAAACAAAATGGGCTAAGGATAACTTCATGACTATTCATCCTGCAAAAACCGAATTGATGTTGTTATCTAAATCAAAATTCATCGGGCCCTTACAGAAAATATGTTTAGGGCAAAAGGAATTGTCCTTTGTTTCTAAATCTACATGTTTAGGGATTCAAATCGACAATAAACTCTCCTGGTCGCCACATATCAAATCCTTGAGCAAACGTTTTTCAGCAAGAGTGAAGAAACTGAAACACTTAAAAGGTCTCGACAGTCGCATCTTAGAGTCAATTTATTTCAAAGGTATCATTCCAAGTATTACGTATTCAATTGCATTATGGGGATCTTCAAAATCTCTTCAGACCCTGGAGGACATTCACATCGGAGCAGCGAGATTTATTTTTAACATAAAGAATTCTACTCTTAGTACCGAGGTCCTGGCAGCGACAAAATGGAAGTCTTTATCATACATGTACAAAAAGAGGATTGCAACCATATCTTATCAAACATTTTACAACAGGGCTCCGGCTGGTATAAATTCTCTATTTATTAAACATCCTCCATTAAGAAATCTCAGGGACAGTCTGAAACTATACGTGCGTTGCCCTAAAAGTGACTTCCTTCGATCTTCCTTCTCTCATCGTGAGTCTATTTTATGGAATAACTTACCCATGTACTAAAATAGCAAACCCAATATTGGTTCTTTTAAATCTGCTCTTAAAGAAAAATCTGACATTTTAGATAAAATAACATTTAATGGGTTACAGGGAATAAATAAAGATATTGTAAATTATATATATTAAGGCAACAGTCAATTAACTGTTGTTTATCTTGCTAGGCATAATAATTTATTGATAAATAAGTACACAAAGTACAAGTTAACGATAATAAGATGCCAAGGCCAGAGGCTTATATGGCGTAGGTCAGAGAGCTACAATGTGCTGCTAAGTGACAATGAGAATAAAAATTAATAAGTACAAAATTTACAGAGAAAGGGCAAACTATTACAACATATAAAGAATTATTACTGTATATAAAGCAAAATAAACATAACAATTAATGAATTAATAAAGAAAAGAGTTGGAAGGGAGAAAAAAAAATTGGAGTTCAACTTAGTTTAAACTTGTAATGATTGAAAATAATCTCTCAGTTTATGTTTGTAACTAGGAAGAGTAAGTGAATTACGAAGTGAGAGAGGAATGTTATTCCAAATTTGAGGACCCTGTACCCGAAGAGAAAAAGAATATTTGTGAGTATGAAGATGTAAGTTGTCTTTTTGCCTGGTGAGATATTGATGACAATCAGAGTTAAGAACGAAGAGAGATGAAAGAGGAGAGGGCAAGAGCTTCTGCATGTGAAGGAAAACAAAGCAAGAAACTTGGTACTTATAAATATTAAAAATGTTGAGTATTTTGAATTTGTTAAAGAGCGGGTAAGTATGTGCACGTGGTGGAGAATGAGTAATGATTCTTAAAGCTTTCTTCTGGAGACGGAAAATTTTCCGAAATAACGTGTTTCCGTATTTTGTAAACTCGACTGAAACGTGAAGTTGCTTAAATCCGTCTCGTTTCCGCCCTGCGGAAACATGGTGATCTAGTTTTCCATGGACGGGACGCGTTTCCGTTATGTTTCCGAGTCGGAAACGAACACTCATGTTTCCGCCACATTTCTGTTATCACATTTCCGTTCTTTCTTGTTTCCATTACGTTTCCGGTGACCCACGTCCAAGATCGCATGATAAATGTTTGAGAAATTTTGGCTTTGCGTACAATCAAGGTGAATAAAGGTAAATTTACTCTCGAGATCGGGCCATTTAACGGTCAGCAGGCTCATGCATTAAATACTCGCGCGCGTTGCATTGATGCAACGACTGTGAAGTGCGCGAGGTTGCAATTGCCACTGTTTTCGATTCTAAGTGATTAAAATGACAGAGAATACCAACAGCTGTCGATGTAATTGCTGAAATTCTGGAGGTCGCGAACAATCCAAATCTCAACAAAAACAGGGGTAGCACGGTGCGAGGCGATAGATGATTCGAACTCCACGTGATAGAATATCAAAGCAGATTTAATGACAGATCCTTAGAGTTCATAACAATAGTAGTCGCGTGTACAACAATTCAATGTAATAGCAATGTTCGTAGCCTAGTTACGACGTAACAAAACGTAGACGTAGACGTAGACGCAGCTAAACGTAGCTAGACGTAGACGTAGGTTCGAACTGAAAGCGATAATTAAAGAATACGAACTACTTAGATTAACTATAAAATTAGGACTAAAAGGTAGAATAATCTAAACGACATAAAACTATGATGCAAGAAGCAGACAACTGAAAAATCCGATAACTGATACTTGAGCTAATTAACCGAGACAATAACATTTAACTCCCAGCGTGAAAACAATCAAAAAACTATATCGTAGCGATTCCGCTTGAACAGAACTTATCTTAAAAACACTGAACTAGATTATATAATATACTTTGGTAACAGTAACAATAATCAATCCTGTTTGATTCCAGCAGATTTGTCTTCAAATCAATGTCCTCCTCATAGGATAGCATAAAGACTTGATAGTTCAACGAATTACAGTACTAAATAACTATAAGAAAATAAAAGACTTACTTTGGTCGACGACTCGCACCAAAAGTAGCAAAAAATAGCAATCTGGCCGCAGCAAAATATCTTCTGATAGCAACTCCAATGATAGCGGGATAACTTATAATTTCTAGTATTGCGTTGCCTCTTTTATAATAGAGTATACGTGTATTATGCCTAGGGCGTTAACTAAGCAAAACTGTACCTACGCTTTACGCGTTTCCTAGCGGAAAGTACCGCACCATGACATAAGCGTGAAAACCTACGAAATGTTTCCAGAAAGATTCATATAATCACGTTCTATAACCTAAAAATAAAACTGTCTTAAAGCAACTAAAAAAAATATTATAGGACAAATGAACAAAAGAGCGTTTCAAAACTAACATTCCGGCCCCTTAAAGGCGATAAAATTAGCCTTTACCAAATAACTATGGCAGGTTTGAAACGCTTAACTTAACAAACTATAGATTGTAAAATATAATGTTCAAAGCATAAGCTGATAAATGTCCATTATAATAACATCTTACTGATCCTTGCTTGCGTCAATTGCGTCCTCTGCACTTGACTCCAGTAAAACAATCTTGTCCACTGGTCGCACCAGCTCCGTTGATCTGGTCTTGACTTTAGCTGAACGAACTAATCCATCCCCCCGATTGCTGTAGACTTCAATTACTCGTCCTAATGGCCAGATACTGCGGGGCGTGGTCTCGTCTAGAAGTAGCACAATATCATTCACAGCGAGATTTCTCTGTGGCTTGTTCCACTTTTGGCGTTGCTGTAATGAAGGTAAATATTCTCGCGTCCATCGTCGCCAGAACAGGTTGCTGAGATACTGTACTTGGCGCCATGGTCGACAGCTGTAGTTATCCTCTTTTGAAAACGCTCCGGGTGGCATTGCTGATCCTTCTCGAAGTAGCAGCAAATGATTGGGCGTGAGTGCGTTGCAATCTCGTGGATCATCAAACACCTTTGTAATTGGTCTTCCATTCACGATTGATTCCACTTCACACATCAGCGTGCATAGGCCTTCATCATCAAGAACTTGTTCCTTAAGTAGCGCCTTCATGACTTTCCTTACAGTTCTGATACATCTTTCCCATACCCCTCCGTGGTGAGAAGCAGCGGGTGGGTTGAATATCCACCTGACATCATGTTGCAGCAAATAATCGTGAATTTGAGCCTGGTTCCATTGTTGCAAAGCTTCACGTAGCTCCTTTTCGCCTTTTACGAAGTTTCCTCCGTTATCTGACCTAATTTCTTCTGGACGTCCTCGCCTTGAAATAAAGCGACGTAGAGCATTGATAAAGGATTCAGTGTCCATAGAGTGTACGACTTCAATGTGGACTGCACGGATGGCAAGACAGGTAAACAAAACTCCATATCTCTTCGCTGTTGCTCTTCCTCGACGTACTAAGAAGGGACCAAAACAGTCGACTCCTACATAGGTGAATGGTGGCTTTGAAGGTGTTATGCGATCGTCGGGTAAGCTCGCCATCTTTTGTTGCATAATAGGTGCTTGACGTCGCCGGCAATTAAAACATTTGTTGATGATGTTGCGTACAATCGATCGCGCGCCGATTATCCAGTAACCTTGTCTGAGTAACGATAAGGTGTATTCAACTCCTGAGTGCCCAGAAGGTCGGTGATAGTAATCAATAATGAGGTTGACAACGTGATGCTTCTTTGGAAGAATAATAGGATGTTTTGCGTCGATCTTGATTGGTGCATTGTGGAGACGTCCTCCAACTCGTATGAAACCATTTTCCATAAACGGGTCAAGTTTGTAGATATTGCTACACTTCTTCACTGCAATTTTCTTGTCTTGTTTTTCTTCAGTGACGCGCCTAAGGGTTTGCATGTCTTCTTTGAAGCTTTGGTTCTGCACGTGCTTAATAATGACTTCTTCGGCGTCCCTTATCTCGCACACAGTTAAGGGGACAATTTCAACTTTGCTTGATTGGAAGTTGATTTTCTTGTTTTCTTTGCGCAGCTGGCTCTTTTTGCGTAACATGCCTTTGTAGCGTAGAATCCATGCCACGACCCTTTTCAAACGAGTCCATGAAGAGAATCTTTGAAAGGTTTTGCTAATGCAATCTTCGGTTTGTTCGCTTGTTTCACTTGCAAATGCTTCGGCAGTTTTCTTTACTTCAGGATCATCGGGAGAAATCTTGCCCATGTCTGTTGGTCTTTGTGGCCATTCTTCTTCTGGTTGCTTTAGAATGTCTGGTCCTTGTATCCAGCGTTCATTATTTAGCAATGCTTCAACTGTCATCCCCCTTGATGCTTCGTCGGCCGGATTCTGTGTAGTGTCAACATGCCTCCATTGTGTTGCAGTGGACTGGTCAAGAATAGCTGAGATACGATTTGCAACAAAGGTCTGGAACCTTTTATCCTTGTTTTCTATGTAGCGGAGAACACAAGTGCTGTCAGTCCAGAAAGTAGATTGGTCGATTGACAAGGTAACTTCTTGTTTGATCATCCGATCAAGTCTTGTAGCTAGAACCGCTGCGGATAATTCCATCCTTGGAATCGTCATAGCCTTGAGTGGAGCCAGTCTTGATTTTGCCATGATAAGAGAGCAATGAACCTTGCCAACTGCACTGATTTGACGCAGGTACGAAACTGCTCCATACCCTTGATTGGAAGCATCTGAGAAGTGGTGAAGTTCACATCGTTTTAGATCTGAAAATTCTTGGGGCTTGAAGCATCGCGGTATTTGAAACTGTTCCAACTTGGGTAGCTCTCTCAGCCAGGCTTCCCATTTCTGCTTGCTTGTTTCAGGGATCGGGTCATCCCAACCGAGACCCTTAAGACACAAATCTTGTTGTATTGCTTTAGCAGGTAAAATACAGGGGGAAACGAACCCCAGGGGGTCGTAGACGGAACAAATGACAGACAGAATTCCTCTTCTAGTAGCGGGTTTTTTCTTGTCGACCATCTTAAAACCAAATGTGTCAGTATGAACGTTCCACTGGACACCAAGCGCTCTTTCGGTTAGCGTTACGTTTTCGGAGAGGTCGAGGTTCTTTACTGATAATGCTTTCTCCGATTCAGGTACAGAGTCCATTACCTTCTTAGAATTTGATATCTATTTGGTCAGGCGAAAACCTCCTCTTGATAATAATTCGCGGAGTTCACCCATCAATTTAACAGCCTTTGGGTTGGTCGGGACTGATTTCAAACAATCATCCACGTAGAAGTTACGTTTTTCTGTTGCTATGGTAACTGCGTCGAAATCTTCTTTATTATCTTCTGCGGTTCTCTTGAGAGCGTAGTTTGCGCAGCTGGGAGATGAAGCTCCACCAAACAAGTGGACTAACATCTGATATTCCTCTGGTTTTTTTCCCAGATCGCCAAGTGGCCACCAAAGAAATCGCGAGTACTTGCAGTCGTCAGGCTGGACTCGAACTTGGTAGAACATTGCTTCTACGTCAGCCATGAAAGCTACTGGTTCTTCCCGAAATCGCGTTAAAACACCAACTAGAGTGTTTGTTAAATCCGGCCCCTGTAGCAACTGATCATTGGCCGAACAATCAAATACCACTCGAACCTTGCCTGGCTTCTGAGGGTGAAAGACGGGATGATGGGGCAGGTACCATTTCTCCCTCTGCAACTGTTCTTCTGTGGTCACCTTTCGAGCGTAGCTTTTTTTTAGTAGGTCTGCCAAGAAGTCTGTATATTTTTCATGCAAGATAGCGTCCTTCTAAAGTCGTTTCTTGAGCAGTTGAAGTCTGTTCTCTGCTTGAGGCCTGTTGTTCTCTAGGTGAGGCGGGTGGTTTTTCCATGGTAAGCCGATCTCATAGTGGCCGTTTGAGAGTTTTACTGTACCTTTCATGATGTTTAAAGCGCGCTGATCATTCTGGGACATTGACATTTTAGGTTCGTAACTCGAATCGTTAAATTCGAAGTTACAGAAATCTTCAAATTGCTTGCTGAGGTTAGCCGTAGTGTCGATGAGGTTTGACGTGGCTACTTTAGTGTCTTTTCGTCCTAAGGATCCGCTGAGCATCCATCCCAGAACTGTACGCATAGCGAAAGGTCCTCCGTTTTTACTTTCTCTCACCTCCTTTGGTTGCATAGCTTGTGGTACGTCGCTGCCAATCAGTAGGCCGATTTCTGCTTCAATTCTTGGTACATCAATACCCTTGAGGTGTGGCCAGCGGTTAACGTCTTCTTGGGTGCCAATAGCTGCTGTTGAGACCGGGAGACTGGGTCGAGAGTACACCATCGGTAGCTCGATTAGGTTATGGTTGCCAATATCTGAAACCTCTAGATTTACGAAAGAACATTCAATGGTTTCGTTAGATTTTCCCATGGTAGTGAGCGAGAGGGTAGCTCTTTCTCCCTTGGCGTTGAGCTTTTTTAGGAGATCCTCTGTACAAAACGAGGTGTTAGATCCAGAGTCTAGGAATGCATAAGTGAGCACTTTCTTATCTTGGCCTGTTACGTTGACTTTTACGGGAACGATCGACATCCCTACCACAGAATCACTTGATACTTGAAACGATTCGCTTTTCACATAACCATTCTTTGCTTGCGGTGTACTTGGACTTGTTACTTGTCCTTGGTCGCTAGGTCGATTTTCTTTATCGGTACTGCTTGGTTTTGGGGGCGATTGTTTCTCGTGAAGGAATGTAGAATGCTTCTTTGAACATCCTTCGACACGGCAGAAGCTTCTCTTTGGACAGTCTTTAACAAAATGTCCAGGAACTAAACAGTTAATGCAAAGGTGTTTATTTCGGACGAACTGATAGCGGTTGTATAAACTCAACTTCTTAAACTCATCGCATTGAGATAGCCAGTGATCCTTTTGACACGAAGGGCATTTAAGTTCCTTTCTTTCTTCCGAGTTACTTAGCTGCTTTTGCTGTTGGCTTTGTCCCTGACCTTGTGCAGCGAACGACTTCGCATCCTTTTTCTGTTTCCAGTTGCTCTTTTGATTGAACTGCTTTTGGTCGCCTTGAACTTTGCCAAAGTTCGGATGGTTGGTGACTCTTGACGTTGCTTCAACGAAGTTTGTGATTTCGTGGAGGTTAGGATCCCTTCCTTCTTTCTGAGCGATTGTGTCCACGACGTCGCGCCACTTCAGTCTTAGCGGGTAAGGTAATCTATCAACGATTTTTCTCAGACTTTCTGGGTTTTCAAGGCGGTTCAAGTAGCCAATTTCATTCAATGTGTTCGTAGAGCTGGTAAGTAATATCGAGAATCTTTGCAGCGCAGGACCATCCTCAGCGCGGATTGGTTGTCCGTTAATGACGCGGTCAACATATGCAGTAGCTATTTTAAATGGCTGACCATATCTCTCTGCCAGCAGTCTTCTTGCTTCACTATAGCCGACATCTTCTCTCATTGCAAGACAACTCCGAACGAGATCTTCTACATGTCCGCTCGTGTACTGCAAAAGATAGTAAAGCCTTGCGCTCGAGCTGCTAGTTTTACGTTCGACAAGGTTTTCAAAGGCTCGTAAAAGTCACAATACTCAATAGGGTCGCCGGTAAAAACGGGAAGCTCAGGTTGAGGTAAGGTCAGTGCCATGATAGCCTCTTGTTGCTGAAGAAGTAGGAGTTGTAGATCCGCTGTAGGTGTACTCCTGGTCGCTTCATTGCCCATTACAGGAAATCTGGTGTTTTCGTTTTTCCAGTCGGGTGCTTCTGGATTTAATGCCTTGGTCGGTATGGGAAGTTTTTCAACAAATGAGGGCTCTGGTTTTTCTTCCTTGGGTTCATTTTGGCATTCTACCTTGTTTTCCAAATTTTCTTCCGTGAGTTGGGGAGTCGGAGGTAACTTCTTATTTTGATCGCTTGCATGAGACGAATTCGCGCCAATTTCGACTTGTGCATACGCGTGTTCTTCGGCTCTCGCCTTTGCTAATTCAGTTTTTAGCTTGAGTTCGTTTTTGCGCTGACGCAATTTCAGCTCCTCTTCCTCAATCTTATGGAGCATTTTTAATGTGGCGGCTTCCGCTTCTAGAACGGCCTTTCTAGCTGCAGCCTTTGCTCTGGCGCTTACAGAGGAAGTGTGTGATGATCGCGATGTCTTAGACGCGTGCGACGAGCGTGACACGCGCGAGCGACGGCCGACGTTTGATATACTGTCCTCTGGACGTATTTCAATTGAGCTCACTGCTCTTGTAGTTTCAATACCAGTTAGCCAAATTTCTAAGTTTTCTAGCAATAGGTCCACTTGTCCGGACACTAATTGGTAATATTTTTCCGACTCTCTGAAAGATTCCGCGTCTATAAGTTCTTTGTCAAATGCTTCATGTATGGCTTGAAATTTGTCAAAAGCTTCCAATAATTCGCCGTATTTTTTATTAACTTCTTCAACATTGCCTTCGTCGGTCATTAGGGCAATAATTTCATTTATCTTCCTGGTGACGACTGCTTTAGCGCTGCTACGGGCTTTCTTTGTTGCCATAACGACTAAATAGATCAAAGTCAAGTTACCAGTTACTCAGTTATTGCGTGACAATAGACGGACATCCGGTTGTCGGACAAGATAGCAGGGTGCGGCGAGTGATAACACTAATTGAGTGATAGCGATTGTGAGGCGTGTTCTGACGCAGCAGATTCTCCAAGTTCCTTCACAATTTGTGGCCTTTGTTCATTTCGCACGAATCTCGCCGTCAAATTCGAACTAATGTAATTGCTGAAATTCTGGAGGTGGCGAATAATCCAAATCTCAACAAAAACAGGGGTAGCACGATGCGAGGCGATAGATGATTCGAACTCCACGTGATAGAATATCAAAGCAGATTTAATGACAGATCCTTAAAGTTCATAACAATAGTAGTCGCGTGTACAACAATTCAATGTAATAGCAATGTTCGTAGCCTAGTTACGACGTAACAAAACGTAGACGACAAGAAGCAGACAACTGAAAAATCCGATAATTGATACTTGAGCTAATTAACCGAGACAATGACATTTAACTCCCAGCGTGAAAACAATCAAAAAACTATATCGTAGCGATTCCACTTGAACAAAACTTATCTTAAAAACACTGAACTAGATTATATAATATACTTTGGTAACAGTAACAATAATCAATCCTGTTTGATTCCAGCAGATTTGTCTTCAAATCAATGTCCTCCTCATAGGATAGCATAAAGACTTGATAGTTCAACGAATTACAGTACTAAATAACTATAAGAAAATAAAAGACTTACTTTGGTCGACGACTCGCACCAAAAGTAGCAAAAAATAGCAATCTGGCAGCAGCAAAATATCTTCTGATAGCAACTCCAATGATAGCGGGATAACTTAGTATTGCGTTGCCTCTTTTATAATAGAGTATACGTGTATTATGCCTAGGGCGTTAACTAAGCAAAACTGTACCTACGCTTTACGCGTTTCCTAGCGGAAAGTACCGCACCATGACATAAGCGTGAAAACCTACGAAATGTTTCTAGAAAGATTCATATAATCACGTTCTATAACCTAAAAATAAAACTGTCTTAAAGCAACTAAAAAATATTATAGGACAAATGAAAAAAAGAGCGTTTCAAAACTAACAGTCGATAGTTGCCAGATTGATCTCAATCAGCACTTGCATAAAAATAAAATGATCTTAGACATCTTAGGCTGAGAAAACAAGACAGAATGGGAACAATGGGGCCTAGAACAGAGCGGAGTGCCGGAAGTTACAAGTTCATTCCGCTTGTTCAAGCTCGCCAGATCGGGTCTGCAAATGATAAAATATCCTTCCGACAGGCACAAATTACAGCGATTTGAAGCGGGATTAAAAGGAGTGTATCCAATATTATGTAGATTTAGACGGAAAGTGCCAATTGATCTGTTCGGTTCAGGGGCAGCTGCTGATCTAAAAGTTTCAAAGCCTACTTATCTTCCTGAATTTGTATGGAGGACTTGCTCCTACAGAACAAGACGAAATTGAATTACCACTGTTGATCAGCCTGAAGGAGTCGACGAAACTTATGCCTGTGTCAGATTTTCTTAGATGACAGTTTTGTCGTTTTTCGTGTTTCGAACATATTAAGAATACATTTTTTTTTTACTCTAACCTTCACTTCACTTGCAAAGCAAATAGTTTTTACGACCACTGCACGATCTGCACCAAAGTCGTTCCTCAAGTAACCTATAAACAGGCTTTATTCTTAATGTAAATTTAGGGAGCACAAAAAAATTCTGAAATGCTAACAATTTGTTTAGTTAAGCCACACAGTAAGCTTATTTCAGTTCCGCTTAATAAAGTAAAAGATAATTTTTTGTAATAAATCAAATTACCACGGGATGCTCGTTGTAAAGCCACAGATGAATTATATTTCTTTGAAAAAAAGAAGAAAAACCTGCTGACACTATGCTCAATAAAGCTTACGTGAATTCTTTTTGTCTTTCACCTTGCGTGAAACGGGGTCTGGAAGGGTATTTTCAGGATCCAGGATTTGACCAACATACGATGCGGGATTCGGGAAAATGCAAAATATTTTAACGGGAAACGGGATTTGACTGCAACCCGGGAAGTGGGATTCACAAATATTTGGGCACGGGATGCGGGATTTTTTACCTTTCTGTCGGGAATGCGGGAGATCGTCACGACTAAAATATAAGTAGCAGATGCGGGTCAACCAGGCCAGCAGTCAGTGGTGTTTTCAAGCACACTAAAGAGTGACCTGGTCAATATTTATCTAGTTGAAATTGTCTAGTTATCACCAGATGAGCAGAGAGAAGCCCCACTGTTTCTACCGGATGCCAGCAAAGTGCACTGGTGCATTCGCATACCAGTTAACATTGATTTTTAATGTTCTTAATTGACCAAGCTCTTTACATTTATTCGAAATCTTGAAGAACTTGTTATGTTATCAGTTTAAGTTTGGATATGAGAAAACAATGGTACTTGCTCTGCTTCCTTGAATAACAGTCATAGTTTTGATCCCCCCTTTCTTGCAGCCACAGGCGAGTCTTCTAGGGCCAGTTGGCCTGTTCCAGCCTTCAGGTAAAGGAGACGGCGCAAAGAAAAGTGATAAGAAAGGAAAAGCGAGGGGGAAGGACAGGGTCAGAGGGGGAAGAAACACCCTTCTCTCCCTCTTTCTTTCCTCTTCCTTTCTTCCACTTTTCCCCTCTTTTTCCCTCTGCTCTCTACACTTCGCGCCACTCTTCACTATCTGAACTTCTTGGACAGACTAGCCCCATAAGCAACGCAGTGATCCACAGATAATTCAATTTTGCGCTACATAACGAACATAAAGAGCAGTGGACTGGGAATTCCAGAAGCAGTTTGAAAGGCTCAAAGAGCTAGAGAAACTGATCCCAAGGAGTAATGGCCTAAGAAAAAAAACCGAGGTCACGATTGCTACAGTGCAAAAGGCAGGCATTGGCGTTTAGAAAAAAACTCAAAATTGAATGTTGCGATCAATTTTCAATTTTCGTTTTTCGGACGAATAATTTATCAATTAATCACACTTTAAGTGACAAAAGTACCAAGAGGGGAGGACCAAGGGCAGAAGTGCCCAGGAGGAGAGGCCGAGGGAAGGTACTAAAGTGGGAAGGGAGGAGGAAGGGCCTTTTACTTGTCCACTCTACCCTAATTTACAGAGCTTATTTGGCTTAGAGGAGTGTATGTGCCCCTGAACAGGTTTTGAACAATTCTGGCTAATCGACTCTGACAATTTCACTAATTAGCGTCTTTAACAGGGTGGGAAGGAAGGGGCCTTGTACTTGTCGGTGATAGTTTCTGGGAAAGAGCTTCAGAAACGAGGCGGAAATTTCAACAATGGAGCTGTTTTTAGCCTAAGTTTTGACGACAAAAATTGAGTTCGTGAGCGATCTTGTTGTTACGAAGGAGAAAACACACTCACAAGTCAGTTTGTTTCTACATGAAGCGCATCCTAGAGAGAGAGAGAGGCTTTAGTTCGCGGTCCGTAAGAAGGTTTTGCTTGAAGAATGGGAAACGTGCGGAAAATCACCTGTCAAATGAACAGCTGGAACGCAGTACGAAGGAAGTTGTTGCTCGGTTAGGTCTTTTTGCTTGAATTTATCCTTCTTTTTTTTGTACTTTTTTTACTGCAGATTAGTCTTAGTTGCCTAGCTGTTCACTTAGCTTTGTTATGGCGTGTATCAAATTTTCAAGTGCAGGGGGAGGGGGAGGGAGGGAGGGATGGAGGAAGTAGAGGAGAGAGGATGATTAGGATAATGAAAGAGAGCTGATCGTTACGTACTGAAGACAGGAAAAGAATTCGTGGGGCAAGAAAAACCCTTAAAAGTCTTAGATCCCTTCAAACGAGTTCCTCTTAAGGGTAAATTTCGAGGGGGAATGGCATTCAAGGGAAGTTTGGGTAGGGGTGTTCCGCCAAGGCCTTCAATTTATAATTAAAATAACATCATGGAATTTATTTTAAAAAAAAAAAACATTGCTAGTACCAAAAATTCTTTTCAAGCGACGCCCTGTTTAAGGCGTTAAACAGTGAAATTGTCAGGAGCCGATTAACCAGAAATCCCCAAGCCGCTCGGTGGCACATACCCGTCTAGGCCAGGAGCCCATAAACCGTAGCGAGCAACTCCCCTACTAGGCCTTTGTCATAGCCTCCCACCAGGAGATCACGCGTTCCTGCCCTCCTGGCCTGGGTCAGGAGCGCGTGACGATCCCCTAAGAACGTGCTGTGTAGGAGGCTACCTATGTTGCGGCGTCACAGCCCTTTCCTTCTTCCCCACTTTAGTCCCTTCCCTCCCCTCTGCTCCTGGGCACCTCTGCGCTTGGGTCCTCTGACTTACCCTATTTCTCCATAATTGAGCGAAACGTGCATTAAATTTTTCCTTTTAAGCTTGCATTTTGTATTTTCTTATGTGTATTTGCGTGTTGACTGCGTTTCAGGCCTCTTAGGATGCACAAGAATCCGAAAACAACACCACCCTACTTAAGCTAATTAATTATTATACAGCAAGAAAATTATAAGACGCTGCATGAGAAATATTCTTTGCCCCCTGAATTAGCAAAATGTGTATTGAATATCGCTCTGAAGCTTACCTTTATTTCAGACTGTAGAGATCTGGGTGAAAAACTGTCGCTCGAAAAAAGGCATTAAACAGTGCCTAGGAGGTCTAAAATGCAGTCAGAACGCAAAGAAAAACGACAAGACGATGAAGGTAAGCTTCAAAGCGATATTTAATGAACATTTTGCTAATTTAGTGAGCAAAGAATATTTCTTATACAACGTCTTATAATTTTCTTTCTTAATGAATAATTAATTAGCTCAGTAGGGTAGTGTTGTTTTCGGATTCTTGGCATCCTAAGAGGCCTGAAACGCAGTCAGCACACAAATAAACATAAGAAAATACAAAATGCAAGCTTAAAAGGAAAAATTTAATGCACGTTTCGCTTAGTTATGGAGAAAAAGGGTAATTCTCATTCAACGTCTAATACTTGTTGCCGTATGGATAATTAATTAGCCAAGTAGGACAATGTTGTTCAGGGCTCTCATAGTGAGCTTGGGCTACCTGTGCTAGAATATAAGTGACAGAAGTCTTAATTTTTCTTGCGCTCTAAGTACTGTATTCTCGATCCTCTATTTCACTTGGAAAATCCGGTGGAGCATACATATCAGGGCCCTAACCTTCATTTTAGCGCTTGAAGGCTTGCAATCCCTCGTTGTTTTAAATTTCACTACAGTGAAATTCATTCTAACGTAGTCTCACCATGCACAATTTTAAGGAAACAAGAAATGTTAACACCATTACATGAGTACGTCATTTGGCAAGCCTAAGCCATAAGCGTAAAAAGCTACGAGAGCAAATATTATTTGCAGGCTAACTGTAACGCTTAAGACAGTTTTAATAGTGGGTGAGTGATATCATATTCTTGTGAGGAGCACGCGTGCTTGAAAAGATCACAAAGGGAGGCTTCTCGCCTTCGGTGGGCGGTGGGCATGGATTCCACTCGTGACGTCACAACAGAGATGGCGTTTTCAAAATGGTAGGTGTATTGAACTTTCGCCTTTTAAGTCCTTAGCTTTGAAAAAATAATCACGTATGTATTTTGTATACTTTATTAGTAAGTTTGGCGCTTTTGATGTTGATATGCTCTTCATCCATCAAGTTTTTGTAAAAATGCGAGTTTTTCGCAGTTTCCCCCACAAATACCCCAATAAAGAAAGCAGCTAAACAGTCAATTAGAACAATATCACCTCAAGCATGAAGAAATGCTTAGTTTTCTTAACTATTTGTATAAATCTAGATTATTAGTCTCGCATGCGAAAGCAGCGAGACATAATCTGCAACGCGTTTTTCGTCGTATTTCGTATACAAATGGGGTCAATGAGCCAGGCGTTCCTTGCGGAGACCGTGGAAACTGGGACTAAGAATCGTTGCGTGATGGAAGCCACGCATGTTTTGAGAAGAAAGCTTAGGAAAGATTAAATTAAGAGCTTTTCCGAAACGTGTCAGTCCACGAATTCTATCGCTTGAAAGCTTTGATTACTTTGGAACAGTGAACTCTACGGAGTGGTCGAAAAAAATAAGAATCTTAGGCTAGCAAAACTGCGATGGTCGGGTGTTGTAAACTTTCGTTGTATGCAAATGGCTCTTGTGATGAGCATGGGTTTATTTTCGGTGACGATTGAAATGACGTGCCATATTTAAAACACGTTTTTTATCTCTGGCAATGATGAAATTTCTCTGCAATCGAGGCCCTTGAATTTTCGTGTATTTATACACGCCTGTAGCCTGCGACCGCAGACGTATTTCCGGTCGTCGCTAACACGCGTACTAAATCAATTCGGAAACAAACAAAAAGTATCGACGTCGATAAAGTAGGAAGTAAAAAACCTTCAGCGAGTAAATGCTGTTTCGTGTAGAATTAATCGCCTCCTCATTTCTCGATCTCATCTCCAAGCAAGCGAGACTGACTGGCGCTGTAAGCGCGTTCTTGTTCATAAATAAAACGGCGGCTATTTTGAATTTCACAACAGTTCGTTAACAGAGCCGTATGGCATAATGTTCACATTACAATTTGCAGAGTTTGTCACAGTTTGTATTCAACTGAAAGCGTTTTACCTTTTCGAAATATTACAGTCAAGTCAGGTCAAGCGTATCCCCGAGTTTCCATTTAAGAATATATTATTCTAATGTTGAATCCGTTGTAGATTTCAGAGTCAACTGCATTCTTGCATGCGTAATGAGCAGTGAATTCACAATCGAGATAGTTATGAAATTTCTACCTGCTCAGCGAGTTTCTTAGAATTTGATGTAAATGTCTTCAAAGCAATTTTATCCATTCAAAGATTTTTCAATCTGACCAAATACAGAGAGGTTATCGTTAAAAACAAATATCACCGCTCATTACTCATTTTTTAAAGAATGCAGATTTGAAATTAGACTTGCTAAAAGTCGACCTCTTGGCGAGTGGAGCGAGGCTTTTCAGGAAAATCCGAACAAGGACTTTTTTGAAAGTCTAATTTGAAAGACTGCGGACTGCAGACTGCGGACCAGGGCCCGGTTGCATAAAACCTACACTTAAGTGCCCAGCACTTAAGTAGGTCACTTACGAATCTGTTATGGGTACACTTACGTGTGTTGCATGGAACACACTTAGCACTCTCGTAAGTTTCTGTTTTACGTGGTATCTTACGGGCTCACTTAAAGGCACACGTAACTTTGATATAATACTTCATTAATGACTCACTCTTTTTTTTTGAAAACTAACCATCGGTTAAAACTTCTTGCAGATAAACGTTGGTGTCGCAGAACGAACGAGAGGCAGCGTGGCATGGAGTTTGGTCACGTCTTCAGACACTCACAAGGTCTACGGCTTTTTCTTTGCCTTATCTTCTTCGGAGACGTTGTTTTTGCCCGTGCGAAATTGCAAACAACTGTTATATCGGTCTTTACACGGTCTTCCTCACAAGAACCGCTGTTTGGGCTATTTGCTTTTGCTTCTGTTAACATTTCTTCACCACGTGGTTGTCAATGTACGTCGTTTGTCAGTCGCAAGGGCTTTTCTTCTTCGCGAGTTGCCTACTATCCAAACTCTGTTTCGAGTTTTCAATTACCGCTTCTCTTGAGAAGTGGCGATGTCCATCCAAATCCTGGTCCACCGAGCGGAATTGTCAGTTCTGAGTCACGGAAAGATGGCCCTGATCTTCGTGGTTTGCGAACATTTTACGCCAACGCTCGCAGTATTGTCAACAAAGTTAACCTACTTGAACTGGCAATGTACCAA
>BOPM01000427.1:354948-365726 GCA_022179025.1 Porites australiensis | reverse complement strand
CTTGTTACCCTTGTTACCCCTTGTTACCCTTGTTACCCTTTGTTACCCTTGTTTCCCCTTGTTACCCCTTTTTACCTTTGTTATCCTTTGTTACTCTTTTTATCCCGTGTTACTCCTTGTTACCCTTGTTACCCATTTTTCCCCTTGTTCTTTATTGTTCCTCCTTGTTCCATCTTGTTCCCCTTGTTCCCCTTGTTACCCCTTCTTACCCTTTGTTCCCGCTTGTTACCCGTTGGTACCTAATCCGCTGGGTGTCTCTTCCCTGTTAAATTACATTTATTACAATTACAAAACATATCAAATTAAGTTATTTACAAATTATGCAGTAGTAGCAGGATTAACAGAATCAAGTTACAGTAAAACGGACTAATCGCTCTGTACTCTGTTTCTTTAAAAGTTCCTTGAAAGTCTTGAAAAGGTTCTGTAATCTTTACTGTTTCTAATAGTTTCTGGTAGATTAATAAATAGCTGCGACGCATTATCTTGGAAAGTGCCGTTTTCGGTCGAGACCACTAATCTAATTGAATTGATTGACCGCAGTTCCTTGGGACATTCCTGTTTTATTATTTTAAGATAATCTGGTCAAGTCTCAGTGTTATGCAAAGCTTTAAAGCATGATTTCAGGAGGTTCAAATCTCTTCTCTCATTGATTGGAAGCCATCTGATTTTAAGTACATCCCGAAAATTCTTAACATAGTGACCGAGTACAAAACCTGCGGCAGCAAATTGAACCCGTTGCAAACGGCGAAGTAAGAATTATGGTGGAGGGTATAAAACCAGATCGGCATAATCTTGTTTAGTTTTCTACAAATACGCATGTTCTGATCTTTGCGTCCTACGGGACGCATGCCATGAATTATTAGAGAAGTTAAGCATCACGTTTACGTCAAACGGCAAACGCCATTTTGTGTGCCACGTTACCAAGTCTTCTCTTTACTTGTCTTTTACTGTTCCTTATTTCTCAGTTGCAGATCCAGGGGAGGGGAAGGGGGCCTGGCCCCCCTTCCCCTTATTTTTAGACCAAAATGAGGCCCAAAGGGCCAAGAACATTTTTTTGAGACCAGCCCCTCCCCCCTCCCCCTTTTTATCTCAGAGTCTGGATGACCGGGCTCGCCCTTTTCTGGAGGTCTGGATCTGCCACTGTTTCTACACCTAAATTACAAGGTTCGGGCAATTTTTCTGTCCATAAGAGTTGTCTTCAGCTGTATTTATCTGTTCATTTTCTATTTTGGAGAAATTCTCACCTTGAATGTGACGTTTGCCGTTTGTCGTATACGTGAAGCTTAAACTCTCTATTTTGCGTCCTTGGGGACTTTTATGCGTCGGGGAGGCAGGGCACAGAGGTTAGAGAATATCTGCTTATTCTGTTTTTGTCTTAGGATTACGTCTTTTCGATCCTGACGGGTTATATGGATCCCCCAGGTGGTGTTGAGGTTAAAGATGACTTGTACTTCAACCCATACTTCCCCGGACAATCAATTGCAATGGCTCCAGCACTATATAATGAGATCATTGAATACGAGGATGGTGAGCAAAAATTGTTTTTACCATGCAAAGCTTCAACATAACTCTGCTATGTCAAATTTTGATATTTTCGAGAAACACAAATAATAAAAGACTTAGACATTAAAAAAACTGACTGAGCATCTTGACCTGTTTGCTACAGGCAGGACTTTTTATTTAGTAATTTAAAGGAGCTGTGTCACGAAATTCAGCCAAATTAGGAAATTACACAATGCCCGTTAAATTAAGAGAAACATAAAAATAACCACTTAAAACTTTAAAGGAAGGTTAAAATAACATAACAGAAACAACAGATGCCACGGATGGGCAAAACTGAAGATTGAAACGGATTGAAATTAGGGTTTTTGAAAACTGTTCAGCCTTACAGTTTTTCAAAGTTGATCCCTGCTGCTTGCAACTTCGAAAATAATGCTCAGGAGACACATTTGTTTGTCTCGGATCACTGGTTTTGTCATTTACATGCAATTTCTTTGCTTACCTTAAGTTCCATAGCGATTGAGGGCGAGTAATTGGCAAAATTAAACAAAATGAACTGGACTGCCATGACACAGCCCCTTTAACCTACGAAAATGTAATTTTTCAGAAATTTTTCTTTCAACTCACAGATCACTATGATTAGTGTAAAAAGAAGTTGGTTTTATAATCATTATCGTCATCGTTATCGTAATCATCGTTGTCGTCGTTATTATAATTATTATCATCATCATCGATCGGTATCATACACTGTTATCATATAATTTACTCCAGACAAGTAGATAACTTATAGAAAATGGAAATATGCGATGAGGTCGGTTGATTAAGCTACGAGAGAAAACGAACGGAAAGAAAACAAGGCCATCCACTCTGACTACTGGCAAACTATCTGGAAGTAAGAAATGTTGACCTTCCCTTCTGTTCTGTTGTTTGTGAATATTCCAGGAACTCCTGCAACAGTCACTCAGCTGGCCAAAGATGTTTGCACATTCCTGAAGTGGGCTGCAGGTAAGAGATTCTTTCTTTTCTCCCATTTCAGGGAAGTTAAGGGCGTTTGCCATTTACCAAAAAACTTCGGAAACTTCGATGGAAAGTGCCATCGGGTGAAGAACGTGTGCAATTTTACATTCGTTTCTCTCTCTCTCTTTTCAAAGTTCAAGATGGCAGGACAGATATTGCCCTGAATTGCCTGGATCTGGCGAATCCCTCTGAAAAATTGAAAGTGGAACTCTTATTTCCACTTGAAAAATTTCCAACCAGGGAACTAGGCAAAGAACCAGACAAAGAACGGGAGAACCGGACAAAAAACCAACATGAAATTGGACAAAAAAATCAGACAAGAAATTAAACAAAGAATTGGGCAAATAATCAGACAAGAAATCGGGAAAAAACTCGAACAAGAAATCGCACAAAAAAGCCGACAGAAATACAGCCAAAGAAGAGCCGGACGAAAAAAAAATGGACCAAAAGCGGGCAAAAAAGAGTGTTGTCCAATACACCCTTATTTTCTTGAACGCACAATGAATTAACTCCGCGCTTAACCTCTGATATTTTTCGGAAAAATGTTATCTTTCCTAAACCTGACCAATATTCTTTCATAGAACCTGACCATGATGATCGCAAGAGAATGGGGATGAAGGTAAATATTGTTTACTAATTTTTGATATTCTAAAGGTGATGTTAGGCGAGACGATTCGCAGCGACGATTTTCAGCGCAACACAGCGTAGCAATGTTGCAACCATTCGAAACAATGTCGCAACAACATTGTAATGCAGCTTCACGCTAGAAATCGTCGTGGCGAATCGTCCCGTGAAGCATCACCTTAACACGGTCGAGCGCCGAGGAAAGACTTTTTAACTAGCGTAGGCGTTTCCTCGATTCATTTCTTTTGAAACGTTCATTGAACTTATGTAGCAAACCCAAATCAGTTTGACAGTCAAGCAGGCGATTAAAAAATACTCCAGTTCTTTCAATAATAGAAGTGCCTGTGACTGAAATTATTCGTAACTGTACGTCAAAAGTGTGCCACTCGCACCCGCGTCAAGCCCGCGCTCTTGGAAAGGCCCTGCACAAGACCTACAATGAAACGGGAGCAGTGAAGGCAGTAAAGGACCCAGTACTGGGGCTACAATTAATTTTTCCTCTCGGAAACGGGATCTGTTCGACAAGGCATTAGCTCAGTCGAACGAACAAAACATTTTGTGGGGGAATTTCCCCACCCAAGAAACTATAAAGAGAATGGGGAAGAGCTATCGGCGCAACGATTTCTGGACTTGTTTGGGTAGACAAGCGTTGTTTATGATTGGTTAATAGTTGCCTTGACCATCGACCAATCATAACTGACGCTTTTCCAACCAAACGATCCCACAAATCATTGCGCCGAAAGCTTGTACCCATTCCCCTTATTATATAGTTTCTGGAGTGTGGTGTTACAGTGATATGGGCATCCCCGCGTTTTGGGAATCCCCATTCCTAAAACCCTAGTGATCTAGGTGTCCCCTTCCTTTTGGGTTAGAATTAGAGTTAGGGTTACAGGGGATGCCCATATCACTGGGGTTTTGGGAATGGGGATGCCCATATCTTTGTAACAGCGGACATGACCTGACACTTTGCTTTAGCTTCAGAACGGAAACGGAAGTCCTGGCTTCACCATGTCCGATTGCGTGTAGGACTTCATCGGGCAAGGGGCAATTGTCCAATGAACGTCATTAATTTACCGCTCTGCTGAAATATAAATTTACACCGTTCTTGAACTTGTCTACTTCAGACAAAAACACTGAACTCGAAATGTTTTGTTTCCAGGCCCTGACCCTGTTGGCTTTGCTCGCGGCGGCCTCGTACTACTACAAACGTCATAGGTGGTCGGTACTCAAGAGTCGGAAAATCGTATATCGCCCCTCACCGCACTCGTAAGAGTTGTATAAACAATTTTTTTAACCGTCTCCTCGGCGAAGATCGTACACGGAACGCGGATACACTAATCGAAAGCAACAAATTTGAATTCCCCGTTTCATTCAAGGGTGAAGGCATGGTAGATTACGCTTTTTCAGACAGCTGATGTAGATCTATACTATTTTATTTGTGCAAAAGAGTTTGTTGTAAAGAAATCTGTTGAGCAGACCATCTTTAAATTCATGGTGATTTTTCATGTTTGTGAATAGAGTTGTGCAACGTTTTCCTCATTGTAAAGCCGTTGCTAAACTCTGGTTGGGCAGGCTGTCATGTACTTGAAAGTGAATTTATCATTTCCTTGTAATTTGTTTTGAAAGTGAATAAATGCCATCGGCTATTTTTTAGTCGAGACAAAAAGTTGTTTTTGCCTCTATTATCGACTAGAGTTTATAGAGAGATTTGGAATCGGGTTAACCCTAAACGGTTAACGCCTATTTGTATCACGTGACCAAGTTTTACCTTTACTTGTCTTTTTTATCTATAAAAATTGTTTTAGACACTTCTCAATTGCTCTTCTCCAACTTTGAGAAAATGTCAACTTCAACCTGGCGTTTCCCCGTTAGCCGAAATGTGTCGCTTATACCGAACAGTTTGCGTCTTACATCAGACGCGTCCTACGTAAGACGCAACCTGTCCCGTATAAACCGCGGTACAATTCGTCTGAAATAAGACGCGTCTTATCTAGGAACAGCCCTTTACGTCTTAGATAAGACGCGTCCTAGCTAAGTCGCGTCTTATTTCAGACAAAATGTGCCGTTTATTAGGACAGTTTTCGTCTCATTTAGGACACGTCTCATGTAAGACGCGTCTCAGTTTGCTTCGTATAAATGGCCCTATTGTGCTTAGCAGTTCTTTCCACATTCTTTTCAGATTTCGTCCTTTGAACCAAATTTTTAAGTAAGAATGGTCACTTGTAAAATCTTTAATATATTTGGTGATGGAAGTTGTGTTCAATACATCCATGGTGCCCAGATCCCCCCATGCTTAGCTGGAAGAGAGTTGGGATCAGGATCTGGAAAGCGAGCGGGCACAGCAGTAGCGTTATACACTTCAATCCTTTCTAATAAATCCCGCACCACATCTGGATGCTGTTCAGAAACGTCTTTTCTTTCTTCCGGGTCGTCGGTGACGTTGAAAAGGAAAACACTGTTTGGACCCTGACAACCAGTGGAGGACTGGGTCGGTTTGTTCATTTCTGCCGCAGGGACCCAGTCTCCTATTCCCGGGCAGCCGATCAGTAATTTCCAATCGCCCCTTCTAAGCGCGGCCTGGCGACAATGGCATCCGTGTGGACCGCCCAAAGTTGAATCGTGACAATCAATGTTATGCAGGATTTCGTTTCTTGAAGAAAGCGTTCCTTCACTAATACTGGTCCATTGATTAACACCATCTAGTGCAAGACCTTCAGTTGATGCCTCCGCCAAATGAGCAAGCGTTGGGAACCAGTCTGACACGTGCATAAGCCCCTGGTGAATTCTCCGCGGGTTTTTAATTAGCTTGCTCTTCACAAAGCCCACTGTTCGTATGCCACCTTCCCACAGCGAAGTCTTCCAGCCACGCAGGGGCCAGTTATTCCCTCCAGCTAAGATCTGTCCCCCGTTATCACTGCTGAAAATCAACACAGTATTTTCCCATAAACCGCGCCCTTTCAGCGCGCTCGTGACATTGCCAACTGCCTCGTCCAAGCAAGAAACCATGGCAGCATATAAGCGGCGCTTGCGATCTTTAATCTCAGCATACCTTTTCAAAAACCTATCTGGCACTTGAAGGGGCATGTGTGGTGCTTGAAATGATAAGAACAGAAATAGTGGATCTTTCGGGTCATGTTTTTTTATGATTCTCTCAGCCTCTTCAGCAAAAAGAAACGTGGTATATTCCCCGATGACATTTTTTTCGACCTCTTCATCTCGCCAAAAGTCATAGCCGTTAAGCTGCGTGTATCCGGGCTTGTGAAAGCCAAGTCTGTTGATGTGAGTGTAGTAATCTTGGCCACCTGTTAGGAACCCGTAAAAAGAATCAAATCCTCTTCGTGTAGGAAGAAATTCTTTCCGATAGAAGCCAAGATGCCACTTCCCAACTATGTGTGTCTTGTAACCGCTCTGTTTAAGTTTCGTAGCGATTGTGGTTTCGTTGCGTGGGAGACCGTTCGCCTGCGAAGGCCAGACGATGCCATGTTGAAGGCCAGTGTGAATGTCGTATCTTCCTGTTAAAAGCTGAGCTCGCGTTGGAGTGCAAATGGGTTGAACGTAGTAATTTTCCAGTGTCACTCCCGTACGGGCCAATTCATCCAACACTTCTGTTTTGATTTTGGAGTTGTGGTAACCGATGTCATTGAAGCCTAAATCGTCTGCCAAGATGAAAACGATATGTGGTTTCTTACTCTGACCCCTGATTGGTGGACAAACGTACATTAAAATAACGAGCAGAGTTTTGATGTCAAATTTGAATCTCGAATCAATCCGCGCAAACATCATCGTAAGTGAATGTAAGTCTGATTGAGAAATCCAAAGAAGCGAACTCCTTATTATTAAAATGGTTTTTTAAAAAAAATAGTTATTCTTTTCTCTTCATGATAAATCACCCTGAATATCTCACAAGGCAAAAGTTCTTTAGAATTCTTCAGATGCAAACAAAGCAAAGGTGGCTAATTAACACAAATATAAAATAAACATAATCTACACTTTGGAATAAAATGCCAAGCCAAGCCAGTATTTTCAATAAGGGTACTTTTACAGGTACTGAATTCTTTACACAATTGTTTTATTACAGGTTGCTGACTACTTACCCAAGGTTTAATATGTAACAGAGGTATTTCAAGTTCCCTCGCGCGCGGCGGAGTAGGCCGAAGGCTGAAGCCACGAGCGACGGATCACTTGAATTAAACAACCTAATGAAAAGTCAGTACTAGAAAGTAGCATGCTTTTTTTTAATAACCTCTTCTTGTGGTCTGAATTTAAGTTTGACCATTTGGAAAAGGTTTTAAAGATTAAAAAAAACCAAGCTACTAGTGGAACCTAAATCGTCGTTGTCATTCACAGAGCTTAAGTTGTGAATAAACGAATGAATTAACGCCATCAAGGTTCAAGGAAATCTTTACCCCGCATAGTTGCACGCGAATGTCAGCGACTCGAATGACTGTGCAAATGCTAAAAACCATATCGGAAAGAAATCTCTGCTGGTAGGGTAGGAAATCGTGTGCATTCCTTGTAAAGAGAGAGGATCCTGGTGTGAAGAGTCGGGTCTAGGGAAGGATCCCAGGGGGAATTGGAACTAGGGGAGGATCCTGGAGGGGCACAGGGGCTACGGGGAGGATCCCGGTGGGAGCGTTGGGCCTATAGCCTACGAAAACATCCGTTTCTCCTCGCTCTTCGCCGCTAGGGACGTAGAGCGAGGAGAAACGGATGTTTTCGCAGGCTATCGGGCCTAGGGAAGGATCCTGGTTGGAACGTTGAGTCCAGGGGAAGATCCCAGTGGGAGCGCCAGGTGTAGGGGAGGATCCAGGTGGGAACGTTGATTCCAGGGGAGGATCCCAGTGGGAGCGCCAGGTGTAGGGGAGGATCCCGGTGGAAGCGTCGGATCTAAGGGACGATCCCGGTGGGAGCACCGGGTCTAGGGGAGTGTCCTGGGAGGAACAGCTTCGTGAAATTAAGACCATAAACGAGGACAGCAGGGCCGAGATACTTTACCTCGCTTCCGAGATAATTCATTGCGGTTGGAGAGTAGCCACCTATCTACCATTAAGATCCAGATTCCATACCAGGCCTCCCATTTTTTTTAGGGAAAACCCCTGGGGACGAGGTTGGATTCCATACTGAGAACAGTGGTCGCACATTTTGACGAAATGTAGACTGATAGCGCGCAACAGGCGTTTCGTTACTGGGAGAAATAAATAGGAATGAAAAAAAAAGGAAAACAAAGGGAAAAATGAGACATAAAAAATATCTAGAAATAGTGATCATATATTTCAACAAAATGGGCGGAGAAGTGTTCGCCTTGTGCCTTGATCATTACTGCTATTATTTCTCGTCAATCCTACCAAGACATTTCTTTTTCTGTTACAGTGACAAGAAAACATTTATTGATTAAATCTGCATCGATCTGATCTCCGCGGAAAAAAGGACTATAAGTAGGACAATCCTGAATGGATATTTGACATAACAGTTCTCTTCACATAAATGCTGTGACAGAATTATCACGTTAACGCGTACAGCTGTACAAAAATTTGACCCTTAGGGATAAAAACAATCCCTTTATGACAAACTGTTTTAGTCTTTTTAGTTTTTCAAGACTTTATTTCTAAAACACACTTACTAGAACAAATTACATGTACAATCAATAAATATAGTTTGAAAGATGCAATAAAAGAATCATAAAAAGAGATCGAAACTAATGACAAGGAGTTTATCCCTTATCCATCTTCTTCAGGTCATATCCTTTGATGCTAGCACAATTCTTTCAAAAATATATAAAGCTAAACCTAGAAAAGAAAGGAAACGCATATATAAACTTGCTTCTTTGCATACTTTTCCAAAAAGTGGACAGCAGTGATGCTGGATGATGATTTTTTTTGGGCAGGGGATGGTAGGGGGGTGGGGGAGAATGGCAGGACCTATTTGAACGCATTCAACATGATGGCCTAACAATGGTGGATGATGTTTGATCCATTTAAATGGACCCAAACGTTTAAACTCAATTGAATCAACATCATCAAACAACAAGCAACACCAATTACATGCTGCAGCCAGTAATGTTGGATGAATTTGAACCGACACATTTGAGCCCTGAGTCAGTCAACAGTAAACAGGTCAATTCACCATTTCCACGTTGCGCATGATACACCTTATTAACCCCCCCCCCCCCTCCCCCTCTCCCCCTCCAAAAAAAAAATGCATTAGCATCACCTTCAATTTCTCTGGGCACAGCTGCTACTACCCTGGAGAAATTGGATACAATGGTTATGCAAAATTTTGGGGGTTCCAGCAAGGATGTGTTGTCGGCATTCTGTTACAATCTCAAAAGCCCAGTGAGAACACAGGTATAATACACCTACCTACTGAGTAACTGAGGCAGACTGGCTATGATTGGTCCATAACCGGGCGAATTATCATACAATTCAAATAAAGGGGCTGCAACGAGCTTGTAGTTACGTGGGACAGCAAAATTTGCTGAAAGAAAATGTCATAGAATGGTATCAAACCACAACTCTCACAATCTGACGCTAAAAAAATGAATTATGAAAATATCATTTCAGAAGTATAAACATTGACAAAACATGTTCAAATGTATACCTTTTTCTCCTAACTGAACTAAGAAAAGTTTTCTCTGTTCCTTGGGCTTTGTTATATGAGCAGGAATGTAAGGATACTGGGAAAAAGCAGAAGAAAGACAAACACAAACATTGAATCAGTAAAATTAAATGTAGTAAGGTTCCATTTCGTGTCCTTAGTGAGATTATTTGTCCCTCTAACTTTTAAATGTTTTGACAAAATCCCATGGTGTTACCATTCAAATGAAACCTCCTCAGCAGTACTTTCACATGGTACTATTTATTTAGTACGTAGTTCTAACTTTTGAATCTGTGGATGAAATCCTATGTTGTTACCATTCATATGAAACCTCTTCAGCAGTACTTTCACATGGTACTGTTTATTTAGTATGTAGTTCTGACTTTTGAGTCTGTGCATGAAATCCTATGTTGTTACCATTCATATGAAACCTCTTCAGCAGTACTTTCACTTGGTGCTATTTATTTAGTATATAGTTCTAACTCTTGAGTCTGTAGATGAAATCCTATGGTTTTACCAATCAAAGAAAATAAAATAAAATAAAATCCCTTCAGCAATACTCTAATTTGGTACTATTAATTTCTATTTAGTACGTAATTCTAACTAACTTTTAAATCTGTGAACTAAATCCTGTTAGGCGACACACTAAGTGTGTCAATCACTTGATGGCCTCTTGATAAAGGTGACAACTATAAGAGAACTCTTGTTGGGATGGCTTAAAAGTGGCCATGGCCACTAGATAGAGCTGGCCACTTAATGGAGGCTTGATTTACAAATAATGTTTATTTACAATCTAATTTCAGGACTTTGATTACTGGTCACTTAATAGAGATAGGTTGCTTACATGTGATTGAGGTTCAACTGTGAAGACCTTGCAAACAGAATTTTGTATTTGTTTTAGTGAATTTGTACATTTGGCCATCAATAGGAGTTGTCCAAAGAGATGAGTGTTAATGATATAATATGAAATAAATCAAATATGAACTGTGCAAATGAAATGAAAATGAAGACATGATCGTCGCAATGAACGATATGATTTATTT
>BOPM01000427.1:338288-354938 GCA_022179025.1 Porites australiensis | reverse complement strand
TGTTACAATCTCAAAAGCCCAGTGAGAACACAGGTATAATACACCTACCTACTGAGTAACTGAGGCAGACTGGCTATGATTGGTCCATAACCGGGCGAATTATCATACAATTCAAATAAAGGGGCTGCAACGAGCTTGTAGTTACGTGGGACAGCAAAATTTGCTGAAAGAAAATGTCATAGAATGGTATCAAACCACAACTCTCACAATCTGACGCTAAAAAAATGAATTATGAAAATATCATTTCAGAAGTGTAAACATCATTTGACAAAACATGTTCAAATGTATACCTTTTTCTCCTAACTGAACTAAGAAAAGTTTTCTCTGTTCCTTGGGCTTTGTTATATGAGCAGGAATGTAAGGATACTGGGAAAAAGCAGAAGAAAGACAAACACAAACATTGAATGAGTAAAATTAAATAGTAAGGTTCCATTTCGTGTCCTTAGTGAGATTATTTGTCCCTCTAACTTTTAAATGTTTTGACAAAATCCCATGGTGTTACCATTCAAATGAAACCTCCTCAGCAGTACTTTCACATGGTACTATTTATTTAGTATGTAGTTCTAACTTTTGAATCTGTGGATGAAATCCTATGTTGTTACCATTCATATGAAACCTCTTCAGCAGTACTTTCACATGGTACTGTTTATTTAGTATGTAGTTCTGACTTTTGAGTCTGTGCATGAAATCCTATGTTGTTACCATTCATATGAAACCTCTTCAGCAGTACTTTCACTTGGTGCTATTTATTTAGTATATAGTTCTAACTCTTGAGTCTGTAGATGAAATCCTATGGTTTTACCAATCAAAGAAAATAAAATAAAATAAAATCCCTTCAGCAATACTCTAATTTGGTACTATTAATTTCTATTTAGTACGTAATTCTAACTAACTTTTAAATCTGTGAACTAAATCCTGTTAGGCGACACACTAAGTGTGTCAATCACTTGATGGCCTCTTGATAAAGGTGACAACTATAAGAGAACTCTTGTTGGGATGGCTTAAAAGTGGCCATGGCCACTAGATAGAGCTGGCCACTTAATGGAGGCTTGATTTACAAATAATGTTTATTTACAATCTAATTTCAGGACTTTGATTACTGGTCACTTAATAGAGATAGGTTGCTTACATGTGATTGAGGTTCAACTGTGAAGACCTTGCAAACAGAATTTTGTATTTGTTTTAGTGAATTTGTACATTTGGCCATCAATAGGAGTTGTCCAAAGAGATGAGTGTTAATGATATAATATGAAATAAATCAAATATGAACTGTGCAAATGAAATGAAAATGAAGACATGATCGTCGCAATGAACGATATGATTTATTTCATATATCATTAACACTCATTTCTTTCACGGGAACATATGAACCCACAATTGACCTGCTCCCAACGTCAGTGGCTTCATAGCTCAGTTGGTAGAGCATCGCACCAGTAATCGCGAGGTCACGGGTTCAAACCCCGTTGAAGTCCTGAATTTTTTTCAGGCTCCTTTGTGCAATTGCATAAATTGCGTTCACTGCGACGATCATTTCTTCATTTTCACAAGTCACAATCTCATCATGGCTTACTAAAACTTCACCTTGTCGGTAAAAACCTACAATTGTACACAAAAGAAAAACTAAATCACTCTGGGAGTGGAAATTGAAATGCACAAGCTCTGAAAAACTTACCATACAATGAGAAACTCACAACAAAGCGTTAATTAAGCACATGGTTTGTTCTCAACGAACACCAAAGCATGCGCACAGCATGCTGGTAGATTTATAAATTACAAGAGGATCGGGATGGACTGTTCTCTTGTTGAGGATTAGCCTCAACAGGAGTGAAAGGGCTAAGTTTACACATGTTACCTGAGGGGCTTCAAAGTTTGGTCTCCACCAGCTCCCTAAACAGTCCTCTACAATCCAGTCAACCTCCACTCCCTGCTCAGGACGACCTAAGATCTGAACAAAACCAAATGGACAAATCTTATTTTTCTCTCATGCACTGCCAATCATTATTTTAACATTCCAGATTATGAAATAAGTACAGTTGAACCTCCCGTAAGTGGCCACCCCAAATGCTTAGAGGTCGCTTCACCCTTTAAGCCCCAAG
The DNA here is from genome assembly GCA_022179025.1 of Porites australiensis. NCBI lineage: Eukaryota > Metazoa > Cnidaria > Anthozoa > Scleractinia > Poritidae > Porites > Porites australiensis. The sequence continues at coordinate 352,842 of BOPM01000427.1, read as the reverse complement.
ATCCACATACAGATTCTCCAGACTGACCTCCATACATTTCTTTTAAGAAAAGCTGAGAGAATTTGGTTTCAGATCAAAGCATTCTCCCTTTGATCATCAATTTAGTAATTCTCACAACCTTTACTCTTGATGATCTGCTGATGTTGTTAAGAGAAAATTGATGTTGGTCACTCTTGGGACCTAAAGGGTTAAGGGAGGTGATCATACAAGACTCAGGCCACAAGGGGTCTCTTCCGAGAAGAGATCTAGACACATCTACTTTATGGGAGATAATTCACTGCGTGCAATTTTCAAGTTGCAATATGTGTAGTTCCATGTTGCTACTACAGGTAAAAGCTCTTCTTATTCTCTAAGTAGCATACTAGTACATACAGCCAACATAGAGATCAGACCACATGTCAAGTGGTTGGCTGCTTACAAGAGGTTGTAAACATTGGAAATTTGATTATTAAATCATCAGCCCTGGCCATGGTTGCAAACAGGAGTTGGTCATTTACAAGAGGTTCTAACTGTAAGGCTTTGAATGGCAAAAGATTGGTGTTTTAGATAGGTGGCCGCCTATGGGAGGTGGTCACATATGCAGGTTCAACTGTACAACATTAAGGAGTAGAATCATTGGCAAAATGAGATCCTATTTCATATAGAACCCTCTCTGGATTGTGGTCTTTGTTTCCTCTCAACCTCTTTTAGGGAGATGAGTACGTCCCAAACAGCAGCCAGTAATCAAGCCTTATCAGGACTTGAACTCTTAGCGGGATGTCAACTTAACTTAAACAAGCCAGTTCAATAAATCCTTTTTTAGCTGTTCAGTGTGTTCCTCTTAAGCTTTTGCAATTAAATAATAATTGTAATTTGCCATTTGCTCATCTCATGCCTTGTTTGCTCAACCTTTGTCGTTAATTACTCAACTTGGAATTACAGTTGTCCCAAGAGAAAGTGATTTGTGAAGACAATGCTTATGCAAAAATTTGGGAGGAAAACAAGGTGTAATATGGGAGATGTGCGAATGGCAAATTAAAACAAAACAAAGCTGCAGTAACATTAGTTACAGCAAGTAACTTACCTCAGTCATAGATCTCTTCAGTCCATCAATCTCATCTTCCCCTGCCACCAGCTCACCACCAGGCCTAGGGTCATAAGAGAAAAAACTTTTTTTAACAAATTCTGTCCAATTATTTTGTTTTTCTTTTGAATCAAAGGTCACATGCAAATATTTAGGTAATTCTGGCTAGAAAAGAAAATAAACATAAGACTTGGGGTAAGACAGTTATACCTGCAGGCCTTCATTATTATTAGCCTGCATCAGACAAAACTACAGTGTAAACCCTCTGGTTAACTCTGCCTTCAAGCCAGCGCCAAAATCCTTGTTCTGTGCCCCAGCTGTGTACAGGGATTTGAGTACAAGCCATGGTTGGGCTGTCAAAAAAGCCATCATTGATTAGCCATTCAGGTTGAAGGGAGATTTGAGTCCATTGGGGGCCCAGAACAAAGATCTCCACACTGCTACACATTACTTGATGCAGTTACATTAAGTTAAGGAAGCAGGTTATCAGATTATCTAAATCATAAAAAACTACATGTAGACTGGGCTTTGCCATAGGCAGCCCAATAAATACGTCTTAAAGTGTATGTCAACTGACAAATTACGTAGACTCACAACTTAAAAAATGTTGTCCCAAGTTGCAGAAGTAGCACATGTGGTAATCCATGTTCGTGAACAATCAGTACTCCTTCAACAGTCTTTCTCATTCCAAACTTATCATATTCCTCTCTAAAAAGAATGCAAAATAAGGTAAAAAACTGTGATTTGTTTGCCCAGAAATCATTTACACTCATTGAAGGGTGATCTATTGTTTGATGTTTTCATACCTCATTCTAGTAAATCTTGCCTGAACTGAACTGGAAAGAAACAGAAAAAGCCAGACAAAGAAATTAAATTTCAAATTACAAGGCAGGGAAATGCCCTGCAGTATACCTGGGCAGGGCGCAGGGGGGTATATTATTATTAAGCTGCAACAACACCATTCATGATTCTAATTTTCTTATTGTTATTTATTTTGTTTTAATTTGTTTGTAGGTAAAAAAAAATGGCATAAAAATTAATAGTGCTGCTGTAAAGCTATCTGTTCTGAATAGGTTTGCAAATGCCTGACCCCCAGGGCATGCAAAATTTGCTTATGACCCACATGCCGGACTGACAAGGGGGTAAATGCCCCATAGAAGCCCCAGGGGGATTTAGGGGGATGGGTGCAGCTCAAATTGACTGATGCATTATCACCTGCCAACTCTCCTGCATTATGTGTACGTGCGGGTGCGATGTACTGCAGGAAGGGCAATTTCGCATGCCTGATTCACAAATGTAAACGAATTGTTCCTCAACGCATGATTAATATTTTAAATTCACATTGTCTGTTCGTTTCACAAAATGATCAGTTTGTTTAGTAAATAACTCACCTATCTTTTTCATATAATGCTTCTTTGGTTCCAAATGTATAATTTGTCAAAGGATATCTACAGAAAAAGGAAACAGTGGGATAAGATTACAATGACAGGGTCACAAAATTAATGAACCAATGACTTACATTTTTATTCTCAACACAAAAGTACATTCGGAATGTGGTACTCAAAATTCAGGTAATTTTAATTCTCTATATTACAACGTCACACGTTCAACGATTGGAACTCACTTGCTAAACCTAAACCAAACTTTCCGGGACAAACTACGATTGAGTATGCAGATATAACAGTCACACAAGCAAACCGAAACCAAACGCGTAAAAGCGATGTAAGATTAAACAAAAAGAGCATTTCTTGGCAAGAAAACTTACAGTCGCACAGTGCGATCAATCTGTGTTCCTTGCTGTCCTGTCATGTACTTTCCAGCGTTACTTGGCGCCCGATTTCTTGGCCAGCCGCGTGCATTCATTCCGGCAGTGGCCGCCATCTTGATTCCAGTCGATTGCCTCGGGGAGACTGAGAACCAGTTTACCAGACTCCTCTCGTACATTTTATTTGCGTGACTTGTTATGTATGAGACATGAATTGTCCAAATCAAAAAGAGGATAATAAAATATGGCGGCGGGGTCACCCTGCTGGTATCGTTCTGTGACTAACTTAGCGCTCAACTGTGGAAGATATCAGCTGCGATTGGCCAGTTCAGAGAGTTCGAAACACATTGCAAAAAGAGGAAGATATCAAAGATGGCTTTTTTGGCTTTTAGTGGGTAGTGGTACTGCGGGCCTTGCCGGTCACAACAGACTATGGGAACGAAAACAACGTAGAAAACTTCGAGTTCAGATTGAAGGAATTGGACGTTTTTTCAGGTCAATATGTATTACTTTCGAAATCCTTTCTCCACCTGCAAAATCCGTAAAATTATGTGCGCAGACGCAACTTGCCTGGGGAAGTAGCTCACACTCAGGGGCCCCACTCACATATTTTAATGACGGGGGGGTCCGACAGAGGTTCATATTTTATACCCCAAAAAATCCCAACTTCAGAATTTGTCTATCCAAAAAAATCGCTGCTTTTTTTAGCATATCCTAAAAAATCCCTCAGTGTTTTTGCATCAGCAAATTTTATTATTTAACTTCTGGAAAGCTAAAACATGCCAACTTCAACTTTGGTTTTGGTCAAAAACAAAACTATAAATTGCGCTTATGTTATTTTTGATTTGAGCTGATGAAAAATACAACACCCAAAAAAATCCCTCTGTTGTTTTCATGACCCAAAAAAATCCCGGCGTCTTTCATAGACCCAAAAAAAATCCCTTTCGGCCAAAATGTCAGACCCGAAAAAATCCTTCAGACCCCCCCGTCATTAAAATATATGAGTGGGGCCCCTGAGAGCTTACACTTATGGCCATTTTGGAATATATGCCATTTCCGAGTTCCCCCGAGCCTCTGTTTCAAAACGAGGGTGGGTGCTCAGCCTTTGATATGGAAATCACTTTTCATTCTCATGCAAATAAAACTCATTTTCACAAGAAAGGTTGTGCACCTAGCCTCATTTTGAAAGTGAGGGTTTTTGGAACTCAGAACTGGCCTAATTGACAGCTATCTGCACAACCCCATAAATTAATTTTGCATACATGTTTCGACATACTCATACAGTAGAACCCTGGTAACTCGAACTCTGAAGGGAAATGAAAAAAGTTAGAGTTAGCAAGGATTCATGTATCGGGGGCAATTGAATACTCAATTTGCGGTGTTAATTATTTTCTCAGGCTCCCATGAGAAATAGTCTTTGGTGTTTTTACAGATAATAAATTATATCTATAGCCCTTGAAAAATGTAAAAAAGAATGCGGTATTATTTAAATTATTCTGGTACAAGGTTTTTGCCCACTGAAAGTTGAAATTACTCAATTTCCTGATGGATTCCGTCTTAACTTGCTACATACATGATAGATACATGGGGCTATACGGAAAGTTTACATACCTTTCGATCTTGACAGCTTGGGGCCTTCTCCAGAAAGACCCTCAAGTTGGAGGTTGGGGCAGGCGCAGAGCGCGCTTACTTATATGAGCTACAAAGTTATATGCCGCTGTGAAAAGTGGGGTTTACAAGCATTTGCGTCTGGTATAGAGTAGAGAAATCAGCCGTATTTGGTCTACAGGGACTTGACTAGGGTATTATGGATCAATGGGAAATTTGTCAGTGGTATGGAGATCAGAGTTTCTGGTTGGTGGTAGGTGTGGGATTGGGTAGGGATTTTTGATGCCTAGTCTAGAATAGGATGGCAAGATTGCAGTTGAACATGGTCATAGGATACAGGTTTCAAGCTCCCACAAGCACATCTCCACCCAAAATACAGAGAGATCCCTCTCTTTGGAGTATTTTCATGAAAATTTTCATTTGTATGGTACTGATTAGTTCATTACTTAATTTTAAGCCTGGTTTTCACCAGCAACACAAGCATAAGAGTTAAAAAAAACATGGTCCTCACTAGAGAGGCAAGTATAAGCATGAGCATATAGTAAGAAGCTAATATGTGCTAGTGAGGACATCCTGACAAAAGCATAAGGATAAACATAAGAATGTCAAAGCTTTGCATTCTTCTCGTACTTTCTTCTTATGCTTGTTTCACAGCAGTCCTCACTGGCGTGTAAGACGTTTTTCCTTGTGAAGAGAATTCTCCTTTTCTTCTTTTTTCAAAATTTCTCATGTCTGTGTACAAAACATTGATAAACAAGGTCTCTCAGGTGTTGTACTGTTATGGACCCAAAATATTTTTTCTTTATCAGGTGTTTTTATATTGGAATGAAAATATCCTTAGACTACTGGTGGACCCTGCAAGGTTTGGATCCTGTGAGTAAAAAAACACTACAGAATTATTAATATTGATGTTATATTACAGTATTAATTTGATCAACATACGTTAGAAATTAAAAATTTCTTTAACATTCAACATGATAGATGCTGGTATTGCTTGATCTTTGAGGGAAATCTGTAACTTTCATGTCCCTATTAAATAACCTTTGAGTAATGCCTTTCTTATGCAGGATAATAATAATATTGTAATAATGAAAACAATATAATGATAATGATACTTATAATATTTATATAGTGCTTATACATTTAAGTGCGAGATGCTTAGTGAAATACAATCAAGAAAAAAAGTATGTCCGAATTGAAGATGATCACCATACTGAGAAGAAAATAATACTCCGATCTTTTATCAAACTCTCTTAACTGCTGATCTCTATGGAGATCACTCTGGAGTATTTGTTTGTGGATCTTGGGGCATAAAAGGATGTACTCTGTCTGCAGTTAATAACCCAGGATTAGAGTTAACTAGTCTTCAGGGCCAGGTTCCTCAAAAGGTGGTTAAGTTTAACCCAGGATTAAGCCAAATTTTAAGCAAGGTTGTCTTGTCTAAGAACATGTAACTCGAGTTTACAAAATGCTGTTGAGCCTTTACTGCAAGATACAGTAATATATAATAACACAAAATGTTACTCTAAGCAATACATAGGAAGGTAAAATACGAAAACGGAACAAAGTTTTTATCCTGGATTAGCACTAATCCGCCTTTTAGGAACTGGACCCTGGGGAGCAGGGGTGGTCCTATGGTAACAGCGCTCACCTCCCACCAATGTGGCCTGGGTTCAAATCCTGGCGTTGACACCATATGTGGGTTGAGTTTTGTTGGTTCTCTCCTTTAATTTGCTCTGCGCGATTTTTTTATTGGTACTCTGGCTTTCCTTGCTCCTCGAAAACCAACATTTCCAAATTCCAATTAAGTCTGGAATGCACAGACATGTTTAAAGGTCAGTTCTCAAGAACTCCTACATGTAAGTGTTTTGTGGGTAAACAAATTACAATTTTTTTCCAATTTAATTTTATCTTGATGTCCACCTAATGCAATACATTTAATACCTTCATTGCTTTCTGTAGAATGGAGAACAGTATGCACAAGTCATCAAACTTTGTCACAAGAGAGCAGCCGAGAGACTTGTCATTGGTGCAGTAGACAATGGAGGTCTTTACATCAAGCTAGGTCAAGGACTAGCTTGCATGAATCACATACTACCTAGGGAATACACAGTCACTCTTCAAATATTACAAGATAAGGTAATGATATCAAATGATATCTAGGTTTTCAATGTGAAGTCAGGTCCATGGAGGGTTGTGCAATAATGGGACACACCCCTTCTCCCCAGGAATTGCAAAGTCTGTTCTGAGGTACAGACTAGTTGAATGCTTATGCATCTTTTTTGTTTTCAAGTGCAGGTGACTCAAACTGACATTCAGTCTTGGCAAGACAGTTGATGTGTTTTCCATAAAAGGAGGGTCCATAATGAGGTTATTCAATCTGGACATTTAATCAAAATTTTCTGCCCATCCTGTCATCTTGGCTGCCTTTTACAGTCAAGGCAGGTCAAGCATACCCCCCCAAGATTCTATTAATGAATTGATTATTTGAAAAATGAATTCGTTAGTCGTTCCCGTAACTGGAGTCAAATTCAAAGCGGCATTCCTGCATGCATAATGAGCAGTGAATATTTTACCAGAACTTCTCTGTACTTGGTCAAATTGAAAATCTTTGAATGGATTAAGTTTCTTAGAAGACATTTACATCAAATTCAGGAAAACTGAGCTGGTAGAAATTTCATAACTGCCTCACGTGTGAATTCACGCCTCATTACACATGCAAGAATGCAGAGATCAATCTGAAATCTACAACAAGCAACGGATTCAACTTTGGAATAATAAATTCCTTAATAGATTCTTGGGGGGCGGGGGGGGTACACTTCACCTGGCTTGACTGTAAAAGCACCTTTGTACAAAAGATCCAGATTCCTTCATCTAAGAGACCCATGGCAGATAGCCAGATAGGAAAATAGTAACAATTTTGTATGTGACAGGGTCAAGAAAGTGTGGATAGTTATAGTAATTTATGTAACGTGTAAGTTGTCTTCAAGAGTTTTTCCTGACATTTGAGAAACCTCAGTTCACTTTGCTTACTAGGTTTCGCCCTACATGTATAAACAAGATATCCTGAAGTCAACATCATGACATAACCAAATCTGGTACCCAGTTTGTATTTCATTTCCTGGATCCTGCTTTCCTTTTTCTTCAAAATCCTGATACCCAACCTTGAAATAAGTTAAATCCCAGATCCTGCAAAAACCTATTGGGGTCCCTCACAAGGAATCTGAGTAGGCTAGAACGGGAACCAGTTGTTCTAAAAGACTAAAAACAGATACAGTTTCATAGTATGATCAATTGAGACCTTACTCTCAACAGAAACCTAATTTTAATCCTTTGACTTTTATATCCCCTTTGATCACTTACTGAAATCTCATTATTTTAACTTTTTGTAGGCTCTTCGAAGAAAGCATGGAGAGGTCAGTCCTTGCAATAATTTTTATTATTATGCACTATTATTATACATTGTACTCACCATCTACCTACGTATCGGCCATAAGAGCCTACAGTACTTTCGGGAACCCGTTAGGTTGCATGTACATTGCATGACTTACCAGTCTGTCTGACTTCAAAACAATGTATATGTTGCAGTTAATTTTTTATCTCAGGTAATTTTTATTTTCCTTTGTTTCAACTTCATTAGCATACATTACCATGACCAAAAACGAAAGAAAGCAAAAATTACCTGAGATAAAAAATTAACTGCAACATATATAAAAACAATTTTATTAGATTTGGTGTTTGTGCTATCTGAATCTGTAATAATCAAGGTCTCTATAAGTGTTTTAAACTTTGGCCTTCAGCCTTGGCTCATAACAGGTAGAGGAGGAGGAGGGCATAGAACCAGATGGGCTTATAAGCAGAATATTATTTGCATGTTAATGGAATGTCTATAAGCAAGTAGGGAGGGGCTTATATTTGGGTGGACCTTTTAACAGGTAATAAGAAGCGGCTCACTGTCTATTTAAAATCAGGAATTCTCGTTGACCAGGCGTGAGTGTTATAGTTATTGTCAGTAAACTGTATACACTAGCCTGTCTTAACTCTTCATATTATGTTAGGTTGATGAACTATTTCTAGAAGACTTCGGTAAAAAAGCTCCAGAGCTATTCCAAGAGTTTGATTATGAGCCATTAGCAGCGGCTAGTCTTGCTCAGGTGCACAGAGCTGTTAGACATGATGGGAGAGTAGTTGCTGTCAAGGTATACAGTATTTTTTTTATATTCCTTTATTGATTAGCAAGGCTGCAAGCATCATGTTTCTAAATGATAATGACAGTCGTTTATAAAGTTTTAAATTTGTTACTACAAATTTCTGATTACATTTGTATTCGGTGTGTCCTAGGCAAGGGGGTATGCTCAGGAATCAAATGTTGGTGAGGATCAAACAATTTTGGATTCAAATTTCCTGCTGTTGGGTAATAAAAAATCAGAAATGTAATCAAGTCACTTGCGTGGAAACATTTTTGGAGATGGGTTAGGGTTGATTTGGAAAACTGCACATGGGTTATACCTCTGGAAAATGCCCCTGAGAATACACTGGATTTGCTCCTTAAACTCTACATTCCTCTCAGCCTTTCCACCTTCACTACATACACTGTTTTTAATATCAGAGATTAATCTGATTGTTTCTCTAATTTTAGGTTCAGTATATCGACCTTCTGGATAGATATAATGGCGATCTTTGGACATTAAAACGGCTGTTACAAGTCATTGGCTGGATGCATCCTTCTTTTTCTTTTTCTTGGGTCTTAGATGTAAGTTACAATTTGCCATATTAATTTTCTTTGATCAATGATTCAATCCATTGATTATCCTGTGTGCAGATGTTTTATATTTCCAATAAGAAACATCTGCGTGGCATGCCTAATACAACAGTGACTGATTTAAATATGCTTGCTGTTCGTAGTGTATAGACTGGGGTGAAAAAGAGAGAGAACTTATAAGTCCAGTTGAGTTTCTTAATTAGTCTGTGAAAGGATAGGGATGTAGGTTACTTTGTCTAGAATGTCATTGAGTGTTGCTTGGTTTTGGCTCAGGGATCCAGGACCCAGCAGCACACACCCACCCAGCAATGTAGCCATGATTTTTCAAAGGAGCGGTCACCTGTGTCATACTCAGTGTAGTTACTAGATTGTCGTGTGATAACTGAGCTGTTATTTAACAAAAGAGACATTTTTGGGGTAAGCAGTTACCATGAGCGGGACGGGGGAGACAAGCCTACAAAATGCCCCCTACAATCCCGGACAAAACTACTTGAGAACGTTTTTTCCTTATTGCGCAACACAACAAAACTATTTCCAAATCAACGGCTTTGCGTAAAATAATCCCCTTCCCCCAATTCAAAGCTGCTTCCTACAAACACTCAGGGATTAGGCTTTCTTCTTAGACACAACAACACTGCTTCCAGGGGGAGGGGGAGAAGGAAGAACCGCTACGGCTACGATGTTCTCCAAGTATGCAATTTCATCAAGAGTTTTGTCCAAGATTGTAGCTACGCCCCAACCACCCAAAATTCATTGAGTATCCCCTGATAAAGCTCTTCAAGCCTGGGTTACTTTAGAAGATCGAACAACTTGTAGAATTGTTCTATACTCTATTTTTTTTATGCTAACTTCAACATCAATTTTGAATTATTTAAAGATAACTCACGATGAAGAAAACAATTTAATTTTACCAGGATTTAAAAGAAACCTTGAAGCAAGAGCTGGATTTTGTAAATGAAGGACGCAATGGCGAAAGATGTGCAGATGAACTCAAACATCTCAGTTATGTTTATGTGCCTGAAATCCACTGGGATTTCACAACCAAGGTAAAACTATTTTCAGATAATTCTTACAGCATCAATAGACGTCTTTGGGTATCTTAACACTATACCAGATAGTTTTTGCGCCGACCAAAAACAAGGGCGGATTTAGGGGTGGGCCCGGGGGAGGGGGGGGGCGGCCCCCTCTTTTGTCCGGGAATTTTTTTTCCTCTTGTAAACGTGCGTCGGATGGTACTTCGCGCTTTGTCACTTAAATATATTTCTTTAATAAACATTTGGTAATAACTGAAAGAAACTGTGTTCGAGGTCTACATTTTTAGTCGCAAATGCCCAAAGCTCCAAGAATGCATGCAGTAAATATCCGTTTCAAACAAACTTGATTTGACAATTTTTCAGGGAGACAATGTCGCCGCCTTTGCCGGGAGGTTGTGCTCTCGCCGTAATCGCTTCGGCCCCTGCTACAATCAAAAAGTGTTAATTACTTCTTTGACCACAACCACACCTGTGGTTTATTAAATATTTCAGCATTACATATTCAATATGGAATCCAGGCATTTGCTAAATTTAAGCGTCCAGAATACACCAGACGGCATCGCAGAGAACTTCAATCTCAAAAATTTTCCCGGAGGAGCGTGCGCCCGAAAATCCATAGAAAAGTGCGCCGTTCGCATTCCTGATGGGCGCTATCGCGTCCTTATTGCCACTGTATACTATATCTCTAGGCCCCCTCTATCACAAAATCCTCCGTCCGCCCCTGAAACTGGATATGGCTTCTGTTCACGCACATGAACGATGATTTAGGCGTGATTTCTTTAACGGAGTGAAACTGCGCCGGGGAGATCTTGAAAGTGGATCGGCGTATATCGGATAGGTTTCTGCCACTCTCCTGAGTCTCAGTGTGAACAAGTGGACCGTAGTAGACGTAAATAAGTAGGAGCTAGGACTGGAACCCACTAAGACGAAAGTAACTATCCAGAAGTGAGACAATAAAAGTGCTCCAAACCCTCTCAAACTACCGCTCCAGTACGATGTGCGATGTGTGTGAATAATTTACTGTAGCCTAAGTCATCGTGTGGTTATACTGACAAGTTTTCCTCCCCTTAACTTATTTTTAGCGCGTTCTGACGGCAGAGTTTGTTGACGCGTGTAACGTGGATGATGTCGAGGAAATCAAGCGAAGAGGACTGGATGTTGCTGATGTAAGAAAATTATGTTTAAACTGTCAGAGGGGTCTCCCAAGTATTTAAACTGAAGAGGTTTTGATATATTCCTCTGCTGTTTTGGCCTTGATGAAAAATATTCGTGTAGCTCGTAAAACAGGCGTTATTTTTATGCGTTTTCGTAGGCGAGCACTTTTCGCGAGGGAAAGAGCTTTAGCCACGCGTGAAGGGAGAGGCTTTCTTCCCTTCCTTCCTTTGCATGCTTGCTTCACTATTCGCACTAGCCTGTGAAGCATGAAAAAAAACACGTCTTCTACAAACTAATAGGAAAGCAATAGCAGGAGGTGAAGTGAGAGAGGCAAAAACAGGCGAGTTTAACCCTTTAAGTCCCAAAAGTGACCAATATCCAGTGGCGGATCTAGACTTTCAGATAAGGGGGAGGGAGAATAAGAATAACGGGGGGGGCGGGCACTCCGGGCCCCTACCCTGGATCCGCCACTGATATCAATTTTCTCCTAACAATACCAATAGATTATCAAGAAAAAAGTTAATGGTCACCAAAAGGAAAATTTTCGACCGATTATCCATTTCTTTCAACGAATTCTTTAAGCAAATGTTTGAGATCAGTCTCGAGAATTTGCATGTGGATATCGGCGCTTAAAGGATGGAAATAAGCAAAAACCAGCTCCTATATCAAGAATCAAGTCTGTACCATGCGCTGAATAACATTGCCAGTTTTGCAGGTGTTAACCTTTAAGGAGAAAAGCCACGGGAATTGTCATAAGGTTGTTAAAATTATGAGCGAGTGCTCTATCAGGCTCTTTGTTGGGGCGGCACCTGGATAACTTTCAAGAGAATAAATAATTATAGTACCCTGCGAGCAGAGGTTTCTTTCTGGAAAGGCTTTTAGCATTTAGGAAGTCGCTCGGGTCGCTTGTGAGTGAAGCCACGGGAACGCTTCTTCTCTGTTATGTCACTGCGTTCCGCCGCAGAGAAAACGTTTAAGTTCTAATCAGCAGAAAGGCAACAACACGTTGAAATAGGAAGGACACGGCCATAAATGCAAATTCCGAACATAAACACATTACAAATGCTAAAAGCCATGTCAGAAAGAAACCTGTACTCGCAGGGCACAATAATAGGAGAAAAAAAATGTTTATTTTTAGTAATTTTTCCGCGTAAAATGACACAACTTGGGAAAGGTTAACTTAACTTTTTCAAATTGCAATTCATGACAAAATACAACCGTTTCATACTTCTTAGCGTATGAGTCAGTTTTTCATTATTACAACTTGTCTGGGTCTGTGCATAGCTCGTTACTATGCGTCTTTAGTAGGAAAGAAAAAACTGCGTTAATTGCCCTCGGTTTAAAATAGGAGACATCTACACCCAGTGTACCTTCGCTAGTAGTTTTCGTCTTCTGACTTTTGTCTAGGTTGATGAAAAAATGATCAAGGCGTTTGGCGAGCAGTTGTTTCGAAGTGGCTTCATCCATGGTGACCCTCACCCTGCCAATGGTAAGTAAATTGACCTCCATTACGCTTTATCTACTACTTATTAACCGAGAGTGAGGTCATTACGGGGAAATCTCAGACCGAGGCCTTGATGTAATAACCAAGCGGATGAGGTTAATAAGTTATTTATTATGTGGCCTTTTCATTATGGACCTTAGCCTGCGATCAATTAAAACCAACCAGTGGTCAGCGGATAACTTAAAAAACACTTCACCCCAGTGAGTTGTTCACTTGACCCAACCTCGTCCCCAGACCGCTTTTCCCTGGCTTTGGAGGTGGGGTGTAGTGACTTAAGCTTCTTTTTGGCAGTTTTGGTCAGGAAAGGCCAAGATGGGAAAGCGGAAATAGTCATCATTGACCACGGACTCTACGAAACACTTCATCAAAGGTGAGTGTTGTTTACAACAAATTTTACAAGGGTAGTCCAATATACCCGCATTGTAACGGTCTGTTTAAGCCCCTCAGAATACGGACTGTTAGCAATGTTGACAGTTTGTACGGAGCATACGATCCGTCAACTGCCTGTAACTGTCCGTAACAGTGCGGCAGTAGTGGACATGAAAAAATTTTACTTCACTCTTAAGACACCGTAAATAATCGACCTTTCTTAAGTAAAGGAAAGGCACTAATTATTATTCGTTTACATACGGTGTGACTTAAACCTCGTGGTAGGGTTCTTGCTTTATAAGTGTCACTTATTTTGTTTTAGAGACAGACTACTTCTGTGTCAGCTATGGAAATCCATCGTCTTAAATGACCAGGAACGCATGCAGCATTTCAGTAAGGAACTCGGAGTAGACGGTAAATATCTGCTGAGTGCGGCAGGGCAAAATCTGAGGTGATGTTCACACTAGCACAGCACTCCAGTCCTAAACTCACTCCACGCTGACTTTCAGTTGTAAACAAACACAAATGAGATATGGTTAGAGCCTTCCGTGTATGAATTAACTAAAAGGATCCACCAACGCTTGAGTATCAGTTACCTAATAGAAGTGCTAGGGTATGAAAATACGGCGCTGAGCATGCGTCATGACGGCAACGTTTTGACGCAAGCGCAAACAAAAACGTGGACGCAGCAGAGCGCAAGCTCGATCTTCGCTTCGGGGCTTTAATAATAGCAACGAACTTTGTTAATGTCTACGAAAGCATACGATCATCATAATATAGATTGTTCACAGTCCCCTTTTTTTCCGTAAGATCGAGCACTTACCGTCCGTTGCGGACGGCCATCTTGGTGTCAAATGTACCGAGGGGAAGGGTGTCAGGGTTTATAGCGGTGGGGGGGGGGGAAGGCCCACACCTTGCCAAAAGGAAGGCCAATCAACTTGATACTCATCCCCAGGCTACAATCTTGGACAACAAGTGTTAAGAATTGTGCACTTTCTTACTCACAGAAGACCCACCCTGCGAATATGGCACCATGTGACCCCTCCCCCAGTCCCCCCACCCCTCCCTGGTCAGTGTTGTTTAGTCCGCAGCAAAAATGTTTCGGTCACACGTCAACTTTGTTTTTTTTTGGGGGGGGGGGGGAGGGGGAAGTATCTTGAGTGAACCGGGCTTTATAGGGAAGTATTCTAAAATTAGACTTACAAGGTGCCTTTTTCTTAACATTTTTGTCCAAGATTGTAGGCTCGTTACCGGCGCAAGATGGCCGTCCGCAAGGGCAGGTGCTCGTTTCTTA
>BOPM01000427.1:306716-329216 GCA_022179025.1 Porites australiensis | reverse complement strand
CAAAGAATAATTTCTCGTTTACAACCCCATTTCACAATTAATCATAACTATAACAAAATTCTCAAATTTGATTGGCTATCAACTGTCCTGATTTCAGCACTAATTCTCGTAACCTGAGATCAGGCTGAATTTTCGTTTCGCTTTGTAAATAACATTCCGGCGAGCAAGGCTGTTAGAGAGAATGTATGAGAAACGCTAAAATTGGGCCTGATCTCAGGTTAGTTCAAATCCCGGCGGGGCTACTTCCAGTTTTTTTTGTTGTTGTTTTTGTTTTTTTCGTTCATCGTATTTTTACTCTTTGGCTTGTTTCTCTTTATTCTATCTGATAGCCCTTTTTAGCTTCGCGAGATTGTTTGCGATAAAGTGTTTGTAGTAGGACAGTGTAATAGGACAGTACGCCTCATGCCTAAGTAATTGGACAGTAGGGCCATTTATACGAGGAAAAATAAGACGTGAACTGTACCATTTATACGAGCATGTCTTATTTAAGACAAGAACAGCTCGTATAAATGGTTCTCGTCTTATTTCTGTTCTTGACTCGTTTTCATGTGAATGTTGCCTGTAGCAACGGCAATCCAACGTGGCGCGCCAAAAATTTACGCATGCGTATTATGCGTTCGCGTCTTATGTAAGACGCGAAGGCCATTTATACGAAGTTTTTCTCGTCTTAGCTAAGACGCGTCTTATCTAAGAACAGGTGTTAAGGGCTGTTCTAAAATAAGACGCGTCTTATGTAAGACGCGTCTTATTTTTCCTCGTATAAATGGCCCTAGTATGTGCCATCGCACACGCGCATTTAATGGCTTTTTTTTCACTGCTACTAAAAAAAATCTCGGAATTTCTTGTAATTTGATTTTAAAAAGCCTAAAATATCACAAATTTTGTTATAGTTATGATTAATTGGTAACAGAACCTCATGTAGTCCGATTCGGTCTGTATTCATTCTCGTGATTTAACCAATCGGACTCCCACTACGGGGTTGTTCACTCGGTTGATCACTCGTATGATCACAGACCGAATTGGACTCCACTCAGTCCTGTTACCATTATTAACTCTCATATCTTAAGCAAATACTTTTGCTGATTTCAATTCTACGCTGACAGGTAAATCGCCGCTAAAGTAGTGTTCTTAACATTGAGGAGATTTTTCAAATAATAGTCGAAGAATTCTTATTTAATTCTTACTATTTTTTTATCATAGAATCATGAGCTTTAGAGCATGGATGGTTGAAACGTACATCCGGGTTCTTCAGTACCTGGGACGGGCGCCAAAAGACTTGGACAATTTAACTTCTAAGCTGAAGACACTAAACGAATTGGAATTCACAGTGGCAGAGCAAACAAACAGAAACGCGGCCTTTCCCACATAACAATAGAAATGAAATATGAACATTCTATTTTCTTCAGCTCTAGGGACGGGCATCAAAACACTTTGAACTTTGAAAAGTGTAAATAAGCTAAAAATGCTGAACGAATTTAGAATTCATGGATGCGTAGCAGCCAGTTCAGTCAGAACTGCGACCTCTCTCTCACACAGCAATGTAAATAAAATATGAACTTTTTATTTGCTTTAAATGCCTGAGACGCGCGCCAAAAGACTTGGACAATTTAACTTCTAAGCTAAAGACACTGAACGAATTAGAATTCACGGCGGTAGAGCAACCAAACAGAAATGCGGCCTTTCCCACATAACAATATAAATGAAATATGAACTTTCTTCAGCTCTAGCGGAGCAGCCAATTCAGGTGGAACTGCGACCTGTCCCTCACAGCAATGTAAATAAAATGTGAACTTTTTATTTGCTTTAAATGCCTGAGACGGGCGCCGAAAGACTTAGACAAGTTAAAAAACTTGTTCAAAAGACAAGTTCAAAAACTTGAACCTCAAAACTCAACGAATCCAAAATTGAGGTCCAATTTTTTAGCCGTTTGACCGGCGCGGCGTAAAACACCATAACCGTCCACATTGTTGTACATTAAAAGGGTGGCTGCATGAATGCGTGGTTACTTAGCTGGGAGACACCCAACCTCGTCCCCAGGGTTTAGTCGTTTTCAATATGGCGACGCCATATTGGAAAACGAGAGGACCCTGGGGACGAGATTGGGAGACACCATTGTGGATTTGCTAAAGTAGTGATCTGCGCATGGGCAGAAATTCAACCTGGTTCGTCAGTTCCGTGTGAACAGACCGAAAATAATGAATGGTTTCGTATGAACGAAGTGTCCGTTCAAATTTTTTCAGGGAATTCGCGTTTTGTCTTTTCTTAAATTATTCGTAAACACATATGCATTTCATAAAAAGGAAAAGCACTCTTGATATTATCACATGACTTTTATTAGACATTCAAACCGTACAAGCTGAAGAGATCTATGATCTTGATTTAAAGTGATTAAAAGGTAAACCTTTACATTGTAACACCTCAATAGATTGACCTCTAGGCCAAGCAAAATAGTCTCTCGAAAGTTCTAACAGCTGAAAAGGTTCCTAATTTTGTTGGTCTCGCCTCTTCAACATTACCCATAATAAACTTTGTTTACCCTCCCCCAGTTTCTTCTGGGTATTAAAGTAGTCCCATTCGATTCAGAGCCTAAAATCCGCCTACTGTTCTTCATTTCGGTAGCGAACTCCTATTTTGAATATTGCTCCGGGGCCAAAGTTTTTATCGGCCGGACGATTGGTCGAGTTAGCAGGCGGTATCTTACAGACATCCAGCTGCGACGATTCGACAAGAAGTCAAACTTCGTTTTATTAACTTGACAGAAAACCACTTAACCTGTATATTCTAAACACAGTCCAAAATCACCGGATGGTAAGTATTTTTATAGTGTCGTGTTGGACAAAGTCGGAAAATATCATCTACACTTCAAATTCTAATTTACGATCTAACCCTGAGGCTTTATGTTGTTCCGTTTGAGCAAATTTTTCCTGTGTATTGTATTTTCACATTGCTAGAAACCGTTTCAAGTAGATATCAGGGAAGAATTGGAAATTCGGCCCATTCACTTGTGCCGAAGCAATAATGTATTTCTGGCTAATTTCAATTAAACGGATGAAACAGGCAGTTTAAAAAAAGAAGAAGAAGAACGTTTTCTTCCTTTTGCCTCCCACTATTTCGAAAACAATTAATTAGCTCTGAGTTTACACAATAGGATTGAGAACTATTCATAAAAATATAGTTGATATTTTTTTCAGCTTTTGCCTTTTCAAATGTCAGTTATTATACAGCTTGCTGGGAGAATGATCAATAAGATGTTTTTTAGATGTCACCATAGTTTTATCTTAATGTGTCAAATAAGACAAATATGCCGTAATTGTTTTATGAAAAATCACCGAAAATTTTGTCTTAAAAGCGCTTGACGCTTTTTAAGCGGTGGTTAATGAATGTAAAGTTAATATTCAACGGCGCTTTATATTTTATAACTCGCATTCAGGAGAAGGAAAGACACGATACTTTGTGCCATAGGTGCATGAGCTTATTTCTGTGAACGAACTGCTTTGCCTACACTACTAGCCAAGTACTAAAAGAACTGTGTATAGCTTGAGGAGAATCTGTTCTTCTATTTCGGTAAGTTAAGAGGCAGCAATTACAAAACATAAATTTTCTTTCATTTCAGACCTCTTTTCAGAAGAACTATCTGCTATTAGTTTCAAAGAAACTAGTTAATCCAACAATCTAATAAAATCTGAATATGGAAAATACCTCCTTGCTTCAATATCAACAGAAATTGTGCACATTAAAATGAAGCAGCAAGTATTTTCACAAGAGTGTTTAAAATGATTTGCAATAAACAGAATGTTTGTTGCGGAACAATCATTTAAAATCTACACGAATTCAGTTTACCCTGTGTTCGATTCATCCCGCCTTTGTTACATATTTCATATTTCAAACCGATTCTGAAGATGAGCGTAGCAAATTAAGTAATTCTCAATAGATCACAAATCTCTTGATAACATAAAGAAAAGAAATACAGTCGAGTCTCTCTTGGCCGGGACACCTTGAGTTGGTCCCTGCCTTTCTTTACTCCAAGTTTATTTGACTCACTTTAAGACGGACATCCCTCGAGGAACAAAGTTGTCCGTCTTAAGAAAAAAAATAGACAAACCATTGACAAAAAATTACGACTTTTTGCAGGCATACAACAACTTTTTACAAGGATATATTTGGTAAGGAGGGAAAAATGTTTTTCCTGTGGTGGAAAAATGCATAACTGAGACCTTGGTTACAAGGGAAGCCTTTGTTAAGAAAAGACTTCGCCTAACAATGAAATATTTAAGTGCCGAAAAGAAAGCCCAAAAAAGGTGGGCTTCACGGGATTCGAACCCTGACTGCAGTCTGCGATAGTAGTTCAGCGCACTAACCAATTGAGCTAGCTATCAGCCCAACTGGGAGCTGGTCATTAAATTTGTTCTTTTTTTTTTTAATATACCCGGGAAAGATAAAGATGAAATGACAGATACATGAATTTCTTTTATTTATCGTTTAATGAAATATTTGGCGAAAAACCTCTTGAATATTTCATACTGGGAAAACAGGATGGAGGAGCAATTCTCATTCAGTTTTTCCAGCGCAACACATCTTTCCAACATTGTTGCGACAGTCTATTTCGAATTCTTACAGCATTGTTCCAACTTTGTTCCAATAATGTTACCCTGTAATCAAGCGTCGTTGCAAATCGTCTCTTGTAACATTGCCCATAAATTCCAAAGCTCAACAATCCCATTGCAAAAAAAAATGCATGGAGAGTTTGCTTTCAGCAAAAACATTTTTGTAAAAGAGATCCTTACATTCTAAGACTTGTGAGTGGGGACACTTATTTGCTGCTTTGGCCAAGGATGTGTGCTCTTACAAAATATTTTTAGAATAAGAATCATTTTTGGAAACTATTTAAACATGACCAGTGAAGTGGTTTTACACAAGTCCATTTTGAAATAAGTGATAGTTAGAGGGTTATTCTCATAGGGGAACGTTTAATTGTGTTAGGACACCAAAACGTCTCATGTCAGTTTTTTCAATGTCTTTAATAATCATTATTTTAAAATTTAAAAAAATATTCAAGTATTTCATTTTATATGCCGTGTGAAATAGAGGTATTTTAGAACACTTCTCAAAGTGGTAGGGATGTTGTTTCCCTCGAAAACACCGCGATCTGTCTCTTTTTAACAAAAATAAAAAGCTTAGGGACAACTTCTTACGATTTGTAAGGATTTCATTTGTGTCACAACAAAATCAAAACCATGAGGTCTCCATTTCTAAAAATGAAAATTTCCTGTGGATCTGGTAAATGACCTGGAAACGATCGTCTGAGCGAAGAAGGCGGGTCCTTTTCTTGATGAAAAAATCCCGAACGGAAATATTTTGAAAACCGTCTTATCAGAGCTCTAAGCTAAACGATACTTCTGTCACATTATCAATCATGAATTAGCCTGTTCCAGGCCCCAGGATAGTAATATGGCTCATAAATCCCATTATAATGTTTCTTAGCCAGATTACTTAGTTGCGCCTTAAATTTTATACTGTCAGTGCCTATAATTTAATATCTCTTGAAGCACCAAAGTTTACGATTCCAATAGACTTCCTACAAGTCGACCTCTCATTAGATAACGTAAGATTTTTCGCTAACCTAACGAATTTTTCATAGTCAGTTTCTTGCCTTCACTTATCAGGTAAGGTATTAATTTATCTCGCTAACGGATCTTGAAGAGTGATGCTTTCAGTTGGAATCGTAGACTTTCTAACGTCCTTTATTTTTTTTCCTGGTTGGTTCTGACTTCAACGCTCGCTCGGTCGTTGCGCGACCTCATGCATCGAAGTTCGCTTCGCTCACTTATACTATAAACTTAAAGCAGAAAACGTATAACTGATTTTTTATTTTTCCTCTGCTTCCTTAACCAATGTTCAAATTTTTACTGAATCTTTTTTTCCAATATTGTATCGTGATAATTCTCCTTTTTATCAATATTTAAAAGCTGCTTTCTTTTTAGTATGCTGTACATGTTATCAATTTTTGGTACATATCCTTTTAAATTCAAAAACTAATCTTGTGAAATGATAGTATGTAGTTAGTGCACATTGTAGCTAGTATTAGTAGGCGAAGAGTCACCTCGTGGAGGCACTTCTAATAAAGTCGTACTTATTACCGTGCAGTAAAAAAGATGAGAAAAACGGGTACATGAACGCTCATCATGAGTCAAACAAATTAAATAGTATTTACATCAAGACGGACGGGATTTCAGTCTTTTTTAATTGATGCAATTTGGTGTGGTTTCAGAGAGGGAGAACATTTAGTTTGCATCGAACATGAAGCAATCCGAGGACATATTTTCTGGGAACAAGAGCGGCTTCTTAGCATATGGCCTTGTAATGTTCTTCATTCTGACCATCGGTTTCCTTGGCAACGTTCTGACCCTTTTCGTCCTTATACGGCCTGAACACCGTAGGCGCAACCTGACCCCTCTGATGATCAACCTTGCTCTAGCTGACATATTTATCATCATTTTTGGCTACCCTGTGGTAATCCAAGCTAATATCCGTGGGAACCTGCCGGAAAGCTCGCACTGCATTTGGGGAGCATTTGTCAATGGTACTGTCGGCATAGCGTGCATTTTCACGCTGACCGAAATGAGCGTGGTATCTTACATCGGACTTAAGCAAGTGAACAGGAATTCCAGATTTTCAGCGCGTCAAAATGTCTACTTAATTGGTGCGTCGTGGATTTACGGTGGGCTATGCATGCTGCCGCCTCTACTGGGGTGGAATCGTTATGTTGTTTCTGCTTCTAGACTCAGTTGCTGTCCAGACTGGGTAGGGAGATCTGCCGCGGATACAGCTTACAATCTTCTACTTGTTTTTTTCGGTTTCTTTATTCCTATTGTAGCCATAGTGATCTGCTATTACAAAATTTACAGGTAAGTAGCCGTTCAGTTATATCGTTTCTTCGGTTTACTTTGCACACAGTTACGTGCTTTGAATCAGAATGTGCTGCTTTGCAGGAGCCAATCAATATTATTAAACAGAGAGCTTTAGATTCGAGGGCGATGACGGCTACGAGTACGAGATTTTCTCAATACTAAGTTGTGCACGCGCGTGAGCCAGCGTCATTTTGGCGGGAAAACGAGATAGCCGCCGTCATAATCCATCTACTACTAGTTTTCTCGAGAGAATGTCTTAGTGGCGGGAAAAAAGTAATCAAATGTAAGAAGTTTTATCATTTTGCTATCGGGAAAGGACTAAACGTTCTCCAATAAAAATAACCGCACTTATTTACAATGAAGCTCTCCGGGCCGGACATTTTTCAACAATACCCGATCGAAAAACGTTAAGTTAAATCTCCTCCTCGTCCTCAAATCTAAAGCTTTCTATTAATAGGCTCCTGGATTCTGGTGGGAGTCCGCTAAGTAGGCGCTTTAAAGTAAGACACGCGTGTCCTCCTTCCCTGGGCGGGCCGCTAATCTTGTGCACCTGGGAAAACAAAAGTGGTAAGCGTGATCTTTTATTGACTTGTTACAATCCCCTCGTACATGCAATTCCTTATTCATTCGTTTGCTGGGTGGGCTATTTTGTTTGCTGATGATTGATCTGGTTAATTTGAATATTCCAGTTGTTGTTGCGTGCTAACGACGAGTACGAACTAAACACTAGTGTTTTTCATTTTTACACAATAAGATTTTTTTCTAATCTTCCTTCAGCTTAGTTCGCAGAAATATCGTGCCAGGAAACCTTGAAGTACAGCTAAGACAGCGCAGCTCCAGGATTAAACTAGTGCGGATTACAGCCACGTCCGTCGCTGCGGTCATGTTGAGTTGGGCGCCATATAGCTTTGTGAGCCTCACAGCGACGTTTACCGGAAAACAGGTGATAGAATTGTGGGAAGCTGAAATTCCTGAGTTGTTGGCCAAAGCCTCCGTGGTTTACAATCCAGTTATTTACGTCATCATGAACAGCCAATTCCGTGAATCTCTATTCCGTATTCTACGATTGCGCAGGCGCTCTACAGTTCCACTAATAGTCACAACATACCGGTATAGCGTAAGGCCTAGCGCAGACCGTCGCCATAACAACATGGAACAATCTAGAGGAATTAGTCTTCTTAAAATACCCTCCGCTGCAGAAAGTCAAATTTTGCGTCAAGTAACTTTTAAGAATATGTAAAGCATTGACATGAATTTTTTAATAAAAGCATCTCCGTTTTGAATTCTCAAGCTTTTTTAAATAGGACCCTATCTTACGAAATACAATTTGGTTCACAGGGAGTCTGAAATGGGGAAAAATCCGAAAAAAGAAAACCACAGTTGTCTTTAAGCATGTACAGAAAAGGTTTAACCAATTCTAGACTGCGAGCAGTCTGTCTCTTCTCGAAAATCTGTAAGCGAGTGAGATGTGTGAAAATTTGAGCAGCGAAGCTGCCAGCAGGCGAGTTGTGAGGGCACCAGTACTGGCGCCCTCACAACTCGCTGCTCGCGGCTTCACGCTCGAATACTCAGATATCCGTATTGCAATCGCTCTCACTCACTCACAGATTACCGAGTAAAAGAGAGACCGCTGGCAGTCTAAACCAATTCCCTTGGTTAATAAAACGTCAGAAAATCATTAAGAAGACATATTCCATCACAATTGGTCAGATATCCTTTTTTGGTCATTCTTGAAGAATTCCCATCCATCCCATTGGGAAAAGAGCTAGCCTAACGCTCTACTTCTAATCAACGTTTTGGGCAGCTCTGGTTTTTTATACCAGAGAGTGAACAGAAGGCGGTTCCACCACCCTAAGAGTCGTTTCTCAGCAAAAAATAATGATAATGATTTAAGCAAAACATATTTTCTATTTATGATAGGAGTATGTAAAAGTTCGTGGCCTCATGGCACACGCTATCATGCTCTCTGTCTCGGATTCGATTTGTTTCCTTTCTTCTTGCCCCTTCCCCCCCAGTCCTTAGTTCATACTGTTGACCCTTTCCATTCTTTTTCCCCCTCTCATTTATATTCAGATGGAGCTCTTCAATATGAAAGACCACACTATGCTTCATTAATGTTGCAGCTCTTGTTGCGTATACATGTTAACTGTTCGCTGATACCGTACCCGTCGACAGGAGGGCAGCAACAGGTAAGGGCGTTCCTCCCTATAGACGGAGCCGGAGTCTTATTCTAAGTCATAAGAGTGCTTACGATTTTGTTGGCGGAGTCATAACCTCGATTGAAGGGGTCACGACTTTTTCCACTTTCTTCCGTCTCCGCTTAAGACTCTGTCGCTTACAATCTAGTGAAAACCAGATCACAGTGTTAGCAAGCAGAGGCGAATTATTGTTATTCGGCTTAGTTATTCTGCTTTTGCTTGCGACTCTGTCAATCTCGGTTGTCACTAGGCCGGTGTCACAGTGATATGGGCATCCCCATGTTTCAGGCATCTCCATTCCCAAAACCTTAAACCCGCCTATTTCTATCATATTAAAACTAAAAACTTGACGCACAGTTTCTGTGTGTTTTTTTTTTTGTACTATTACACTTGAAAGTTCCGTCTTAATTCTCGTGTTCATAAAATGTTTTAATCGCTATTTTGTTTAGGCCATTAACAATTTTTACAGATGTCGAGTGTGCATGACTTTTTAAAGAGAACAATAAAAACCATCTTTCCTTTGGTAAATAGACAGTTTTGATAAATATCTCTCATTGATGTTCAGATACCATTTTCCAGTTGTAAACTAAAAACATACACTCCAGCCCATTCTCTCTTACTCCACAGTTTTTTTAATGACTTAACTGCCTGCTACTCTGATTATCCTGCTTACCACTTCAAAAAGATTTTACTGGGCTGCTGATGGAAAGCAGGAGCTATTTTTTGTGAGTGCAAGTGGTTTTGTTTTGGCGAAGGAACCAAAGAATGGGGATACTGCCAGCTTTTAGGGTAGCTAACAACCAGTCTATGATATGGAGAAAAGTTTTCCCGGGTACTAGGTTTTAAATAAATTAATAAATACACGATTTAGAAGTAGCACCTCCACCAAGTGGTTCTTCGTCTACCTGATTCCTGGTCGAATTAGAATTTGAAAATCCTGGTTTTCGATGAGAGGGGAAAACCGGAGTACACGGAGAAAAACCTCTCAGAGCAAAGGAGAGAACCAACAACAAACTCAAGCCACATATGGCGTCGACACCGGGATTTGAACCCAGGCCACATTGGTGGGAGGCGAGTGCTCTCACCACTGTGCCATCCCTTCTCCTTCCAAAGGTAGCGTTTGTTTTTAAAGTCAGAATGTTCTTCCTTTCCGTTATACTGGAATAAATTCCGTTGGCAAAAGTTTTGGAAACCTAAGATGGGATATTTAAACCCAAGGCAACCCTCTCGTAATCTCCCAAGCACCACTAATTGAAAGCCATGAGTTCTTTCTTTTACATTTTACTGAAAGCAGGTATCTGAACAAGTTTCAGGTCATTGGTTTCCCTACACTTTTCAACAAGACAATAAACAGGATTTGTGGATGTGAAGTTTAATCATGGCGTTTGATGAACGTGTCGTCTCTGAACCCAAATTATAGAAGTGTGCGTGAAAAGTAGTTTTAACATTCAATGACTCTCGGAATAAAAATCAATTAAACGGCGCGGCAACATTACAATATACGATCGGATACATTTAGATCTTTCATCTTGCCGGCGACCATACAGTTATAAGGAAACCAACTCATCCATGCAGATTAGTGTATTTATACTTATCTCGACAAATCACCATGTTATGCATGTTACAGAGCGGCTGATAGTGTCTGAATTTATGCCTATGTCTCAAACCAAACTGTATTTATGCCTATGTCTTTAGACCAAACTGAAATTCCTTTTAGTTGCTACAAGGAAGGAAAGTGAAATGAAATCAAATAGTACAGTATGAGAATTATTAGGCTAGGAAGCCCTAGATTTTGTTGACGAACACGTTTGAAAGGGTCTCTCGAAAGTATCGTTTTCAAGACTAGGAGTTGCCAAGGAAAAGTCTCTAAATTTTCATAGAAAATAGATGGGCTTCAGAACGGAGACACAACACTGCACTTTTTGTAAGCAAGTACCTTGTCAATTTAATACCGGTTCTTAAAAGAGAAAATGCTTGTTAGTTACTCATGTATTTATTTAAGGGATGACAAACGTTACTACTGAGATCAAGAACCAAGAATAACATCCTAATGATTAGTTTCGAGGGCCGAAGAGAAATGATGGAATAAAAATCAAAGAAATTCTATCTTGAAATAATAGAATAAAACATTTTTGTCGAGAAATTTCCTTTGTCCGGAATAGACAGATTTTTTTGAACGGAACAACAATTTTTTGACTAAAGCACTTAATTAAATAACGAAAATTTTCGTGAGAGAAAAATGACATTATGAACTTCCCATTTTTTCTTTTCAATCCCCGATAAGTTGTTCCTAGTATCTTTTATTTTGTTTTGTACTGTTTATCACCATGGCAAATAAACGTTTTCCCGAGAAAACAGTTCAACCTCAATTTCACATATCTTTTCAAATTCACATCTCCCTTACAATTTTATTTTGATAATGAACTGGATAAATGAAAAATCTGTCTTCTCCTGTTTCGAGTTTCGTTTTACACTCCGCGAATGTCAACGGAAGTTTTTCTTGCATAGTCCTGTTTTCGTCATAAGTTTTGTTATTCTGACATCAATTTCCGTGATTCAGAACATGCAGCCATGCATCTATATGAAATATTTTCCCGAAGAAACGCTTTAATCGCAAGCCGCAGGTGAAAGAAGGTATTTAAAAGATACACTAGCACAATAATAGTTTTTATAAAACTATAGGATCTAGTTTAAATATGAATAGATGGCCTTCTATAAATGTTTTTAAACTATCTAAGGTCTTCGAAGACTATGAAGTTGAAGGAATTCCTTGCAACGTCTCCTTGAGACCTCCAAATTGATTATGGGTTCGTCAAATTGTTTTTCCAATAAGACAGTTTCAAACACCAGGGAAAGAAAATGAATTTTAAAAACAAAATGAGGACGATAATTATAGATTGACTCCTTGACTCGCTAGCAAGTGCTTTTTCAGAAGTTTCCCAAAACCAGAGAGTTCTACCAATTGTAATATTGTACCTCCGCGAAAAAACTGTTAACTCAGTATGAGATCTGGCCCCATAACTTCCTTAGTCCATTAAGAAACATGGCAGTTAGTACAGGATATGTTTTTTTTTCATAGCGAGAGGAAACAAAGGTCTTGTCCTTTGACCTGTCAACTATCCACGTACTGTCTGATTCTAAAACTGAATTGAATTTGTTAATTTTATACCAAGTTATTTGTATATTTTGCGCGGAAATGTCCGGCCTTAAAAACTGAAAAAATATGTATTATGCGTTAGGAAAAAAATTCTCCCGTCCTCCTTAGTTTTTATTGCCTTACAACTTTGTGTTTTGTCTACCCATGTAAACTAGATATGTGACTGTTTTTCAATAACATAAAACTGAAGGCGCTGCATATATATAAACTGGAAAACTTTAACCGTTCACAACTTACAAAAGTTGGTGAAAGCTTTGCAAAATATCTATATTTCCTTTATAAATTACGAACTCTGTAAATGCCCACATTCACAGCGATTTTGTAACTCCACAAATATTTTGTAAATTCTAACACATTTGGCTCCCACGGATCGCCTAAAATGTGTGTATGATTTTGCTGAAAATTCTGTAAATTTGATGTAACATTTACACAGATTTTACACGACTAACAACTTGACAAATGTCTTTAAAATCTCTTTACTTTCTCCGCAGTAGAAATTACGCAAGAAGAAACCTCTGTAAGCCCCTAAACATAAAATCTGAATGTCTGCATCTCTGTAGAAATTGAAAGCGCATAAAATGTCTGTGAAATGTGCCCACAAATAAAAACTACAAAAAATGAAGTATGTAAATGGCCCAAATTTTCCAGTGACATATCTGTAATACTGGAAGCGTTTCATTAAGCCAATCTACCTTGCCTGATATTTGCCTTACAGAGTCTTCGATCGCGGACCTTCAGGGTATTTATCAACAAGGTTGTTTCTACAACACTTTGGTTAGGTTATCAATTTTTCCTTAGTCCCAGTAAAACTGCTTCCTTCGTAAATGTTCGAGACAGGATTTTTTTCTTTTTTACGGTGCCGTTTTGTAAGAAACCTTTTGAGGTTAAGCTTTTTAAGTAACAGAAGATATAAATTTCACATAATACAACATATTAACTTCTTTATCTATTCATATTCAGGTCACGTACAGTTCACTACCGGGTTCTAGTCAGTGTTTTTTTTCAAGTGATGTGTACATTACATCAAGAGGACAAAGTCACTTCGCACGTAGCAATTTTTTGACTCTTATTGTGTAAAAGATACTGTAATTCTTTGAAATCGGGTAAACAAACAATCTTCACATCTTAGCCACTAAAAATAGGTATGGCTTTAGGTAACTTTGACATCCGGGCAGCTGCTCTGAGCTGTTGAGATTAAATTAATGGAATTTGCTTCATTCTTGCCAAATGGCAAGATTCAATTTTGATACGTCCTAACCAAATTACTAGGGAGGACGCCAAGACTCAGTTTCAGCCAAAGCCATATTTGCTTTATAGTTTGGCCCAAAACGGCAAAATGTTCACTGTATTTAAAACTATAATTTACTCTTAATGAAAAGCGATTTTTCCACTGCGCGTCATACCCTTGTGTTCGTTTTTCCTCAGGATTCACCTTCCACTCCCATCCTAAACACAGTTTCCATCTATGGGGATCGCTTCCGGTAACCCTAGGCTTTGTTTTGGCCTGAAGGATCTATTTAATTTATTTGTAAATTTGTACACTGGATGGCTTCGCGTCTTTTTAGTTTTTGGCCAAAATAACTTCGATTCGCGCTTGTATTGAAGTCTACTACAAAACAGCCGATTTTTCTTTAAAAGGTAAGTACATTACCTGAGCGAAACCATTATTTTGTGGTACATAACGTTTTTAATTGAGAAAAAATAAACTTTTGCAAAAATTTCTTTTCCAGAATTTGGAGAGAGTTTAATTCCTTTTGACGTAGAACAGACTAGAAGGTAATAGAAATTTCATGGTTTTGTTTAATAGCCTTAAAACATAACATATATTTGATATAACGAAATGTTCCAGCCATAAACAAGGTTGTGTAAACATCTTTGACATTTTAATTTTCTATTATTATTCATTTTAAAAATGTTCTATCATCGATAACTTAAATCGAGAACTCGAATTTTCTATATTATTTTTTTTTTGTTAATTTTTATTCAATAATGTCAATAGAGCACAATAAGTGTTATTTTTGTCGTTGTATATATAGAACTTTACTTGTACAGGGGTGTTTTAAGTGTTGTTTTGTATATTTCAAGAAGGCCAAAGCAAAAAATAAACAAAAAATAGTATTGGTATTATAAAAAGATAAGGAAAGATGTTAACTGGAACGAGTGCATGAATTTTCGGGGTACCAATGTCGTTGTAAGCAGATTTCTTAAGTGTATTTAGCCGGAAAACATTATATTTGTAGTTTTTCCCCCATTTTATAAAAAGAAAAAACTTTTCATTTTGATCTCTAATTTTCCGGTTCATTTTATCATTTGCCTTAGTTTCCAGATTCTTCGACGTCACCATGACGTCAATGACTACGCCAAGAAAACTTAAATTCAAACGGCGAAGAAGTCCTGGTGAAATCTGTCGCGAAACGCTCGAGTTATGCTGAAAACCGGCAAAAAAACGTGCAACTTGTCTTGCAACATTGCCGTTAAACGAGTTGTAAAGCGATGCTAATAAACGCGTTTTACCAGCCACAAACCACACCTCCCTTGCGACAACCAGGTTGTTGCAGATCGCGAAAAAAAAGTCGCAAATAGTAAAACTACTCTTTGCTTTCTGTAACAACTTTCGAAACCTTAAAATATCTTAAAATATCTTGGAATCGTTTATCATCTTATATTAATGGCGGAAAATGTGGTCTTTCGCTTTAAAAGGTTAGAATACGTAATCCGTATTTTCTTCTTGATGCACGAAGTTAATCACGTGACATGACGTGAGTATTTTTACAGAGTGAAATCTCTACTAAAATATTTATTGCTTATTAGTGATATGGAAGCCAGAAACCATTTTTTATCTTTCATATCGTTAAAAGTTGGATACAGTGTATAATGTGCATGTGATCATTTCAATGAAATTTGCGCAATATAAACTCATCTTACTGTTACGTCAGAGAAAGAATTTGAATTTTCTCTCGGTGGAAAATTTGGGATTGAATGATTGTCATATAGAAGGCAAGTATGCCATTTCACGATGACTTCATTTAACTGCGGTACAGGAATTCAATACTACTTGTACTCTTGTTAAAGACTTCTCGGGTGAATTAAGGAATGGGTCTCTTGAAATGTGTAAGGGAGTGGTCTAGTTTAAAGGAGATTTAACTTTTCGACTTGAAACTTTGCATGGGGTCAATACTTCTTAAAAAATGTTCCTATCCGTTCTCACTAATGAGCTGTCTTAGTCACGTGACCTGCCACGCCCATTTTTTACTATTTAGTTCGGTCCAATTTTACGACATTTTACAAATACCAGTTGTGATTTATTTTGGTTTTTTTTTTCAATGACTATTAACAGAAGGTTTATTGAATTAATCGGGGTTTTTCAAAATTATTTGTTTTAAGTGAACTATAACGTTTCCAGTTGAGAGGGGAACTGGGTCGAGGAGAAAACATTTGATAATTACATAGGAATAAGTATTTTTCAATTCCCCGTTTAAGTTGACTCAAATGACCTTAAACTTAACACCATGGGAAAATAAACGGGAAGTTCAACAGTCATTTTCATGGCGTAATCTGAAAATACTAAAATTTTGCATAATTATCGGTGTGGCTGGTCACGTGACGTTAAGAGTTACACTGCGAACT
The DNA here is from genome assembly GCA_022179025.1 of Porites australiensis. Taxonomy (NCBI): domain Eukaryota; kingdom Metazoa; phylum Cnidaria; class Anthozoa; order Scleractinia; family Poritidae; genus Porites; species Porites australiensis. Next base: position 313,326 of record BOPM01000427.1, on the reverse strand, counting down.
CCAAAAATGGTTCCAATTTTAAGCACATATGTTTAAGTAAAAATGAAAGGAGACGGCAGACAAAACATAAAAAAATTGATAAAAGCCCAAAATGGAGCGAGGAGCCATGCTTTAAATAACTCGAGTTTTCTTGACCACTGAGTGGTTTTGGCTGTTAACGTTCGTTGACTGCCTTCCGACGATGGCGACTTCAACGAGAACGTCAATAAAGCAGCAGCTTGAAGGTAGTAGCTTTCCGTGCCGATACGAAAAGCTATCCATTACATCATGAACAGCAAGTCGGCACAGAACTGGAACAAGTCATTCACACACATCGAACATCGTGCCGGAGCGGTAGGCCGAGAGGCCCAAGGAGGTACTCCCTATGATGGCCTATACGAGGAGCCTCCGCCGGAAAGGGGTACCTTGTCAGGCTTCAGGTATATGAAAGGGTGGGGATTTCACTCGTTGAGATAAAATTTCAGGGTTTTATATAGTCGAAAAAACGTTCTATTTTTGTGATTGAGTTCCATTTGAAAAACATTGCATTTACAGCAGTTAAAAGGGAAGCAAAGTTCTAAACAAGGTATGTGAAAGGGGTACCATTTGTGAAAAATGGTATATAAAAGGGTAAGGGGTTAGACCTCGGGGCGGAGGCTCCCCTTACAAACATTTGGTGAGTACCCCTCCCCCCCCCTCCCCGGGGGGCTTGTTTAACTAAATCCACGCTCTTCCGTCTCAGCCGACTCAGTGTATTCCAGTCTTCACTCCTACTTATTCACTTCCTCTACGATCCGAATTCCTGTTCATACTGCACCAAAGTGTGGCACAGAACCTGTCCGGAAAAGACAAGCAAAACAACAACTTTGCACGTGCTTCACGTTTTTTTATACATTTCTCTGCCGTCGTTGCACGACTACAACGTGAAACTGCCTGATTTTCACGTTTTGTCGAGGGCTGGAACAAAAGACAACTGACAACTTTCTTTTTTTTTTTCCGGAACTTTGACGGAGTCCTTTAGAATTCAACTCCAAAACAATTTGCCAACATTTGACGAAATAAACGAGATGGAATAAGCGAGATTAAGATTGAGGCAGCGCAAATTCACTTGTAAGTGACGTTTTCGTAGCCGTCGCCGTCCTCGTTCGCAGTCTTAGGCTGTCAGTTCACACTATACCTGCTGATTGCTCTCAGCTGCGCAGGCACGAAAACCATACCGGACTTGACTGGATAGCGCTTTTGTTCACACATAAGAACGATTTATTAATTTGAAACAATTCTGAAATAAAAAAGGAAAAACCTGAAGCATGAAAACTACAGGGCGGTAGAAAAATATCAGGTTGTCAAACCGGTTAAAACTCGTCTTAAACGAAATACTGAACTTTTCAATCGCTTAAAACGGAAATAGTTGACCATTAATAAAAGACTACTGCTTCCCAACAATGAAAAAGCCACAAAACAATTCTTACCAGTATGCCGTTCTTTTACTAAATCGGGTTGTAAATGGATTTTATTTTTGAGGTTGTTCGAAACACTTATGAAACAATGGGTTCACAAATTACTTGAAAATTTTTGCAATTAATAAAACAACGATATTTCTGTCATTCTTTTCGCTCAACAAGATAATACAAGATTTTATATCTTAGGTACCGTTTTAAGTATTGTAAAATGGAAACGTATTTTTGAAACTCATTAGACCAAGCTCGTGATGATACGTGCCCGCGTCTGAGTGCTTACATTCAGTTCATCGATTCTCTTCGGTAAGCTAATTTATTTTCATTGTCTTCTTCCGATAGTAAAATGAATCTACTCGAAATTTTCCTTGCAAAACAATGTATGCGATCGCGATTCCTTTCAACAATTTCTAAATTCATCCCTTTCTGGCAGACAACAAAGGAAAACTAAAATTGAGGGATTAGCTAGACGTTGAGGGAAATTACTTTTAGGGGGCGGGAAAAATTGTCAAGACAGGTGCGACAAAGATAAAACAAAAAAAGGAAAACGTAACACGGAGTTTTAAACTCAACTCGTTATTGTGACCGAGCAAATGCGTAGCACTACATCTTATTTTCAACTGTAAGAAGAGTTTATCGACTGGATACTGGTATTGACAGAGATTTTGCAACTTATAGTAAGTAACATGAGTGCAATAGTCAAGTAGCAGATTTTCCAAGATTTAGACTTAAATCCAACGTAACTACTCTGTATCGACATAAATTCGCTGATATTCTCCTGGCCTTACCAAAAGCCACTGTACCTACTCTATAAACGTTTTTATTAATTTTTTTTTAAGTTTACGACGAGCAAGAGGGAATTGGTCCTGAGAAAGCTTTATAAAATTTTTCATCAGTCAGTATAATGTTTGAGAAAAATCACTCAAAAGCTGTTGATTACGGTTTATTCACTCGTACGTTCATATGGAAAATGAAATGAGTTCATATCTTTGTCCAACTGTTTAAAGGCCATTTGATGCACCAGAACGACTACTTGCATAAGCTGACAACAGTTAGCTCGAGCTGCCCAGACTGACATATGGCATAACTGCATGAGAGAATAGCAACCAAACCAGCAATAGTCAACTATGTATACAGCAATGAAAACTTCAAAAAAATGAGTCTTTAAAACAGAACAATTCGATTGTAAAAGGTTTGTTGAAATATTGTCCAAGAGTACTGTATGTGTTTTCCAGTTCCAAGAAATATGTAGCCATGTAGGTGGAGGTGTCTCGGTTTTTTTGTGGGGCTAGTACTTGCCAAAGCTTACTTAAACTGTTTAGTTTAACGGGTTTAAAAACTGTTTTCTTTATAAAGGCCGAGGTTACAGATAATAAGCACAAAAACGGATGATGCACAAGCTAAAACTGCAAAAGAGGCAGGTCTTTTGATACCAGAAAAAGGGAACGAATGGAAAAAGCTGCCAAAGGCTCCCGTTATATAATTTCTATTTTTCATTAGAATTTGTATCGTCCTTTTTCATTTCATTTCACCCGTCCAAAACTGTAGGCCAGGAAGTCGAAAGTTCGTTTCTTTTGGAATTTTCAAACGGAAAACATTTTAAATTGTTGTTTTAGAAAATAGTTCACGTCCGAATTTGGTGTATTAAACAGCACAAAAACAGAAATAGCAATAATTCAAATTCCACAAAATCAAAAACTATCAAATATGAAAATGTTGCCTTAGAATACAAAAATTTTAGCACTAGTCAGTAATCACAGATTTGTGCGTGCGATCGAGATTCCAATTAAGTTTGAGTTTTAAAAAATAGTTCACGTCCGAATTCGGTGCATTAAACCGAGCAAACAAACAGAAACAGAAATAATTCAAAATTCTACAAAATAAAAAACTATGAAATATGAAGATATTGCCTTAGGGTACAATAATTTTACTACTAGTCTGTAATCACAGATTTGTGCGTGCGATAGAGATTCCAATTCAGTTTGAGTTTTAAAAAATAGTTCACGTCCGAATTTGGAAACAGCAAACAAGCAGAAACATTAAGTAATTCAAAATTCCCTAAAAATAAGAACTTGTCAGTAGTCACAGATTTGTGCATGCGATCGAGAGATTCCAATTCATTCGTGTCTGTGAAATCACATAGTTTTGACGTAAATCAAAAGGCATGTGATATGGCACATGGCTTTGAAGCGAGAAAACGTGTGTCATATCACGTGGTCCTTAAAGGCAACAAAAAACTTGTATCACATGGAAATGAGACAAGAAACGTGCAGAAATTTGTGCGAGAGAAAAAATGGCCGCCGTTTTCAATTTTTGTCCCGTAAAACCCAAAATAAGTAAGCGGTCGGTCAACTGCAACTGATAGATGTGTGTCATAGTCGTAGCTGCTGTGTAGCGAAACAAGACCCTGAATTGACTGAAATCATACGATTTGTCAACATACGACTAATGTAAGAGATTGTAGTGATTGTTTCACAGGAAACTGAGGGCTTCTTGCCCACGTGCGCGCGAAACAATTGTATTAACACGTGTATTTACTCATACACGCACATTTAATGTAATGTTTATAGCAACAGCTTTCACACCAGGAAGCAGCGGAAAGTTTTCTTTCTAGAAAGAAATCCAAGCGTCTGTGCTTTGAACAGTGCTATCCATTGGTCAGGTCAAAACAACAAAAACGTCATTTGTATTAATCTATTAACATTGACGACCATTTTTAGAATGGAATTGGTCTTTTCGGCGAGTTAAGTGTTTTAACGGAGGCGTGAACTTCTCAGAAACTGTGGCCCTCGTCTCGGGGAAAGTGAAAATTGGTTAAAGCAAGCGTTTTTATTTAGTATACTTTGGAAGGTACTCGATCCACGTGGTCTGAGTCAAGTGAAGGAAGGGCTTATTTTTAAAAAGTAAGTGTTAGTTTCAAGCTTTTGTATTGAACAGCCTATTGCCTCAGAAACCAATAACCTCTAAACTGTGTAATCCAATTTTATATCAGCGTTTGATCGAATCCTTCTAAACTAGGAACTTTGTAAAAGAAGGCACTGCCTTGAAAAACACTATTTCCAAAACTAGGCTGAATAATAATGAGTATAAGGATTGCAGTAATTTATGAATTTAGCATACTTCTTGGACTGACTAACATCACTTTTACTACAAAAAAAAATTCAGCAGAATACTCTGTCAACGTTCAATCTCAGATCGGAAAAGAGACACTGATTAAAAAAAATGAACTGAATAGAGTAATATGATTGGCGGTATATATGGTGCGTCTCAGTTTTCGACAAAACCACTCATATATACGTACAGTACATAATTTATTCAGGATGCATTGATGCAATAGATACAACATTTAATAGTTTTATTTGAAAAGTCATCCTCAAAGGGAAGTTACAAGCTTTCCCCCATGTTAAAACTCCTTAAAATAATAAATACCATCTTCCCTTAACCTTTTAAGCTTTTAAGCTCAAGGAGTGATCAGCCCAGGGGGGGGAGGGGGTACTCCGGATTTCAAGTGACAGGGATGATCGAAGGATTTTGGGGCGTTTGAAATTTTGGATTTCGGGATTTTTGGGGTAGGAAACTTTTGGCAAGTAATTTTTTGGGTAGCTTGATTTAAGAAGGCATTTTTGGGGGTGTTATAATCATTTAATGCTCTCTGGAAATTTTTATGGCTCGGAAATTCGCCATCTGATTTTTAGGGCGTTAAATTTTGTTCCTGGTATTTTTTGGTGTTTTATTTGAAGCCCAAGGGATTTTTTGGGGTGTTAATTTTTGCCCCCATTGGAACATCCCTGTCACTTGAAATCCGGAGTACCCTCCCCCCCACCCCCCCTGGGGTGATCAACATGAAATTTCTCCTCGTAACATCAATGCTTTGAAAAACGGAGTTGTCATGAGAATTGAGAACATGGTCAGGAAAGATGAGTCTAATTGACACTTCAGCAAAAATCCCCACTACTTCTATTGAAAAAGTATAGGGACAGTAAATGAGAATCTCAATTTTGATATAAGGGTTTCAAGGGTCAAGAGCTCCATGTATAGCCTGATTCTCAGACGTCCGAGGTCGTTCGCGATCCCTTTCGCTTCCCTCCCTCTCCCATCTGATATACTCTGTGCAAAGTCGTGTTCATGACGTCAGAGCACCCTTTTGTATATGAAAAGCCAATCACAACGCGCGTAAGAAATGAAGCGTGGAAAAGTAAACAAACCAGTTTTGCACGGCTGAATCGAAACCATACACATCGTCCACATCGCCATTTTGATTTGACTCGATGTGTGGGAAATTACATTCCATACATTCCACACTTTTCAAAATATGGTATACGCGCTTTGATTGGTGAAAATTGACAATGGCTCTGACGTCATGAACACGACTTCGCACAGAGTATATCAGACGCGAGAGGGAGGGAAGCGAAAGGGACCGCGAACGACCTCGGACGTCTGAGAGTCAGGCTAACCCATGTAAGTTAATCGAAGACAGTCTTGGATCCTGGATTCCAGGAATTGGATTTCGGATTCCTTGTCAGTGGAATTTGGATTCCAGATTCCAATCGTTAGCGGGATTCCTTGAGCTGAGTTCCGGGTTCCAAAGCCCTGGTCCGGAATTTACAAGCAAAAAATTCTAGGATTGGGGATCGCAAAACAGTATTTACTGGATTCCGGAATTCGACTTACTTTAAATGAGGCCTGTACTGTCGCAATTTGTAATAATCATCGCACTTCGTAATACCTGTCGCAATTTGTAATAAACCGTGTCGCACTTTGTAATAAAAAAGCTGTCGCAATTTGTAATAACAGTCCATCGCACTTTGTAATAAACTAAGCTGTCGCAATTTGTAATAATTCCATCGCACTTTGTAATAATTTTTTGAGAGTGATTCAACTTACTTCGTCAACATTAATATAATGCCAAAATATGCATGGTACTTCATAAACAAAGATGATGACGTCTGCTAGCACGTAACATCTTCGTAACCTTTTCTTTGGTCAAACATGCATGTCTTCGGCTATAACTTTTTCTGCCTTGATTAATAACGTGACCAACTAGAAACGCTTTATGAAAGACATGAAACTTCCAGTGACATATCATCAAAAAGATATGAATCATGTTTAAATTAAAAAATATTTAAATAACAAAAGCAACATTTAACAACAGAAAATTCATGAATAACCTGGCATTC
>BOPM01000427.1:284916-302148 GCA_022179025.1 Porites australiensis | reverse complement strand
GGAGCTTAAGTAAAGGCGTTCTTTGGCGACGCAAGTTAACTGGAAGCGGACTTTTCACATTCTTGGGCGGTGGTTTTGCCAAAAACTTCGTTTAAATAGTTTCCATGAGAGTAAAGAGACACTTAACGGTTCAAAACTAATAGTGTCTCGCCAGAGTGTTGGTCGGCCAGGAATCGAACCCAGATTAAATGAATCACCCGGTCGAATTTGGGCACCCAACCAATAGCTCTACCCACTCCCACTAGTATATGTTATATTGCTTTGTTTTCTTTTGTTGGCTACTTTTTGGGGTCTTCCGGTGTGACACAGAATTTTGCTTAAATGGCTTAATTTTAATAGTAAGGCTCTTAAGAGAAATGGATTTTTCCTTCCTCTACACCGTACGTATACAACCTGACCTCATTATGCCTTTTAGCCAAGAGATGATAAGAGTAAGGAGAGTAAATCCCCATATTAGCCCTTTTCCACAGATTATCGCTGGTAAGTTATTTTTAGTTACTACTGTTACATATCTTTTGATCTGTAACCCTAACCAATAATCATGAACAGAGTAAAAATTGTCAATTTTTCTAAATATTATGTTTTTAGTTTTTCGATTTTTCAAGTTTTTGAGTGCTAAATTGTGGTCTTATTAACATAATAAGGGTAATTTAAAACTGAAAGAAAAAACAATGAAAATGTGGGTATTCACTCAAAAGGTTCAACGTTTCAAATTTGGAATTTCCCGCCTTGCTGTTACTAAAAATATCTTGAGTGGTCGATCATTTTCTCCCTTACCCTTAATCCTCTCTTGGTTTCTCCTCTTCCGGCGTATTAAACATGACATATTTTTGTTCTTTGTTTTTTTTAATCCGTAAAAGAACACTCAAACGCAGACCGATGACCGGAAATGCTTTCCTTCAAGCTCAACGCAGAAAATACCAGAACAAATCCATTCTGATGACAGCGGTGACGATCGGTGCCTTCCTGCTAAGTTGGTCGCCTTACGCTTTTGTTAGCCTCACAGCGACGGTCAAAGGCCATCACGTGATGACATCCGGGGAATCAGAAATCCCGGAGCTTATGGCCAAGGCCTCTGTGATCTATAATCCTATCATTTACACATTTATCAACGACAAATTTCGCCACACTCTCTGGGGGATTTTGAGTGGAAACCGGGGGATTATTCTCCCACGAGGTCGGTCAGGTAGCGAGGAACCGACTGAACACGGGTCAGTAAATGCAGTACACGTGTCATCACGTGACCAATAAAGACTGCCCAGAAGGTTTTTCAGGATTAAGGATTTTAATTATTTGAGGGTGGACACAAATTTGGCACTTTCACGATGCAAGATTTGGGAAATGTCTATATCGTAACGCTACCTACTTGTAACCAACCATGTGTCTACCGCATGCAGCCTACTCCTCACATTTGACCGTGTATGGAGGTTCTGAACTCTAAAGCGTATGTTCAGGATTGGGATTAGCAAATAAAAATATTCTGTGAAGCGGGACTGGCAAACTTGTGTAAGGGTTGTTGGGATGGAATAAATCTAATGAGGACCCTCTGGTAAACTTGGAGCCTAGGTGTATTCGTTTGGAGCTTTGTCACCAGAGATTCGAACATTCGGTAGACCATCCCGTGTCTTAGACAAGCAGCTAGTCAGGGGAACTGATATAATGTTCGCAGCTCATGCTAGTTACTTAATGTACAGGTTGTTGTCTTTCAGTCCACTTAAAAAATAGTATTAAAAATATCCAAACGTTTATAGGGAGTGTGGGCGAGATCGATACAAGATGTCTCCCGGAGGGGTCCCTATAATGGCCTATACGGGGAGGCTCCGCCTGATAGGGGTATCTTTTTCATGCTTCAGGTATATGAAAGTTAAGGGATTTCACTAGTTGAAGTACATAAAAGGGTAGGAAAATCTGTCATTTGGGTCTGTGAAAAAGCCTAACAGATGAATTTTATCGCTTTATAAAGTCGAGAAAACCTTTTTATTTTTGCGATTGATTCCTATTTGAAAGACAGTGCATTTACAGCAGTTAAAAAGGATGCAATTCTAAACAAGGTATGTGAAAGGGGTACCATTTGTCGATAGAAGGTATACGAAAGGGGGACTTTTTTCGTGAAAAATGGTATATAAAAGGGTAAGGGGTTGGACCTTGGGGCGGAGCCTCCCCGTACAAACATTTGTTGAGTACCCGCCCGGGGGGTGTTTGAAGCTTCTGATCGAAGGTCAAAACGCTTTTGCTCCAACGCTGGTGTTTTGTGAGTAAGTTTCAGGTGATAGGTCAAAACATTAACGTACGTGATCACGTGTGATAACGCGCTAGAACGAGTGATAGAAAGTCCAAACGCGCGTGATCAAAATGACAAATTGCTTTTTATGCATTCCATTCCGGAATTTGATCTTATTAGAAGTCCGAAATGCTGGCTACAAACTAACCGTGCATGCATGATAGCAACCTGGAGATCAGGTTTGCGGGCTTCTCTGGTCGCCCGCAATTATATTCATTTTACACGTTTGTAGTTTCATCCATTCGAAAACAAAAGAAACAACATAAAGACCACATAGAGGACTGTGAAAGGGGGAAATTGTAGTTCAGGCTTTAACGAAGTGGGAGGTATATCCGCAGGAGGCAATAACCCGGAGCGATCAACTTCCATGCAGTCGTGTCGCGGCGTTTTCACCAACCAGTTTATTTTTAGAATGATTTTAGCGCGAATTTAGAAGGTGTCTTAAGTCCTACAAACCAGTCGGCAAAACCTACAGACCTAAAAATAATATTTTTGACCTCTTAATGACGTTTTTCTTCGAATGCGCTCATAGAAGGAGCGGACCTCCAAGAAGTTCCCGGCAGAAAGGGCTCTAAACTATATCTAAATAAACCGAGCCTTGAAAACGCAACGATTTTGTCCTGAATTAGTGTTGCTCGCTTCGGGTCATGGGCTCCTGGTATATTAACAATGAAAGAAATAAGATAGCCACAATAAATAGATAATAAAAGAAATAAATAAAATAAAATAAACAGAGGAAGAAGAAGAAGAAGAAAGTGATGGGTGGTTCTCAGTATGCTTTATGCTTCCTAGGGGGTGGACGCCCATATAAAAGTGACGCGGATGTTGGTCGTCCGCTTCCTGTCAGTTACGATGTCTAGGATAAAAAGCCAATATAGTTATGCCTATAAAAGTGTCGCTTAGAGTTGTGTGTAAAGAAATATCTTTCATACTAGGAGCCTAGGATCCTGTGCATACTTGCTCACTCATCAGAAACGGTAATAATTTATATCCATACGAGACGACCCTACTATAAATCGTCCTTTTCCGTAATTATAGATTTTTGTATTGTGCATTTGTCTATATGACAAGTGAAGGCAAATGAAGGCAAAGAATGACTGTAAAAATTTTGTAAGTAGAATAGTGACAACTGGGAAAACTATTTACGAATTAAAACTTCGAAAACTACATAAAAAAATATAATAGTTACAAAGACTCTATATGTAAAATAGTAACCGTAAAAAATGATTTAAGGAGTTTCAAACAATATTATTGTACAAAAAAACTCAAATGATTAAAAACAAACTAAAAACTTGAAAGAAGAATGTCTACAAAAACTGCCTTTTGCGTTTCAGGGGACGCCGAAATCCCAAAACGATCCAAGCAAAAAAAGGAAAATAGAAAGCGTTAGTAATGCATTCATAACTAATTCTCACATTTTTTTTTCTGCTCAGTCGCACACAGTAGAACAACTGTTCGGAAGGACTTTTGTTTGATGTAAGTCTCTTCAGGAAGCTTAAGCTCAGGCGTTTTTAAGCGATGAACGTCAACCGGAAGTGTAGTCTGCTACACAGCCGTTTTTAGTGTCGTCACGCAACGATCCTCCCTCAACGTTGCGTGGCGACACTAAAAACGGCTGTGTAGCAGACTACCGGAAATGAGGCCTTTTCGCCACTAAATTAACACTGCTAAGTGTCTTTACTGTTACAGAGACGATTTCCCCAAACATTTGAGCAAAACCACTGCCCAAGAATTCAAAATGTCCACTTCTGGTTGGCTTTCGTCGCTCAAAAACGTCTTTGGGTAAGGTGGTTGAAGAAAGATTCTTTAGAATTGCTTTATCCATTTATCGTGGGGAGATATGCAGCTAATGAGCTTTTAACGGAAAACGTGCGAGGACAAGCAGAAAAAAATGCCCAGAAGTTGACAGTAACAGTTGATTCTGTTTCTGTCGCCTTTTAGACTTCCTCAAAGTCCTTCGCTTCTCATTTCCGGTTCCGGTAGTTGGCCCCAGCGCGAAGGACTTTTATCCCCTGCAGCGCGCCAAATTTACAGAAGGAATTTTCCTCCAACCTCGTCCCCAGGGCGCTTTTGCGGCAAAGCCAGAGAAAAGCGCCCTGGGGACTCGACGAGGTTGATTTTCATCCTATGGGTTTTATCCAATCACGAACCGAGGAATACAGCTGCAAGTAAGATAGGTAATGGCGTCATTTCGTTGCTGTGACAACTCCGATGTCATTGTAACCCTGATCATAACAAAGTTCATCTTAATCCTCTACAGCTGTGGTGGTAGTTTATGCGACGAAGTTTATGCTGGGAGGTATTGACCCAGCAAAACCCAAAGAGCCAGTTAAGGTCCCTCTCATTGAAACCCATCAGGCACACCGGAATGCAAAGTCAACTGTGGTTGTTTTCGATAAAAGTTTTAACTGACATTACAACAAGAATTCACCGCTGCTTTCTGTACGACCTTGATCTGGCGAAAATTAAAAGCATGCAGACTATGAGAGTTAAAGTCCTGGAAACTGCGTCAAAGAGAAAAAAAAAGGAAAAAAGAATTATCCACAAGGTCGAGGTTCAGAACGGAATAAGCTGCCAAACAGATTGGATTATTAAATGAGATGGTGAAGAAGACCCGGCCTCTTCGCTCTGTTCGAGTGGGTGTCGCCGAATCTGAACTCGCGGAGGGCGACTGGGCACGAAATTGAGAGGGACCTTGATTTGGACCTTGAAGTTTTCTTTGAAGTGCTAAATAGGAGGCCATTTCCTAATTCAATTTGGAAAGTAAGGAATCCAACGTTATAAAAAAGAAAGACGGGATCCTAATAAAGGATCTAATCAGCTTTAAGTTGAATTATCAAACAAAAGAAGCAAGGATGATTTTGCGTTCTGGATTATATATTTCTTGTTGCCTCCATCCTCTTCTTAGCGTGAAGCCAATGATGTGAAAATGATGTTTATTCTTCTACAAATAAAACTCGTTTTCACAACAAAGGTTTTGCACTTAGCCAGCCTCGCTTTGAAAATGAGATTTCTTGGAACTCGGAAATGGTCTATTGAAGTAATTATTACATAATCAATGTTTTTGGAATAGTGTGGTTTAGAATAATAATATTTATTGGAAGATTATGTGCGCAAACCTGCCGTTCTAAACTCATCTTCAAACTGACAGTCCATCCTTTTCGTGTATGTGTGACGTATTAAAATTCTCGAGCTATACATTTAGTTTTTCCATCAAGTAAGGAAATAAAGAGAGTGATTTTAGTGCCTGCTTAATGCGGTTTCTATATGCTTTATATAAAAAATCAAATAAATAATTCACAGATGAAGGTAAAGATAATTACTACATAATCCATAACATGTGGTTTATTATATTTCTTTTCTCAAGCCATCTTTCCAAGAAGAAAGATATCAGCGGCTTTTGACCTTTATAATTTCCGTTTTTCGTTTTCCAGACAGATTTAAACAATAAATGTAAAATTAAATCCCTAGAAAAGAAAATAAGACAGAAAAAATAAACAACAACTTGGAATCACCATAATTTGATTTTAGTGAAATTAAATGAGTGTCATGAGTGAGATGGAAGGAACTTGAAGATTGGCATTTTTTTCTTTCTTTGGTAATATATATTGGTTTCTTTATCTCGATCTGGAATTATCAGTAAACGATATAAAAAGACTGATAATAAAAATACATTGCTAAATTTTTATTTTCCTCATGGACAGTAAATGGCAGCTGCTTAGAAATTCGCCTTGCAGCCCTTCGGATCACTTTCAATAGAAATCCTTAGAAAACGAAGTTTGCCTGACTTTAGTTAGTTAATTACATTTGCTGTCAGCCAGTTTTCTTAATATCAAAAACAACAAGAGAAGCAGTTGAAATTATTCAGTATGGGTGTTTCTTACCCTTAAACATGGCATTAAGGTATCCAGAATTCTGGGGGATGACAATTTTTCGGTAAGCTTACGGCTTTATCAAAATCGTTCTCTCAAACTTTCCACTTCGATGTAATGGATTTTTAATGCTGAATTTTATAAGAAATTTGCACTTGAACGTCTCGCACTAGGTGACTAAAACAATGGTCTTCACCAACCAATCATTGAAGCTTTGCATAAAACAAAGGGTGCCCTGTAGACGCTAATGCAGTCTCTTGTAAAGATTTCGCCGGTGGCGTTCCTTTTTATTTCGCAGAATTTCATTTACGATGGAGTAAAAAAACTGGGGAAACATATCCAACATAGTCGGTGAGTGTTACATTAATGAACGAGTATTCAGTATGTTCAAATGCTCTTTGTTCGAACAAAAATACTTGGACGGCGCTGGGCGGTCACTCCGTCTTTATCGTTGTACGAATTAAAGTCCTTCAGACTGAAACAATTTAGTAAACTAAGAGAATTTTGGCATAAAAGCAGCTACTTTTGAAGAATTTTTGTTATTTTTCGCACATCACGTTGGACCTCTGATCTACGCAAGAAAAATCTCTGCACGTACTTAACGTTGAAACTGGTCTAACTCACATCCAGGTAGCCATGCATAGGGAAATTTTTAGTGTGCAACTCTCTTTCATCTTAAGACTAAAGACTAGCGAGAAAAGGGCACACATGAACCTTAGTTTTAAGTGTAATATATAAGCAATCTGACTGAACTTATTGCATTAGTGGTTTTAATCATTTAAATAGATGAATGCTGCATATTTTTCCAGAGTGAGTGGGGTAGCGACCTGTATACACCAGTAGACACGTGCGTACTTAGTGAAATAATGTCGCCGGAAAATTTTGGATCGGATAAGAAATAGTTTATAGAGTTTTTCCTCTCGTGTAATTTTTTATATTCATATTAAACGAAGACTTGTCTATGAGTTCACTAGAGTCGCCACTGTTTTTGTAAAGTCTAAGGGCAAGTGTTTGTCTTTTTGTTGTTTGTAAACAATCTTTGTACAGCTATCGACAGCTGATGCATGGTCGATTACCCAAAGGCAAAATCTGCCTCTGTGTGTAGCCAACAAAATATTTGGGCTATATCCCCTTTTTTTTTCGTTCTTTCTTTTTTTCTTTTTTTCTTTTTTTAAAGCCCATTCAAAATTTCAAGTCAGTAATTTGGGGTAGGGTGATTCTGTGGTCGATTCAAATTCAGATACAGGCATTATCACACTAAGTAGGCCACTGATCGAGAGAAATGTTTTCTTCAGGAAGCGTTTATAGGCTATTGTCCACAAGAGTCGGGCGCTTTAAACTACTGTCGACACGAGAAGGAAGATCCATTTAAGATGGTTTACGCGAAGGCCGAAAGCAGTAAAATTTCCCTCAAAAAACTGATGTTTTACGGCTCTTCTACTCCAAAAGTGTAGTTAAATCACCTTTTAAGGTAATCCTGAATCTCCCAAAGATTTTTCAAAACTGACCAAAATTATTAAAACTGTATCAAATTTCTAACGATTTTGGTCACGTATGACGTTGCACGGCTGTAAGAAGTCTCGAAAAAACAATTAGTTGTCCCAGATAGCGTTACCCCGGCGCTAAGGTAACCCTTACGCTCAGCTATAATTGTTACGCAACTATGGTTGATTTTCCATGCACGTGTGCTTCGTCTCGTGCTCGCATATCCACGGGAAAATTGCGTAAACGCCAGGGCGGTCCATTTGTTTATAAACGTGCAGTCAAAAGGAATGGGAAATTTGCATTAGCGAGCTCATTAGTTAAAGTTCAAAGGTTGCGCGTGCCTGGAAGCTTTTAAAATCATTAATACTTGGTATAGTGGGCGGCCAAGAGAAAGAAATGTGGTTGTATTTCAAGCCGATCTAAGGTTGCGCGTGAAGCCGTAGAACCATTTAAAAGCAGCAATAAATAAACAAGCTTTTTATAATGGGCGGCTTGACAGAAAGAGTTGGGATAATGAGTTGTTATATGAAGGTTTCCACCTTTCACGATACAGACCAAGGGCCTTCCGTTGCATTTACGCACAATCTGGCAAAGGACTGAACCATAATGATTATTCGGAAACAGGTAAACTCTAACGGCTAAAAGAACGGTTCTTCACATTCATATTTATATTCATATTTATTCAAGAGTGTTGTTCAAAATGCTAGAAAATGTATTATTCACGTGCAAGGCCACGTGCCGAGCCGACTAAGTTCCTTCAGCTTTATCATCGCTGCGTTTTTTTAACGAACAACAAAAAAAAAAACATCAATACCAGGTTCCACCTCAGTATGCAGGTTTACTCTAACTTGCTGTTAAAACCAAGTCTTCATTTTCATATGTTAGTAGTATTTATTTTAGTTTTAATTTAAATTGTTATTAAATATGGCTTTTCGGTTGTATATTTACCCCCGTGGCATTTTTCAGACTGTGGCAAAGTTGCCAAGAACGCCAAGGGTGTTTTACGGAAATTTTGGAACATTTTTTTTCTTGAAACATAAACATAATAATTTCAATGCGGAGATTTTCCGGGAAGTGCTAGTTTTGTACGTAGTAATTCCACTGATCGTAGAAACTAACTGCGGCACAGCTGCAACTCATAACTCAACTCAAAGCTCGCTAACATTTTTAGTAAAAATCATCTACCTATATCTGGTGTAACAAGAAATTCAAACTATCGAGGTGCACCTCAAGTCATATACAAGATAACATCACAATTTCAACTCTCTTTGTCTAGGCGCTCGATATACCAAGTTTTTTAGATCACGGTATTTTTTCCGGTTTTATTAAATGCTTACAGTAGTCAAGCGCAACTTTTGAACTTTACCTGAGTGTGCCTTCCGATTCAAATTTTCAATTTCAGTATTAGTTGAAAGCAAGAGGTAGAGCACGTGCCACGCTGACCAAGTTTTTCTTCAGTCCCACGTCCATAGTGTTTTTCATACAGTGGCAACTGATATAAGTTGTAACCCACGAATACCAGGTTTCAGTTCTTTGAAAGTAGGTCAACTTCTACTCGGGATTCAATACCCCACTTCACATTCATATTTACATCCATATTTATTTCAAATTTTAATTTATAAGTCCCAGGAAACGCTCTTTGTTAGCGCATTTGACTTACACGGAGTCAGTCTTTTGTTTTTTCATGCTGTTGCAAAGTAGTCTTGAGTACCCGATGCCACTGTCATTCGATAGAGGGTCAACTCTAACTTGCGCTTCAAAACTGGTCTTCGTATCCATATTTATGTTCATGTTTATGTTAGGAAATACTCAATCTTACACACGCTCAGAGAAACGTGCAAAATAACTTTACGTCAGTTAGGATTGCTTTATACGTGCAGCCGCAAAATAACCGTGAATGCTGTCGTGTTCCAGGTGTTCCGTAGAACAACAACTCTAACTTACGATTCAAAACCGGTCTTCATATTCATAGTTACTTTAGTTTAATATTATGTTAGAAAATGCTCTTTCTTAGGGCATTTATAACCTACGCACGTGCAAGGTCAACGTGCAACGTATCATGCTGCGTGACTTTTATCCTTAAGCGTATTTTTGAGGGAATGGCAAAGTAGCTTTTGACACTTAGGGTTCTTTCCGGAAATTTTAACTTTTTTAATGGAACATAAACATAATTTGAAAGGTTTGACCCAGGTGAAATTTTTGAAGAAAAAGTCGGTCGGTTTGGCATTATGAAAACCCGCAAACGCCGCCTTAAGACTCACGTCGTATTCGTGCAGTGTTGGTGAAGAAATGTTAAAAAGGGAATGCACTCACAGAGTAGTTGTTTTGGTCATTAATGGTCTTGATAATCTCTTCATTATTGATATAATAACTGTTCTTTGTTGTCATAGATGTTTAAGTTATAAATGGTTTGAATCTCGAGCCTTTGAGAACCAGAAAAAGACACCAAAATTGGACACTGGCTGAAGAAGACTCAGTTCGTGAAAAAAAACGTGTTTAATGTGAATAGTCAAAGCTATATCGTGGTTCCCACAATTTCTTAATTCATATTTATATACGGCTATAGTTTTTACGTCTTAAAATCTGCGCGTTATGCTGTCTTGAAATGACAGCATAAATTCGTCTTTAGAAATCAGTGTGGTTTTAGGAGTCGTTTTTGTTTTTCAAAATCAGTTGAGAGCAATCAAATACAAATAAATTATTCCTCAATATTGTAAATTTAATTTGGTTTGAGATGATATTAATTTGGAATATATTTTCTCCAAACAAGCCATCATTATAAAGCGCCGTAATAAATTTAGTCGAATATTATCGCGATTCGTCTATCTTCCACTGATCTTCCCTAATTAAAAAAAGCGAGTTTGAGTGTTGCGATGCGGATCAGAACCGATACTGATTTTCGCTAGCTAGGCGGTAAGTGTACAAGAAGTTTTTCTAGGAAAAGAAGGAATTTTTAATTTCAGCAAAAAAAAACATGATGCAGCAAGTCTATGAAGATTTTTCAAGTTTCAGCCGTCGACGAAACGGAAATTAAAGCCGACTTTCAGCATTTTAAGCTTCAACTTTTCATGCGATCGGCCTGTGCAAAGCAAAAGCTTGATGCAAAAAAAAAAACCGCGCAAAAAACGGAAAACTAATTCAAAACTAATTTTTTGTTGATTTTCGATAAATTGGTTGCTTTTTAATTGAATGAAGTGTAGTTTCGCCTGCCAAAATAACATCTTAATCACCTTTTCTTGCGCTCATTTGAACAACTGAAAAGTTTAAACTGATGGTTTTCTACGCAAGAACCCAATAAATCACCGCGAAAAATATTGATACAATCGTAATCTGGCATCTGACACAACACTTTCGTTTTTTAAAAAAGAGCTATTTGGATCACAATAGAGAATCTGTTTTTTGGTTCTCAACAAAGGGAACACGCGCACGTGACGTCCACGCGAGCATCTGAGCGTTCGCACGCCCCTGTTCTTTTCGGCGCGGCCTTCGTATAAGGATCTATAAGGTTGATTGTTCCGACATTGCTAAAAGAATGGGAGGTGTTTGATCATCCAGAGCAGTATATATTCCGTAAGTATCATGCTCGCTTTTACAACCAGTTTCATTTAATCAGAGTTTAACTGTTACATTTCGTCGGATTCTACTGTAACATAACTTTTTCAAAGATACACAAAATCTGTTCGACTCGGTTTTGTAGATCAGAGTAAACTCAGATAAGAGTGTGCGGATGATGAATGCTAGTTTGCGATGTCATAATACAGTCATTGCGCTCGTAAGTGACCACCCTTGGTGCACGAAAAAGTAGTGGCATTGGAAAGGGGAGGGGGTGCTCGTCTACGGGAAAAATCAAGAAAATAAGCTCAAATTGAACTGATGAACTTGATTACATAAAGTTATTACCTGACAAGGTGGACCTTAAGCGGACAGACAACTGGCAGTAATGGTTCACATCGAATAGCGCTTGGAACTGTTGAAACTTTGCACATAACACACTGATAACATTTTGCAGCAATGTTACAATGCACCTTTTTACCTACATATTGTATTATAGCCATTCTTTTTGTAAGTCAGCTGCTGCAATCTTACAGCACGCTTTGTCAGCGCTTTTAAAAACTGAACTTTTGTGACAGTCGAGCATTGGTTTTCTTACAATCATGGCCGGGTGGTCGCTTGTTTAAAAAGAGGTCGCGGTAGTTTAAGAAAATTAGTACTGGTCGCTTACGAGAGAGTTTTTGAAACACCATTTGACTAAGAAAAAAAGGGTTTTTTTCAAAGTGGTCGCTTACGGGAGGTGGCCGCTTACCGAAAGTGGTCGCTATGAGACGGTTGACTGTATTACTGACTTTAGTTAGTTTGATGATTAGTTTGCTAGGCTCCGCACAATTCTCTACAGTACTGTACGTTAAATTTATCAACTACTAGCTACTACTGTTGCATTCATTGATGTTGTCTCCTAACAGCTAAACTGAAAGTTTAGGGCTCACCAGCTGAGGTCCAATATAAACTTGTAGCAGTCACTGTTAGTGTTAAAGATTGTTTTTAGTACTCCATTTAGGATGTTAGCCAAAACAGTCCCACGGCTTTCAATATAATTTTTTTTTTCTGAAAGCATGGTCTATAAATCTTCTTATTTATGCTAGTCTCGATTACGTGCACATTTCCATGTACGCCCGACCATAAAGATAACACAAATCTTAGGTATTTTAACACTTATTTTGTATAGCTGAATTAAAATTTATCATGATCTTAATGCCAACCTGAAGACATTTTTCTGGAAAAAAAATTATGCATTGGTGCAATGTAAAACGTGCCTGACTTTTCTTACGTGTCAGTTGTACATCAACAAACTGTTTTCTCCGTCATTTCCTTTAGAAAACTGTTGTTTTTAAAACTGTTCTTTAAAAAAAAGATGAAAGGCACTTTTACGAAGAGGTTTCGAAGAGATAACGTCTTCATGCCGGGATTTAATGGGTTCTTAATGTTTGCTTTTGCCTGATGACAAAAGCAATTTTGTAGTGAAGTAATCAACTTGAAATGTTCTGAAAGAAATACATGCTAACAAGATAAGAAAAATATCCATTTAATTTCGAGCCTGAGACATGAAAAACTTTTGAAAGGAAAAGGGTGACTGTCTTTCGAAAAAAGTGATTATAATATCAATACTCAGGTCTTGACAGAAATCTTTGTCCGCTATATTTTTTCTTAAAAGATCGTTAATATCGTCTAAAAAGAGTAACTGACGTAACAGATTAGAGAGTACGTAATTCGATTGTTCTCAACGAGCTATTTTCTCTTGTTAAATATAAATGCAAAGATGAACAACGAAGCCAAGCTCCTCTGTCGGTCCGTAAAATCTTAACGAGGCTGTAAGACGTTCTCAAAAATCATAAGTACTTTTAGTCTTAGCTTTAAAAATTCCTGGAGACTTAACAAAGTCACTGAGTGGTAGACACCTTGTTCAGTTTTTACAATTGCAAGGTAAGGCAAAAGCATTTTTTTGTTTTGTTTTAAAGCCAAAAGTGGAGTGTTGAGTTCTTACACGAACTGGTTTGCTTCCAATAAATGCAATATGATTCCGATTCGCTAAAGGTTAGCAAAAATGGCCATAATATGTGCACCAAGCTTTAAACTTAAGTTAAACGCGCTATGATTTGTAATTAGATCAAACACTTGGCATTCTCTGTTCTTGTTGCAGAGTGGCGTTGTATCAAGTCCGCTTTTTGCGCTTGAGGTTATAAACGTAGCTGCCATAATTGCAACATTTACTTGCCTTTGAATCGAAAGGCCTCTGCTCGCAGGGCACTATTGAACAATTGAAAAGAAATAAAAACGCTAAAAAACCTATACATGATTACAGCTAAACATTTTAATGTGTTTGTTTTGTTAATTTGCCGGAAGCCACGAAAGCTGCTTGACATGCGCAAAAACTGCCGAAAGAAATAAGTGGTTAATTTTTTTTTTTTTGATTGAATATATCAAGGGCTTTAAATCTAAATAAGGCAGCACAAACAAAGTCACCGTAACTTTGGGCGATTATAGAATACAGTAGAATCCCTGTTTTTAGATCTCCCCCCTATTACTAACCCGTGAAGTTATAGGCCTACCTATTGGTAAATCCCCGGGTCTACACTGTACATAGGTTTCACCCATTTATTTATTTATTTATTTATTTATTTATTTATTCTATGCTGTTATGTTTGTGTTGACAGCTAGATGATGATTATTTCGAGCTATCGACGTAAAATAAGTACCTTTACCTTTAAAGAGATAAAAATTGTCAAAAGTGAAAAAAAGAAGAAACTAAAACTGGCCTAACCTTACTTCAGTTAATTCTTATTTTATCCGTCGGAAACCCTGTATTGATCATATTAGACTTTTCACGGCCGTCTATTTTCTCGCTGTTTTTATCCTTGAACGCCAGAACCGGACTCAGTGAGTGTCAATGCGGAGCGCCATCGGATTGGAAACGGGACCCTCGTTCCGTTTTAATTCTTCAATTGTTCCAGGGGAGATCCTTCTTTCTTTCTAAGACTGCGAGCCTTTTCAAGACAGACCCAGCTGTCTAGTTGCATTATCTTTGAAATTTTTTCTTGCTCGTTTAACCACCTTCTTAAACTCTCAAGCGCATTTTAAGGCTGATTTAGCAACAGAACGGGAACGTCAGTTGACGACTGCGCGCGCAAATCAAACAACTGGCTTGACCAATGGCAGAGCGACAAATTGGGCACCGGAAGTCGAGTTTAGTCGTTTTCGCGCGCTTTCCCGTCGTCAAATGACGTTCGCGTTCTGTTGCTAAATCAGCCTATTTATTTAAACATCTTGAAACGCGCGCAAACTGCTGCGCGGAAATGGTGCACATTTACATATTAGCCTTGTAGATGACCATTTTTGCGTTCAAAAAGGTTTTCACTCTTAACTTCTTTTAATTTACAGATGACAGTTGATATGGTTTTCAATCATAACAGAATCTAGATGACTAACGTTACGTCTGGAATTAATTACACGTCAACTGAAGGGGAACACTCGACGTGGCAAGGGATTTCCGTCATATATGGGACCGCAATGTTCTTTGTTCTCACGATTGGTTTCCTTGGCAACGTCATCAGCATCATAATCCTCCGTTATCGAGTGCACCGCAAAAAAATAATCACACCACTTATGCTAAACCTAGCAGTCTCGGATATTCTGATCACTGTGCTGGTATATCCAGTGATGTTCCTCACGCACATGTTGGGACAACCACTGCAAGCAGGGTCCTTGAGGTGTATGTGGTCCTCATTTGCCAATGGCGCCTCTGGTATGACATCCATTGCTACTCTTGTCGCAATGAGTGGTATTATGTATCACGTGCTCAAACAGCCCTTACGTCGCCCCTATATCAAACCAAGAAACATGAACTTTCTCGTGGCTGCCACGTGGTTATCCGGGATATTGGCCAATCTCCCGCCCCTGATTGGTTGGAGCAGGGCCGTGCCCGGCAAGGCAGGTTTCAGCTGCGCCCCCGAATGGACTACTTCTGATCCTTGGGCCATATCCTACATTATTTTCCTGGTGTGTTTTGGCTTTTTTACGCCGTTGTTTATGATCGGGAACTACCATTACTTGATCTATAGGTAATAAAAGCTTTTAAAATACCGGGGGGGGTGGGGTACTCCTGGGAATTGTTGGTGAAGGTGTGCCAACCGTTTCTCCAAATCCTAACCCTATTTCAGACCAAAAAGTGTCATTTTTCACTCCAGTTTTCAGACCTGGCATAGGCAAAAATAATGCCTATCATTACTTAGATTAGAACCCGGCAAAAAGATTTCTTGAAATCCATTTTGAATTTCCCACATTATCTTATTCATTTGGAATTGAAATGACAACTGATATTTATACACTCCCGTAGTTCCCTGTGGAAACCATACCCGATTCCAGACCAACATGGGAAAAGTCTAAACCCGTTTTCAGACACAAACGTCTCAAAAACAATACCCTTTGGGGCAGTACATATCTATCTGACTTATATAAGGCAGTACCCCCCAGGTAACATATTTAGCACAAGGAAAGTTATCTCTTGTCTCCGCTTCATTCTACAAGCGGCTTCTTCGCCACTCACTTGGGCGCTCAACAAACAAGACCGCCAGCTACGCAGGCTAAAGTTTTGTTAACATTTTAAAGCGCAATGTCTTAAAGGAGCGTCCGCGTGCGCTCGCAGCGGAGCCTCAACAGTTATAGAAAATGGACATCTTTCGATGCGAGAAAAGACGTCAGCGTACAGGCTCATCCACCCGTACAGACTTTAGGGGTAGGGGAGGGAAGGCTTTTTGCTTGGTGTCGCTTTTGGTCACGCTCCAGGATCAATCTAGTAGTGACCTAGCGGGTATACTACAGGGATAACTTGAATAATGTTGTTTGAAATCTTCCTTTACAAGGCTTATCGGAGATACACGAGTGCCACTGGAAGGAAGTTTAAACCACATTATGCGAGTCAGCAGGCAGAAGTCCCAAATGAAGTTAGTACGCATGACAGCCATCTCAATAGCTGCTTTCCTAATAAGTTGGCTGCCATACACTGCCGTCAGCATCGCTGCTCTCATCAGAGGCCGTCACGTACTTACATCCGGGGAAGCAGAAATTCCAGAGCTGATGGCCAAAGCTTCGGTAATTTACAACCCCTTTGTGTATATGTTCATGAATGGTGCCTATCGAGCGTCTTTTTGGGAACTCTTCTCTGGAAACAAGGAGGTAAGGACGAATCTTCATCCAACTACCAATAGTGCAGAAGGACGTGTCAGTTCGGAAAACTCAGGGACAGTCAATAAAAGCTATGAAGAAACTGCCTTGTGATTTAACATTGTGGATGACTGTAATCAAAGGCCTAAGACTGACACAAACTATAAAGTTATTGACTGGATATGATACTCCCTGTAATTGACAAACGGCGATGCTCTTTCCAAAAGGAGTATCTTATTTCAAGCTAGAGCTATATTACAGCACGAAGCCTTCTAAATGCTGGGTAGAGTCAAGTTGATTCCAGGATCGCAGGCTTGTGATCCTGAGGAAAATATATATATATATATATTTGCAGAACACATTAAAACTCCTACGAATTAAAAACTGATAACTAAATGTTTAATAAATAGAGGGTTAGTGCGGACAGAAGAACTCAGCAAAAATTCTGGCTTGCAGTTTCTTTATTTTTCGGTGATATTCAGTAGCAAGAGAATTAAACTCGACTCACAAACATACTCGTAAGAGCCAAACTATGAAAAAGGTTATAAAAAACACGCGCTGGGGAGTCGTGTAGGCCTGTCAATCCCACTTAACACTTTTGTCAATAGTGAGTTTATGGAAAGTTTGTTGTGGAAACCAGGTCATTCCGTATCATTGGCTAATCTTAACACTGATTTCGTTATTACTTCGGCGGAGCGCGAAGTAAAGAATTCGCGACGCTCAGGAATGTATCAAAGTTGCAATTTTTTGACAAGATTGGGCAAGCAAAGTTTGTAGGTTTTCGGTTTTATTCGGCTATTTGACGAAGTGAGAGCCGAATTAGTTCGAGATAGCTCGAGATCACTTCGATTTCTTTGATTTATCCTTTAACTTTTTCGA
>BOPM01000427.1:259520-283780 GCA_022179025.1 Porites australiensis | reverse complement strand
GTCCCGAAATGCTAGTTTTTGGCAAGTAGGCCTCTTGGATCTAGCTCTTTTCAGAATATCCTGACAAATCCCACAATTTCACAAATTAACACCTTACTCTTACCATATTTGATTTCTTACTATTCCTCCGCATCTACAATTAATTAGTTCCACAACCACGACGCCGAAGTGTACGCTCCGTAGCGTCTTGTTGACTTAGGAACATTTTAGCCACGTAGTATATACAAAGAGGACTTCATGAAAATTACTCTACAATCAAATCCCTCTTAACCCTTTACGTCCCAATAGTGACCAACATCAATTTTCTCCTAACAATATCCATACAATGTCAAGAGATTAGGTTATGAGAATTAATTAAATGATCACCAAAGAGAAAACGCTTTGGTCTTTTCTCAAATTCTCTCTACTTATTCTTTAAAGAAATGTATAGAGATCAGTTTGGAGAATTTGCTTGTGGATATTGGGGCTTAAAGGGTTAAAGGCCTCTCCTTAAAATGGACCATCTTCACCGTAATTTTTAGGGAGTTATTATAACTCCAAAAATGGAATTAAAAATTTTAGGTACAGGATAACCCCTTTTTGGGGGTTACTTTAACTCCTAATCTAACTACGAATTTGGGGTCATTTTTACTCCTGAAAGAGAGTTCTTTTTACTCCCAGTCTGGAGTTAAAATAACTCCGAAATGGGGTTACTTTTACTCCTCACATGGGTTGTTTTTACTCTTTTTGGAGTTAATTTAACTCTGAAAGTGGACCGGAGTAAATATTTTAGGTACAGGATAACTCCTTTTTGGGGTTATTTTAACTCCTCAATATCTGGGGTCACTTTTACTCCTGAAAAACAGTTCTTTAAACTCCTTTTTGGAGTTAAAATAACTCCACTGTAAGGAGTTAAATTGGCCCCACTAGAGGAGTTATTATAATTCCTTGATAATTACTGTGTACTCTTTGTCGATGAACAGGCGTCCCTAGCCGACCCTGAATGAATGAACGAATGATAACTTTATTTATACACGATGATAAAAATATCAGTATTACAGTAGAAAATACATAAAAATTTTCTAGAACTGCTTTACATGTTTGTTTTTATGGGAATACTGATCAGCAAACCAACTGTGAATACTTCTCTAAAGACATCTAAAGAATTTGCTGTGCGTACTTGCTCGGGATATTGCTCCATAAGAGAACACCAATGTAACTGAAACTGCGCTTGAGGTAGTCAGTTCTTGGTTTCAGAAGCAACAAGAAAATGCTCCTTTGACAACATTTACATAGGAAAGGGGATCAGTGTCGACACTGTCAATTTCGCGAGGTAGAGATTGGACAATGTTTGTAAGATGGTTCTTAAATGCTCCAGCTATATTTTCTGTTTTCTATGATTTGAGACACTCTAGATGATTTACTTTACCAATAATGAAGCTCATTAACAAACAGCCAAATTTTAGCGTTGAATTTTGAAGTTTTCATCTTCAATCATTCTTTTAAATTGTTTCTTGTTTTTGACTCTCTATTGGCCATTTTGACGTTCAACGTGAGACTGAACGTGATTTAATTTCCCGCGCAATCTTTTTATAGCCAATAGCCCCCTCTGATTTCCCTCCGATATATTAAAATTCTAACATGATTCCGAGGCTTTCTGGTCATTTTTCTGTATTTGGTTTGGTTTTCTTTGTGCTCAAGTCTCTTCTGGGAATTGCGAGACAATAGAGTCGTGAAAAATTTGCAGTTTTGACCCTAAAGCCTCGGAGTCATGTTAGAATTTTAATATATCGAACGTGGGCTATTCGTCACTTAAGAAATCAGAAGGGAACTGGGCCGAGTTAACTTTCGGAAAGACCTCTGGGACTGTTATTGGGGACAGGGAATCTGACCTGCGCGTCTCCAGAAACAATCCCAGAAACAACTGCGGGAGGGATTTTGGCTCCAGTTTCCTTCTAAAGTGTCGAAACCTTTAGTACGATTTATGCGATGACTAGATTTGACGGTTTTTCCGCTTATTCTAAGAAAATAAACACCCCCGATAAGCTTCTTAACTAATCGGCTCCTGTCCGTGACTTAAAAAACAAACAAACAATAATAATAATAAAAAAACTGAATCACGGTTAACACGGTCAGATTTTTAAAATAACGCAAAATGATAAAATTACCCTCTCTCCCCAATACCCGTCCCTTTTCCCCTAGCTCCCTCCAAATCCTCTTCCCTTTTTCGTTGCCTATGTTACGCAGCTTATCTTCCCAAAATATAATTATTCTCTGGTACATGCGTAAGACATCAGGCATATAAATAACTGTATGTAACAAATATAGAGTATGAGACAGGAGTCATTATCGATGATGGCAACTGCCAAGCTAAGGACGTCGATGATACAAGTGGCTCCTGTCACGAGATATACGATGCGCCTAGGGTTGACAGGACACGCGCATTTCTCTTCAGCCTCGCTTTTGCCACACTCTGCAATTTATCGCCCCAGTGCACTTCTCGCTCCACCGAACCCCAGCTTCTAGTGACAACTGCCATGCTACTTGACTTTCGTCTCACTTACCAAAGGCTTCCGGTACAGTCTGCTTAAGCTTATTTCGTGCCCAAATACAGGTTTTCCGCATTTTTTTTGTAAAGAAAAAAAAAATGACGGAAGAAAAATAATTTTGTGCGATTCGATGCAAAATGTCATTCAAGAGTATTGTTGGAGCATTACTTATGAATTGAAAGGAATCACGAATGATGTAAATGTTCGAAAATGTTCACACAATGCCCACAAATAATAAAAGCGGTTGTCGGGCCACCTTGAAAATGAACACGACATATTTTAAATAAAGATTCCGTCAGCTTTTATGTTTTCTATAAATAATAATAATAATGCTTAGTGCACTTCCACTCTTGACGTCAAATTAAGAGCATACGTGATAAACGGTGGCTTTTAAATAATAAAAAAAAGGATGGTGTGCAAAGCACTTAAGAAAATTAATGACAAGTTATCCGACGTTACTATAATTATTCTCCAGGCAACAATTATCTCTTTCTGATCCTAGCGATTAAAAGGGCAGGGTTCAAAAAGAACATTTTTTATATTTGTCTCTTGCTTCGGATCGCTGAGCTTAAAAGGGAACGGCTTTTGTTGGATTTGATTGTGTCAATACTTCAGTGGAAGGGCACAGATGTTTGTAGATCAGCTGAACCAGGTGGACAAACGCGCAAAGTATCGTGGGTAAGAAAAACTACAAAGGCTTCATCCACCACAGAGTTTCGTGCCCAGCAAAATTTTTAGATTTTCCTCACGTCACGTACACCCACAGACAGGCTCTTCTTTGGCCGTGATGAAATCGTGGTAGGATGCCTTGAGCAAGATGCTACTGTAACGTATTTTTATCAAACATGGTTAAGTTGAACGGGATAAAAGATCAAAGGACTGCCGATTCTAATTCGGCGCCAACTTCGAGCAGTGGTGCTGCTTTGATATGTTTTATTTGCGGCGCTTCAAATGCCAACTGGCCTGTCTACTGCAGAACTCGAAATTCGGAGAAAATGCCGTTTTTCCCGTTCTTGGAATACCATGAACCAGCCGAGGGCGCTCGGCCGATGGACCGAGAAAATGGACGTGTAGATTCTTGTACAGTCTGTTTTTCATTCTTGACTCAACAATGGCACGCTTTCGAAGCTAACGAAACGCCTGTAATTAAGCGGATGTACTGGCTTAAGAGGTCGGGACCTGACACAAGCACTGAAAGAGCTCAAAGCCCTGTATTTAGCAGTCAAATGAGAGGAGAAGTATCCGGGAATAATATAAACACAAACGGGGCTGAAGAGATGGCTGAAGAAATGGCTACTCAATGCGATGAGCCCACAGACAACACCAGTGCTACAGCTACGTCTGCAATTGAGAGCATTAGTCCGATCTCTGAGGATTCAACTGTGCCTTTGGGAGAAAATGCTGCGCTCGCTAATATGTCTGGCTCCCGACTTTCGTCTGGTTTAGAGACGTGTTACATCTGCAGCAGAAGAAAACCTAAAGAATTTATGAGAAGCGTTCACACAAGACCTCAGCTAAAGACAGAGACCCCGTTTTATCCTTGCCTCGCCAAGCATGCGCCTCCCTCAATGGCAAAACAAATGGACTACTTAGGAAAAGTGCTTGTTTGTGAGGCTTGCCAAAAATTCTTGTTCCGACAGTGGCAGGTCTTCCAGAAAAATTCAACTCCACTTAGTGAGAGACAGTACCAATTGAGATCTGACCCCTCCCTCCCCAGGGAACAGCAATCCCAATTATCAACTATGGTGTGTTTTATTTGTGGAGTTACACAACCTGCAACATCGGGTAGATTTCTCTATTCGCGAAAGCACGCTCCTGGACATCCTTACTATCCATTCTTAAACAACCTGGTTACGCCCGAGGGTGCAATGCCGCTTACAAAACAAGGGCTTACTAGGGCTTGTAGTGGATGCCGTAAGTCACTCATTAGGCAGTGGAAGCAGTTTGAAGCTATTGGGGTTGAAGAAGAAAAGAGGGAATACAGGATTCGCAATGATGTGATGGTCCCATCAAAAGAGTCATCTAGGATATCAGTAAATTTAGCTTGTTATACATGTGGCCAGTACTGCTCCGAGACTGATTTACAGCCTGTTCACTCGAAACCAAACACCAATCCCTTAAAAGAAACTTTTTATTTTCCTTTCTTAGCTTCGCTTAAACCGCCAAAAGACTGCCGACCTTTAGATGCAGAAGGACGGACTTTTATCTGCAAGAAATGTAGCAAGCATCTAACTACAGAATGGGAAGAATTTGAAAGACAAAATGTGCCTCAAGAAAAACGTTCTTATTTGTTCAAATTTAGAACTGTTTCGACAGCAGATGTGGAATTTTCTTCAGTTTGTTTTCTTTGTGGTGTTGCGGTGAACGCATCTGTTACCTTCAAACTTTTTTCATACCCTCACAGTGGAAAAGGCATTCATGATGGTGGGCCCTTCTTCCCTTTCCTGTCGTCTCGAGAACCGGCGCATAATGCTCAGCCTATAGATGGCGAAGGCACGGCATTGACTTGTGAAATATGTTATAACAACTTGATGGTGCAATGGAATGTGTATGAAAATTCAGACATCCCAGAGGAATCAAACAGGTGGTTACGAAAGTATATGGTTGCATCTGTTACCTGTTATCTTTGCTGTCAGCAAAATTCAAGGGCTTCTGCTGGAGCGGTGAATAAACAACTCATAACATTTCCTTTACATCACCAACCACCAAAAACTGGAATTGTGCTAAAAAATGGCAGAGATGTTGTTTTGTGTGGCAATTGCCAGAGAGAAGTGAGAAGAGATCTGGAAGCCATGGATGATTTCAATGATGCAATGGGCATGCAGAATAGGGAACAGAACCGTCATGGAAGAAATGAGGTTTGTCCTAGTGATTAAACTTTTTTTTTGTTAGTTATAATGTGTTGAAGCAGTATTTTGTTCTTAAAAATGATTAGTGCTGTCTCAAGTTTGCTGAGTGTGCCTGATGAATAACAACTGACTACTGGTACTAATATGGCTGGCTTGCGATGCGCTTAAAAATAGCTTTCAAGAATTTGCAAGCAAGGTGTAGGTTGTTTTCTTGTGCTTCTGCTTATGTGGTAGGCTTTCCATAAACCATAACCTGATTGCAGACCTTAAAAAGAAAGTACAAGAATATTTCAAGTATCTCTCTTAATGGAAAATAACTGCACCAAAGAATTTTTCGTTTTATTTAGGAAATGTGGTAATTACAGGTATTGTAGGTAAGTGCAATGATAAATGAATGGGCCAGCTTGGTTAAATGGCTCTTTTACTCCTTACAGTGGCCCAAGAGAAAAATTTATTTATTTAGTTATTTATTTATCACAATTTAATGGCAGCTTACAAAAATGCAATAAAAGCCAAAAGAAAAATGGGAGAAGGATAGGCTGTAAAAGCGTCAAAGACCCCATACTCAGACAAACCAGCTAGCTATTAAGAAGTTCGAAATAACAAAATATCTCAGAAAAAAAAATCTAAATATTATACATAATAAATATACAAAGATAGAAAAAGATATACTAAAATATATTATGTAGGCTTATTCAGTTAGTGTTGGTTAAGAAATTTGTCATACGGCGCTTAAAACTTGAGATACCAGAAGCTGATCTAATGTGAAATGGAAGTGAATTCCACATGTCTACAATATGATTAAAAGAACTGAACTTAAACAGGTTCGTTGGAGCATGGTTCTTCTTTAAAGTAAGGCTGTCTTTTTCTCTCAGACTGTAACTAGCGGTATCAGAGTAGAATTGGACATAATTATGCAGACATGTCTATATTAATATATCCATTCAAAGCTTTATAGGGAAAAAAATCAAAATTTTCTTGGTAAAAGGTTAGGAAATAAATAGTGCTCAGGAACAATGTGTCAAGGTTTTATTATTTTTAATGCTAACATTTTGGATTTTGTCCAGGGATTTAAAAGTTAGCATGAGAAATATTGTCATGCTTACGTGGTCCAATAGTGAAGGGGGAAATTTTTCAGGAATTTGCCTCCAGAAATCTGCCAGGGACTTGTGCTTGTAGAGCAGTTATAGAAAATTTCATTGGAGCTTTTTCTGTGTAATATTCACATATTAGGTATATAGAAAGTCGTTTTGCATTTATTATTGGCCCCAGTCCATGTTACATCATTGTAAATGTCCCTAAGCTGATTAAGCTCCATCAGGTCAGCTAAAGTTTTGGCCCTGTCTTTCTGACAAATAAAGGTTGTGGTTTCCATGTGACATTGTCATATTATAAATTTAAAATATTACAGAGCATTCCAAGGTTTAATTTCATCACCTGTAAGACCTTCCAAGCATCTGTCCAAGAACAGTTTCATCTTGATAGGGTCCTTTAATGTGAAATAAAGTGTGAAAATTTTTTCCACATTTTCGTGTCACTTAGCATTAAGAAAGTAGCCAAGAAATGTTGTTAAGACTGAGATGACAAAATTTATACAATGAGCTTTTGCTATTTGAACAATCAGTGAATTTAAAGACGTTCGTTGTTGTTATCTCTGTACTAGCTCTGAGGTGTTCTTCATGCTACAACCTTTCCAGCCAGCCTCAACTTTACTTACCTTTTAGAACACTAATACAAGATCTCCATATAAAGGCCATTTGCATATTAAAAATCTCTAGTCCTAACTTTCATGTTATAATATATTGTATTTACATGACGAAAATAGAACAAATAAGAAAAACTCCTTGTCTCAGCTTACATGTTATAGAAAGTTTATACACTTTAAATACTTGGGAAATGTATATTTGATGTTTTAATACATGTACATGACTTTCCCATGCCATTTCAGAAAATTCCAGTGGCCCGGCTTGCAGGCAAGGCCCTTGGTCAGCAGTTTTAGGTTATTTTCATGCATGTGTCAAGTGAACATATATACAGTCAAACTCCGCCATTTCGAACTCGGTTAATTCGAAGTCCCCGCTATTTCGAAGGAACATCGAATTCCCTTGGATTTACCCTTCCCCTTTACGCTTCCCCGGTTATTTCGAAACCCCGCTATTTTGAACTTTTTTCCATTTCCCTTGGGACTTCGAAATAGCGGGGTTCGACCTTTTGAGTATGTAAAACCAGTATGATTTTTAATCACTGAAGAATCACGCAAATGCCAAAGGAGGGAGCCACTATTTTGAAATCTTGATGCTCTGAAATGCTATTTCTAGTGTTCTGAGAGAACATTTTTTGTCTAAAATATTTGTTAAATCGATTACCATTTTTATGCTTATTTTTATTTGCACGTTGTCAGGTGCAAGTAATTTTTTTATATATAATATTACGTGGGTTTTTTTTACATTTTCTGGATATCAGGTTCAGTTAAGAACACTTTGAACATTAGGTGTTTTTTTTTTAAGAATTCATTTGAAAATACCAGAACTTATGTCAAAATCAGGTTTTTTCTATCCTGATGGCATATTGGTCTCGCTTTTCAAGCAAAATATGGAGAATACCAATGAAATCAGGATGGCTGGACAGTCTGTTTTCTGTTGGATTGTTGGACAATCTCATGGCTTGCACCACTTTGTGTAAGTGTAGGCATGTGTTTTGTTATGCTTAACCATGGCTGGACCAACACTCAGGGTCTTTAAATTACTGAGAAGAAAGTGCTGCCTTTGTAATGACATCTGCAAATGTTTAGACTTTCTAGTCTTCTTGAATAAGGACGAAAAACTGTAGGTCCCGTCTCACAGCACTTATACTTTTCTGGTTCTTGTAGGACATAAAAGAACCTACACCACTGCTCAAAAAGAGTAGGAGACGTAGACCCCTCTGATGTGGTCAACCTTCACACATCACATCATTCACATCATAGGTTGGGTGGGTACAGTAAGCTCATAAATGGACTGAGAGCAGCTGCCAGTGGCACCTTTGTTTGCTGACTTCCAAGCTTACTGTTCACATGTTAAAATGTTTTGTAAGAGGGTACGTCTGTTGTCATCTGATCCACCACTCTTCATTCATTTGATTTCATTGTGATGGGTCCTTTGGAAGTGGAAGCATGTGGGACTCATGGCTGGGGTGCTAATAAGGCAGATCACAGGGGTGTTATTTCACTTTAGGTTTTGGATTACAGTTTTTATCCCTGGACACCAGGACATCAATCTTCCACCTTTCACTTAGACTTAGAAGGCAATGCTTGTGGCTAAGAGGCTGTCCAGATGATAAACAGTTAACTAAGAAGTAAAGCCTTGAGCCCAACCGTGAAATTTGAACATTTTAATAAAGCTTACATAGCATATGTAAGTTCTATTTATGTAGGAGGCTCATCATACAGTTTAGCCTGTTCACGGGACTTACGTTCAAGAAGGAGAGTACAGGAAGAAGCGAAGCCTTGAGGGCAACTATGAAATTTTAAGGAAAATTCTTCATCCAATTGTATTGCATTTGAGAACTTTAGAGTTGAATCTGCACCATAAATGTAAATGAAATGATTAATTTTCCAAATGCAGTTTATCTACAGCCGTCACTTTCAAGCGCTTTTGCTAAATAACTCTCAGTTTCTTTCATGGTAGTAGCATTCATTGAACCTTTAGTTTTTGCTGCTGTTAGATCTTAATCAGAGGAATAATAATTAAACTGGATGCAGGGAATCTTCTAATAAACTCCGTCTGAATTGGATACCCTTCAGTATGTTTTGTCCATAAGACATGTTCCAAAGTAATAGGTGCATGTAGATTATAACAAGAATAGTGGTCAAAGTTTTTTCAGAGGGTCATTTCTGTCATTTTTTTGTCCAATCAGAAGTAGCCATACTAAAAAAAATGAACTTTTTTTGTGGCAAATTACTTCTCCCCCACACCCCCTCCCACGAGTCACAGTTGCACGTTATTCCTTGGCCCCTTGCTGTGTATTTGAATTCTACTCGTAAAGGATGCACCCTTGGAACATCCTCCTCTTGTGATTGTACAGATTTCATCAATGTCAAGGTCATGATGTAAGTGTATGAGTGCAAATTCTGACAACCGTTCATCAGAGATACGTCACAAGCCAGAGAAGGCCAAAAGCAATAGTATTTTGTTTTTTAATATCCCTGGAATTAAGCTTAGTGGCAAAATGCAATGTACATTTCAATAAAAAAAATCAGCCGGTGAAAAAGTGTTAAGATGTAAGAATTTCGGTCTCAAACAAGCATCAGGTCTGATAGGGGGTTCCAGACCCCCCGCACCCTCCCCCTGGATCCACCACTGTTAAAGCATACTATGATAAAAAAAATCACTTGTTTGCAAAATATCATCATGCTGAATTTTAACCAAATATTTTTTGTAGCTAAGCTTTTATTTGAATGGTCATTCAGTAGGAAGTCATCCAAATATCTTGAATATTTGTAGGAATAAATATTTAGAGTCGATAATTTAAGTACCTATTTAGAATCAATGTTTGTAGTTAATAGTCTTAATATTTATCATTAAAGCAGGATGAGATAAAAAAATTTGACAATTTCTAAGCTGTTGCTGAAATTTACCAGCCCAGAGCAGTTGCACAGTCCTACCAACACCCTTTTTCACGGACTTATGTTTTACTTTATCATGGCAAAATAATGTCGCTAGCCCTTTGGACAACTCATATTAAAATGTACTAGCCTGAAGGGTCTTGTCACTAGCCCCAGGCTAATGGATGACATTTTTGTTGCATCCTGTAACGAGATGACTGTAAATATCACTTGTTTCCTAATTATTAGCAAAATTGTCTACAGTTTGTTCAAGTGTAAAAAAAGTTCCTGCCAAAAATGAATGGTGAATTAAGATCAAAGTTTCATTAATTTTGAAAATAATACAGTGAAACTGTCAGTTAACAAAGCTAAAAATCAGTAATAGTAAAGATCTAAAAGATTCCATTTATTTCACCTTGATTTGGTGAGAAGTGATCCAGCTAAAAGTTTCATTGTATCATTGATTTTTTTTTTCAAGTGAAGAGAGGGTGAGTGGTCACAAGTTTTCATGAAACATTGTTCAATATTATAATCTTTGATGTAATAGAAAAAGAAATTCCCCTTGACTCTTGACTATTAATGATGATATTTTCCAAGAGCTATTTAAAACATGTCATTTTTCCATAATTGATTTTGGAAAAGGAGTGGTCTTTATTTTTCATTTAAAATGTCCACAATAATATTATTGTAGTTATATTTAGCTTTTACAAATTATTAATAATTTTATTAGTGAATTCCTGCCAGTTGTCAATGGCAATGTACCGTGATCCCTGGTCATGGTTGTTCAAACCTTGGATAGTACTATCCACCGGATAAATCACTTTCCAGCTGACAAGTATTAGGCAAACCAATTACACTATCTGTTGGAAAGAGATTTATGCAGTGGACAGCATTATCCACCTTTCATACAATAATTATTGGCCTTGGCTTTTAAAGTCTGTTTTTGTTATATAAAATATAATGTTTTTCAATATTACTTTTCAAAGTTAGTATTCTTTGTGTTATTGTCAAGGTTAATATTCATGATTGGTGATTTAGATACTTTGTAAGTTTTTTGATACTTTAGGCAGCATAGATTTTGCCCAGGACAGTAGCTTTGTAATAGGATAAAAGTATTGAAGTACATGTATAAAGCGATCTCTACCTTGAGATGCTAATTCCTTTGTGTACTGTAAGCTGTGAAACTGGTGCCTTGGAAGTCTATTTTCATGGTAGGAATTTGAATATTGTTTTAGTTTTTCACTAGTGGTCTTAAATTTCATGTAAGCTTAGAAAGAAGTAGATTTTGAAGAAAAAATGCAAAGTACCTTCTTAAAAATATAATGTGGATTTTAAATACAGGATATAGTCATTATTATTTCTTCCTTAATTTGTCTGTTGTAAGTTTATTGGCAAATATTTCTTCATCTGTTTTCTGCATTTTGTGTGTTTGTGCTTCTGAAAGAATTGACTTTGTACAATATGTTTACTTTACTTTCACCATTTATGATTTAATTAACATCCCCTCTTGCCATAAGGCAATCTCATGCC
Source organism: Porites australiensis (assembly GCA_022179025.1). Classification (NCBI taxonomy): domain Eukaryota; kingdom Metazoa; phylum Cnidaria; class Anthozoa; order Scleractinia; family Poritidae; genus Porites; species Porites australiensis. The sequence continues at coordinate 272,291 of BOPM01000427.1, read as the reverse complement.
CAGTGTGTGTAAAATTAATGACACAGTGTGCTTTCTAAAAATTTGCTTTGGGCCTCTTTCATCTGCTAGTCACACAAAAAATGTTTACAATGCATTCCTTGTTTGTCAAGATAAAAATGATAATATGAATCCTTAGAAATGATGGTTTCCTGAATTGTTTCTTTTGGCCAAGAGTATACACTGTAAGATATCATGTTAGGAAGCCGTGATGGTTCAGTGGTTTTTGCTTGACGTGGTTGCTGTAATGTATTCAACATTTCTAGACCTCTCTGAGTTCACACAAAGAAAGTTGTTAATGTGGTTGGTTAATTGCAATGATTTGCATATGAAAAGGACAATGGGGAGCAGGTGGCTTCAGAACTAAGAAACCAACACCTAAGTTTCTGAAAGTAGATAGCTTTATTTTAACTTAGATTTGGCATTTCAGTGCTTGCTTGATATTATTACTGTTTCTTGGTCATTTTTTTGGCAAGAAATAAGGAGATTTTAGGGCAATCTTTTGTGTTTGTTGATTTAAGCATACAAGAGCATGGCTTTGCCTCTTTCTAGCTTGCTAAATAAAGAAGTAGTAGACTAGATGAATAATTGATAAGAGGAAAAAATATTGAGCTTGTCAGAGTGAGAAGTGTTTTTTTGGTGAAGAATATCAGAAAATCTTGAGGAAGGTATATTTTTTGTTGTGCACTGTTTGATCTCTGAGCATAAGAATTATCCCTCCACACTTAGTTTAACTGTTGTTATTATTATTGGCAAGTCTCAAGGGAACAATTTGATATACTGAATAAGTTTTATTTTCGTGGACAAAAGAGAAGCAATGGGTACCTGAAAAAAAACCTGCTAAAATGCTTTGCATGACATTAACTGAGATTATTGTCTCCACACTTTTTGAATTCACGTTTAAGCTACTGTTTGGAGAGGACATATGGCAGCGTATGCTAATCAAGCCGGTGAAAATTACTGCCATGAGTTAGTCTTTAAGCTTGCCTCAAGCCGTTATTATATCAGAATATATTAGTCTGTTGAATATCATTAAGAGACTTGCTACAAGGAATCCAAATCTCTCATGGCAAAGTGCTGAACTTTTATTGCTGTTTTTGATTGTAATCAAGATACAGAAGTTAGAGGTAAGGCTTGATACTTGACAGAGGTTTTTTTTGGCAGAGAAAAACAATCAAAGTAAGCTGTTGTTTTAGACTAACTGGGCACATGTTAAAAACAATTCATCTATGAAGTTTGGCCTTTCAAGACCCAAATGGCTTCTTTTAATATGTTCTTGTGATAATTTGTCAATTTCTGCCTTTCCAGTGTAGAAAAGCTTAGTCTGTTTCATTTTGAATATTAAGTTAGTGCTTCAGTAGCACATGTCTGAGGCTATCTCCAAAATGAGGTTCTGCTTTTGTTTGTTAATGGTTCGTATGAAGTGAATTAGTTGAGAGAAAGCCGATCATTGTTTTTAAAAATTTGTCAGTTTAAAATTTATCTTTCCTGTGTCATTGTTCTCAAAACTGGGAATTGGCCACATTTATGGCTTTCTAACTTATTACATGAATCAGGATCTAAAGTGGAAGTAGCCTTTTGCAAAAGCTTTCCCTAGTTATCATAATTCTACATCAGGCATTGCACTCAATTCCTATTAACAAGCATACAAATAGTATATTATAGAAGACTTCTGGAAATTTACTCTTTGACTAATTTATCTTAAAGTGGATTTGTGGCCGTGTGGGTCACACTTGACTTATGTCCAAACCATGTTTTGAAAATTACATTTTATTACCAAGTAATGCATGTTTTATTGAAGGAAAACATATTGTTCTAGAATAGCAAGTGATGCACATTTTTGGTTATTAAATAGAGTATTGTGTGTGGAAGTAAATTGAAGTAATTAGTTGAGATTCCAACATCATCTTAGCCTTGGTGTTCAGACAAAATAATGTTTGATTTGTTGCTGGAGTTGTAGAAAGTAATGACTTTCAAAAGCATAGGCAGATGAATGCTACCATGAGATTTCCTTTGTCTAGCTTGAATTGTCATACATTTGCATGTATTTTCTAATTTTCACATGAGTTGTTTTAGATACATTGAGGTGGTTTTTCCTAGAATTTCTCATGCCATTTCCAAAAAGTAGGATTGATATTGAAGTTGTTGTTGTTAATGGTGTTCTGTATCATGAAACAGGCTTCAGTCAGGAGGTTATTTTGGCCCTGGTTTCTTTATGAAAGAAAAACTTCTGTCTCTTTTATTTTATCTTTTGATTGTGGTTATGTTTAGGAATTTGTCCTTTGAGACTTAAGAAGGCATAATCATTGTACAACTTGCTGTAACAGTTTATTCACTGGTTTAAATCAAAGATAGATTCTCCTATCTGTCTATTACATTTTTTATCTGCTGGTTCTGAGAGCTATTAACCATGAGGTGATATTGTTGTTTGTATTTCAATGTTTCAGTTGAATTTTAGTTATTTGATTGCCACATCCAAAATAAGCTAAATTCAATTGAAACAGAGTCAAACGGTTAAGCTCACATGTGTCCAGTTCCAAATTATACAATGTTCGTGACCTATTTGTTGAATATCAAGCATTCATACTTCATAATTATTGTGGTTATTTTGTTTCTGTTTAAATTTTTTTCCTTTTTGCAGTAGGAAGTATTGATTTAGGATATCTCATATCTGAAAGCAACAGTGATTCTGTTACCTCTGCGTCCTGCATTCCAGATGCATAAAAATCCCCAAAGATGCAAAATGATTTGTGGCATGCATCCCCATAGGATGCAAAGATCAATCGATCAATCTGAAGATGTTTTTTGTACAGTTGTAGAATATCCTGTTTGTGTGATTTCTGTGGCTGTTCTTGTGGCTACTCTTTAACAACAAATATTTTTTAGTCTCTGTTGTGCTTTACAATAGAATGAGTATATTTTTATTTCAGTACACTGTAATACAGAGTTTTGGAGTCAGAGTTAACTGCCTGGTTACATAAAGGCCCAGTTTAGGATTCTTTGTTTCTTGAACTGGGACTCATTGGTTCTGGACTGTGACTCATGATTTTTCACAAGATGAGTCCCAGGACTCACCATAACTATTTGTAACAAAATCGCTGAAGCAGGTCCCAAGAGGGACCAACATCACTTTTAAGCGAACAATATCAATACAAATGTACATAATTAATAAAATGGTTATGAGAATTAGTTAGCTATTATCCATTTTTACTGGAAGGACGTTTTTTTCTAACGCCTCTGCCAGGCAATCTAACGGATACAACTAACGCTCTAACACTCTGATGTTAACAGCTAACAGAAACAGAACTTTGGCTAATGTGTAAACTTTTCATTCTAACACTATGACGTTTAAAGCTAACAGTTATGTTGACGCCTCTGACGCTTTTGAGAAGACTTTTCTAATGGGCAACTAATGAATGACCAATGGTTTTCCCCATTTAACGGATGAGCATTAAAGTACGTCTTCCCGTGTACAGTCACGTATGTGTTGTATCCACTCATGAATGCTTCAAAAACTTGCATCTCAATAACTGGTTATTTGGTAGTGGTGTCAACTATTTATTGTGCTTGTGGCGTGGATTTGTTAATTAGATTAAGTGGTCACCTACAAGAGTAGGGGTGACTATTGGGGAAAATTTATTTTATTTGACTTTATTTGCAATATTTTATCACAATAGGCCACATGGATATTGCGATAGGCACCATTGTAATAGTACTGCAGCGATAGTTTTCGGAATATCTATTTTTACTTAATGCCTTACTCTAAGAAATTACTGAGAAGTGGTGGTCATACAATACAGGTACCATGCGGTTCAAGAATCAAGATGCTAAAAGTTTCTAGGTGCACTAGGGCGGTAGTTTGTTTTCATTTTTTTTTACCCGTTATTGTGACCTTATCAAAGATGGTTTAAAAAAGGTGCTTTTATTTTCCAAAGAAGTCAAAATGTTAGAACTATAGAAACTATGGAAACTATCAATAGTTGGCTACACTGTCTTGGTTGTTATCGATGTTTCATTTTTGCTATCAATCCATTGCTATTGCAGTGTTAATATCGCAATTAATCGATTGGTTGATGTATTGTTACAGCCTTATACAAGAGGTGGTCGCGTGTGGAGCTTCGATTGTTAGTTGTTGTTATTAGTATAGTTCTTCAACTCTATAGTGCTTGTGGCTTGCCTTATTTTGATAGTTAGAATAATATTATAATTGGAGCTTTGACTGTTAGTTGTTGTTGTTAGCAAACATTGTTCAAGCATTGGATAGTGCGATCCACCGCTTAAATCACGTATCCAGCAGATAAGTATCATGGAAACCAATACTATCTACTGGGTAGAGATTTATCCAGTGGAAAGCGTTATCCACCCTTTGAACAACTGAGGCTTGTTGGCTTGCATTAATTTGATGGCTAGAATAGGTACATAATGTAGTCACCTACAAGAGGTGGTTGTGCATGGAACTTTGACTGTTAGTGGTTTTTATTGACATTGCTCATTTTCTTTATTGTCTCACACTTAGAATCTCCTTGATAGTGCAGTTAAAGCTACAAAAACAAAGTATTCTTCCAAGTCGCGTGTGATAGTGATTGACTCTAGTGAGGAGAGCGAAGAAGGGGATGGTAGCTCATCTCAGCTCAGAAATAAAAGAGTGGCATTAAACCCCAGTCACCAAAGTTCCAATGAGTCCCCGATGCACTTTACAACATCAGTGTCCCCTTCGTTTCAGCCTACTTTGCACAACAAAGAATCAACTCCTGCACCAACCGACCCGTCCATGTCAGCAGGACAAGCCAGTTTTGCAGCAGCTCTTAGAAAATTAGCCAAGCAAGCAAAACCAGTTCCCTCAACAACGTCATCACCCTCTCCATCTGAGAATAGTTCCCACTCTGTCTCACCCAGCATCTCTGCAGTTAGCGTAAAAAGTTCAGGTGAGAGTTATGTGCTTATCAGTGGCCATTGTGGGTCAGGGGGGTCGGCCCAGGGCATCTGGGAATCAAGATGCTTCTGGGCATTTGCACAAGGATGTTTACAAATCCATCTCACCCAAGAACAATAGCTCTCCCACTGGGGAGTTTGTTCGTTTAGATAAAGCCTCAGTCCCAAAGTGCAGTGTTAAATAACAAGTAAAAATTGATTGGAAAACAAAGGTCGTGTAATTCAAGTCGTGTAAAAACAAACTAAAAAGAGGCAAATGGCCATTTTCGTTGGATTGATAGTAAGCAATTTTGTACCTTCCTTGACCCCGTTCCAGAACCACCACCTTCTACGGGGACATCTTGGAACGTGTTGGTCTAAATTCTTTCTCCCAGTCCTTGTAGGGCCCAAATGACCCTTTTTGCCTTTTTTTATAATTACTTTTTCCAAATCCAATAAAACAATAATGACCTGTTCATGCTTGTTTTTTAGGAATGTCACCATCCCAAACTTCACCATCAGCAAATCAGACTGATCGTGAGATGAATGCTAAAGAAAGAGGAGATCACCAGGGTCTTGGAGCTGTGGGCATCCGTACACCTCCTTTGCCTAATGTCCCTCCTCTTGATCCAGATCACAGAAATCATCGGTCGGGTACGCTTTGAAAAACATTTACTATTTGTCTGTGGCTAGACTCTTAAAACAAATCAAATATCTTTGTCCAGGTGACATGCAAAATAATTTAGGTCAAAGTTATGTAAACACTGGCATTTGTAATAATGTCTCTGGCAGTCCAGTTAAAATGAGCTGACAAATGGCAGAAAGTCTGAGACGGAATCCATCAGGAAATTGAGTTGTTTCAATTTTCAGTGGACAAAAACCTTGTACCAGAATAATTTAGACAATATTGCATTCTTTTTTACATTTTTCAAGGGCTTTGGATATAATTAGTTATGTGTAATAATGCCAAAGGCTATTCCCCATAAGAACGTGAAAACACAGGTAAAATTCAGAAAATTTCATTTGTAACATGTCATTTTGTGAAATTTGACATTTATTTTCTCAGACTCTCATAACAAATTTTCTTTGGTGTTATTACAGATAACTTTGTAAAAACAAAAGTGAGATACTGTTTAAATAATTATAATTCTGGTACAAGGTTTTTGTCTACTGGGAATTAAAATTACTCAATTTCCTGATGGATTCCATCTTAATGTGTTTGGTGTACATGTAAGTTTTAATTACTGGGAGGTTTGAGTAACTGAGGGTTTGAGTAATCGGGATTCTACTGCATTTGGTAGCTTTTCTTTTGCTCAGTATTCCAGAAATATTTTAAGACCAAGTTTAACAATGTGGATCTTCTTATGAAGTATTGCCTTTCCATTCAAATCCATTTTTTCATCTTGAAATTTTTATTCTGTATTTCTGTAGAGTGCATGAAATTCAGAAATTCAGCGATCACTGGCATGCTTGTTGATAATGTGTTTTTGTTAATTTTTTTTTTTAAGGAAGAGAAAGAACTTGTTGAATTTCTTTGCTTATTATAATGATTAATTACTTTCTCCTTCCCTCCTTGCCCCCCAAGACCCCAATAAAAGAATGCTACTTCTGTGGATATTGTTTTGATAATTAAAAAATTCACAGCTGGAAAGACTGATTTTACCATGAAAGTCAAACAGGATATTTCACCAGCTTGAAATTTCTTCATTCTTGATTGTTTTGCTGCTAGTAATGAGTCGTTTAGACATACAGTAACGTCAAATGGATTACACCAGTGTTTGATGTTCCGTACATGTTGCTATATGAACTTGTAAACATATCTTTGTCCTTTTCTCCCCAAGGTGAACAAAACCGCGATTCCTCTAGGGGTCCCCACAAGACTGAAGTTAGCCACCCTCGGATGGGACATGAGGTTTTACCAGGTGTATTTTCATCTGTGCCTCGAGGTAAGGACTTTTAAGCAGTAAACAAGCTTGTGAGTACATGTAGTTTTTTTATATTCTAGAAGATAGTGATATATGATTCATTATTTTACCTTAAGAGAGAATATCTAATTAGAATTGAATCAAACTACATTGTGTGTTACACAGAGATGAAAGAGCTTTTTATTTTAACTGCTCTGGGTTCGAGGATTGATTTGTAAACTCTGGCCATTTGCCCACAAGGATGATGAAGTGTTCTAGAAGGCAAATTGCTATCGTTTTTGATTTCTTAAACTTTCTTGTTGAGGAGTGTGCTATTTGAATAATAAGACTTGCACTTTTTAGCCTTGTTTATTTTAATTTAAAGCCTTACCACCTGTCTTTGAATCGTATCTGCATTTCTGTCTGTATTTCTTTTGTAACCTCAACCTTGACAAGGCCAGACTCTTTAGCTGCAACATGTGGCACATCTTTTACAAGCAATCTCTGTGCTTTTGACAAAAAACCAGGGTAGGCAACAGTCACTGAGTAACAGTTGATTTCACATTGCAGATCCTACAAAGTGTAACTTAATGAATTATTTGTACAGGAGACAAAATGGTTTTTCAGGCACTTCTCGGTGAAAACTCAAAGCGGTTCACAGGCTTTTCAAAATGAAGCAAACTGGCAAAGCTTTGAAGAGCTCAGTCATTTTAGTTTTGTACCATTCATAATTTACATTCCTCTTGTGGGAATTTCAGTTGCCAAGCACAATGACAAAAGGATGGAATCGTAGAAATCTTCAAACACATTCATACCTTATGCCTTTCATTGTTGCTGAATAATTTATAAGATCTCTGAGTTGTGGTTGGTTTTCTTCATGGTCTTAAGAGGTGATTTTTAACAGGTACAAGTTTGGTTTTCCTTCACAATTTACACATTGTTAGACATGAAAATGTATCTGCATTTGTGCAATTTCAAAATTTGAAATTTTACTTAAGCATGGCTAAAATTCACAGTATTTATTCATGTTTGGCAGGGGGTTATTTATAATTGCACAAGGTTTTCACAAAGAAAGGCTATCAGCCACCAAATATTTTGTTGTAGCCATCATTGTTTTTTTTCTTTGAAGTTTGTATTTTATTCACTGAAGGTAAATTTAAGTTTATTTGAATAAAACTTTTCAGTGGCTTAAAGAAATTTTGCCTTAGAACCTCAGAGCTTACTCCTTTCCTGTTTAACAGATTAAACCTAAACATAATTTTATTCACTCACTGTCTAGTATTTCACGAAGAATATTGCACTTAAAGATAGTTTGATAGAAAAATCTTCAACTTGAAATGTAGTTGAGTGTATTTCTGTGAAGAAATATGATGATATCTATTCACTGGCAATCAATTTGACTGATCAGAAGCAATTCATGTTAATGCCTAAACAGCTATCTGCCAGGAGTTAATTCAGATTAGGAGGTTCTGTTTATTTAATGTGTTATTGAAATGGTGAATGCTTGGTGATTGTAGATCTAACACATCACATTTCAGCTTGAAGTCATAATTCTCTCGAAAATCAGCTGTGGTCTTCAGATCTTGTTATAACCATTCCCACAGCAATCGTGACTCAACAGCATATTCTCTTTTTATATTTATTCATGACAAATCATGTTTTAAAAATAAAAGAAGAAAGGTAATAATCTGCATAGATACTCCTATTTTCAAAATCATTTTGATTTTTACTATAAGATTTTTCTCAATAATTATTGATGGTTCCTGTTTGCAAGAAAATGATAAACCTAGCTTTGTTACACCAATGTTGTAGACTTTGTCAACGGGAAATAATACTGTTGTTTTTATTGTAGGTGATATTCTATATGTAATTTGTGCATATTTTGGATAAAATTTTATTGTGTCACTCACATATAAATTTTTACATTTCATCATATTTACAATGTTGTTTTGTAAAAAGGAAACTAATTTATTGAACTACCTATTTGGATTAAAACTGAAGCCATATGGCATTTCATTCACACAACTAACATTTAAGGGCTGGCTACTTTGAATACATGTTTTTTAATATCAAATGTGAGAGTGAAAGAAATGACTGATTTATTATGCTATGAGATGAAGGAGAGGATGTAATTTGTTGAATTCCTGGCAGAACTGATGCCGCTTAAAGCTGTTTTGCGTTGATGTAGATACCTCAGAAAATCATGTAAACTTTTATCACAGATGAACTTATTAATATCAAGTGAAGTTCTTACAGAGATTATTACATAATTATCAGTTACACAAGACACCTGTAAAGAAATTTATATTAAAACTTTTTGAGTTCTGCTTTTTCAAACATCCCACTCTTTTGTTTAAACATGAACATTATTAAAAAGGATCTTTAAATTGTAGCTTGAGAACAAAGAGGGACTACACAAGATCAAACTGTAAAACTACTGCCCCATGGCCACATAATCACCTCCAGCTACAGTATTATCTCAATATTGTATCCTAAAGATTAGCTTTGTGTTTGGCTGTACATATCAGTTACCTTTAGTTTATCTTTTATAATGGCAAGACCCTGATTCAACAGCATGCTAATGGTCTGAATAAACTTTTGTTATGTTGGGATTAATTCCATACGATTTGCTATAAATGAGGAAGAATGCATGTCATTCATTGTACCACAGAGATTTCATTAAGGAGGTTGTTACGTTATAGCTGTTTCTTATAATTATTTTGTTTCCTTGTTTAGGCCATTCTGAAGTACCTATGCTGTCAGAACGCTATCCACCAGAGCCCTCTCATGGTGCTGTGGCTTTCTACCCAGCTTATGGTGCTAAACCAGACTTGCCAATTTATGTGCCTCGTGGTGCCCACCCTCCTGGGCCTCCTCCTCTCCTGGCCTCCAAGAGAGATGGCCCAGAGACCCATATGTTACCAGCATTCTACCCAAGTCCTTACCCACCCCCGGTGAGCTTGTGACCAATAATTATTGGTAACGTAATATGACAGTCTGGTGGAAAAAAAAAAAAGAAATATTAAAATAAAAGACAAGAAGATAACCCCTTAGTGATAACTGTAATTTTTAATGCTTTTCCTTCCATGAATGCTAAAACATCGCAGAATAAATCTTTATTTTGTGAAACACAAGGACATAATTTTCTATCTACAATGACTTTTATGCTGTAGTGTTTTGAAATAATAACTTTGTTTCGTGACAGTGACAATGAACTGTTACTGATTTTTACAGTTTGATCCTCTCCGTTTTAGTAGCCATTACTAGGCAGGATACCAAAAATTCCCCCAATTTTTTCTTTTAATACCCAAACAAAAAAGGAAAATAGGACAGTGAGCTGTAACTTGAGAGAATAGGAGAAGTGTCTCAGTAAGACAGTTGTTCTCCGAAGGGAGTTTAAAAATCACAAGGGAGAGGGTCCAGAAAAACTCAGAAATAGCTGGGAGCTGGGAGACTTGACAGCTTTATAGATGCTACATGTGTAATTTTATCCATTGTTTAAAGAACTCTGACAACTTCTGTTCTCCAAAGCAGCTCTAAATTTCAGCACAATTTATAAAAAGAGACAAGGGAACGGGGTTATCCCCCTTTGCCTCCTTCCTAAGTCAATCAAGGATGCAGTGTTTGTATACAGAATGACTGACATGGTTCGTACGATCTTGAAAAGGTCTTGAATTTTAGTAGTCGTCTTGAAAAGTCTTTGAATTTGGTTAGGGTCCGTGAAAAGTACTTTATTTCTTTATTTACCTCTTGAACAGTCCTTGAAATTCACTACCTTGTCAAAAAATATTTTTGTGTAGGGGCAAAAATGTAAAATAATTTGATCAACCATGGCTGAAGAAGTAAAAATTGTAAATGACTCCTTGATGTGTTTTAGCCATTTAAGTGTTCAAGGGAGGATTAAGAATGCTGAGTTTTTTAATAAATCTTTCTCCTTGAAAACTGTAATTTGTCCTTGAAAAATCCTTGAAAAGTCTGTGAAATTTGTGTCTGAAGTCGTACGAACCATGGGCTGGGGGGAAGAGAGAGGGTGCTTACCACTGTCAGAACTGGCCAGCCAAACCAGTCGAGAATGCCCCTTTTAATCAGGACTGTCCATCCAGATCAGCCTTGTCCTAAATGTTGTGCATGGTAGCATTATTGGTTTTCACAAAAAAAGACTGATATTTCATTTTCAAGATGACCAGTCTAACCTGTTAGTAAGTTCTTGCTTTTAGAGAGCACCCTTAGTGTCTGCTTATGGGAGGTATTTGTTAGCCAAGGTTTGACTGAGGCTACATTTACACACCACCAGATAAATGTTCGTGAAAAATTTGACTTGACATCTTGTTCAACTTGGACCGTTCAACATTTTCACTCTGTTCACACAGAATAGCATTAAGGTGGTTCTGTGTGAACAGAACACGTAAACCCGGGAAATTTCAACAGGTTAAAAATTTGTCTGGAGTCTTGTGAACATAGCGTGCGTGTATACCCTTTTAAAGGCTGTAATTAGTTTTGTTACTTTGTTCAATACTTATTTATTTATTTTTTCTATGGCTATATAATATTAATGTTGTTATTTTGTCATCAATAAAAAAATACCCTAGACTCAATTTTTTTAAACTCCTCTATACCTTATACCAGTTCTTGTATAATATTTATTTTCTGTCTTTCTGCTTTAAGATGCTGGATCCTCATGATATACGTTTTAGCACATGGAGACAGCAGCGGGCAGCTGAACACTTAAGACAGCAGCATGAACGTCATTCACTGCTACCCGATGGCACCATATTAGTGGAGCCATATGACATCCCTGTCGCACATGTTGGAGATGCTACGCGGCATTTGCCTCCTGCAAGCGTTGAATCGTTTGTTAGAAAGAACTCTCCTCATCTGAGGCCAAGTGATAATTCAGAGCTGCGAGAAGCCAAGAAACAGGTGTGGATGTGATAGCCTTTTGATTTTGATAATGTTCAGGGAAAAACCAATCCTTGTGTTTTTTTTGCCTGTGTACTTGTACCTCAGTGCTGTAAATAACAATAATTTGCTGTTACACGCTGGATGGTGTGTTACTTGAATATTTTCCATAAATAACTGACTTAAGGTATAGTCAAATGGATTGCAAAATTGCGTAACTTGTTTTCCAGTATTGCTGCTAACAAGTTGAATAGCGATGTTGTGCATTTTCCCGCTTACAAATCAAATGTCTCTTGCAGCAAATCAGATTGTTGCAGGTTACGAAACGTTTTTGCAGAAATTAGAGAGTAGTTTTACTGTTTGCAACAAAATTGGTACATGTTGTGCATTTTACTTGCCCAAGCCAAACTTGTTTTGCAGCAAATGACATAACCCCTGGGTATGCCAAACTCCTGCATGAAATTTTTATAAATTATCCAATCAGAAGTCAGTATTCTCACAACTTGCCGCAACATGATTTGTTGCAAGACAGCTTTGAACATGGGTGGTAAAACATGCAACATTGTTTTTCATCTTGTTTTTCGTCCAAAGATTTTTTTGTTTTCCTTGCATGGTCCCTGATTCCCTTTTCTACGGCAAATGCTCAGTGGAGTTTATGGATTAAAATTAATGTTTGTATCACTTGAATTTTCACACCAGGTTGAAATGATTATTCTGTCAATTTATTGCTCTGTGGCTTTGCAGTGTAATTTGTGGTTAGCTGTTCGATGTAAAAATTGAAAATTATCCCTTTTTTCATTTCATAAATATCTAGGATGCAACTGATTCTTCTAAGAAAGATAACGAAGTAGAAGGAACTTCGGGGGAACCAAAAAGAAGTTCTGCAGAGGGATCACTTCAGCAGGGAATGTACCATGAACACAAACCTGGATCGTGCCCTGTTCATGGGCATGGAGCACCCACAGGGGCTCCAACATCAAGCTCATCGGAGCCCCCAAGGAGCCACAGTCTCCACGTCCGAGGTGATCCGGCCCTAGCTACTAAAATGACAAGACCTGGA
>BOPM01000427.1:237208-256897 GCA_022179025.1 Porites australiensis | reverse complement strand
GGACCCCCCCACCCTTTGGGACCCCTTCCCCCCCCCCCCCCCCCCCCCCATACTCATCTATGTTGATGAGTTTGATGTTTTGGTCTCCCCTAAAAGTTAAAGGGTCAACTTCTTAACACTTCCGGTATTATTTTGAGAATCATATTTCCGAGTTTTAGTGACTATTGTTAAATAATTTTTGAAAATGTGCTATAACTCAGGTAGTCAAAAGTAGCTGGCTGCCGGCAAAAATTGCTGCCTACTTGGTTAGTATCGGCTGGCAACTCTGCTTAGCATTTCTTTACAGATGAGCTTTTTAAAATAAAATATCCCTGAACTAGTCGCTTACTTTGACAACTCAGCTGTCTACTTCAAAACTTTCTGACAACCCTGTAACTTTATATGATGAACTAAAGGAGTTATTTCTAATACACAGAAGCTAGATTTCATGGCAAAGCTTGGATTGCTGCCGCCACACAAAAGACAAGGTCAGTTTACCACTTGACATGATTTTATTGTGATTATTTTCAGCCATGCAGCTGCATATTGTGTTTTGATCTCACAAATCTAAATGTTTCATCTTTTAGAGCTGGAACAGTCCTATGAGATAAAACGAACTGAAAGAAAGAATCGTAAAAGCAGAGGCCGCCCTCCAAAGAGAGCACGGAGAGATAAAGAGGTACTGCATTTATATATAATATAGAAAAAATTTAGGATTTTACTAATAAAGTGAGCACCACATAGCCCAAAGATGACATCATGATACTTATTCCTTGCTTTGAGTTCAAGAGCAGCTCTGTTAAAAATTTGGAGCCCTGATTGGCACATAATCCTTTATATGGGTACTGGCCATCTTACATCTAAATTTGGAGGTGTGGATGACATGCCACCCTCTCAAAACTCACCCAAGTAATGCGTGTGGAAATTATGAAAAAATGAAAATGCAAAAAAAGTTGAGATGTGAAACCTGGAATGGCTGCATTACAGGCTCAAGTAAATAATAACCATTGCCCCACCCCTTCAAAGTGCTTAAAAACGGCATGTTATGAAAAATCTTTCCACATTACAAACTCTGGGGTCTTAGGATGCTGTTATAATAATAAAGATATTATTATTTCGGAAAAATGGAGGGCCTTGGGGATTAAAGTGTTTAGTGGTGGCTGAGAGTAGTTCTAATGCCAAACATCTTGTAGGAAGGCTGATTTTACTATGCCTGTTTTGTTTTAGAATGATAGGGATTCAGACAACAGCCAAGGCTCGCTGGACCCTGACACAATAACAGGACCAATAACACGACAAAAACAGCAGCTCCTACAAGAGCAAGAAAAGAAAGAAAATAGAAACAAGGATGCAGAGAAACAACATTCAGTTACTATAAAAACGGAGGATGGAGAAAAAAGGACTACTCCTTATGCTTTTGATAACAGGAACTATCGCCGTGGGAGTGATGAAAGATTCCAACAAAGCCCTAGTAATACCAATAATCTTCCCCCTCGACTAACACTTCAGTCTCTAACTAACATGGAAGATCCCTTTAGCAATGTTAGCGCTTCTCAATTCCGACCACCTTATCTTCGACACACAGGGCTCTTGTCAATTTCACATGAACATGGTGGTGTAGCACCTCATTTAAGACAAGATCACAGAACTGTGACTCAACCAATTCGACCTGAGCCCTTAAGAAGTACAGGGATTTCTCTTAGTGAAAAAGAGACAAGAGACTACCTATCACAACAGTCACCAGGTTTACAGGGTCGTCCATTCACAGCAATGTCTTTGATGGATCAACAAACCACAAGTAGAAATAAACAAGCTGTTCCTCTGAGCAAGGTGAGGTTGGATTAATTATTTTTTTATCTCAAATCAAAATTCATCAGTTTTCCTTCACTCACTTTATTTACCATACTGTATTGTACTGTTACTACCCTTGTATGCTGTCACTACTGTTAAACTACTGTTGACAATTCTCTCTGTAAGCATCAACTTACAACTACGACGGAACCTCGATAAACATGTAGTGAACCTCTTTATAAGGAAGTTCTCAGTATACTGAACAATTTTCTTTACCCCAGGGAAAAAGAACATCCATATAGCATAACCTTGTCATAGCGAACATATTTAGCCACTCTTAACGGGTCAAACAGCACCTCACTGAATGGCTCACGGTTGAAATTCGTGCTAATAAAGTCTTGGCTCTTTTTAATTTTGTTGATTTCTTGCTTATATAAGTGCCATAGCATCAGATCAGTGAGTAGGTCAGACTGTTGTCGAAAGTGGCTTTCGCGCCATTTAGTTGGAGATGCCATATTGCTTTCACCTTCAGTTTCCTGAATTAGGACTTCGTCTTGCTCAGTAGAAGAGTTATTTAGTTTTTGGCTTTGGGTCGTGGCTTTATTCTTTTCTTTTAAAGGCATAGCCCTCCCGAGTCTCAAGACCGGTTAACTCTAACTCTTGTATGTGATATCAAAATAATGGTTTTAAAGCAACAAATAAGTGAGCCCAGAAGTGACCAAAATCAATTTTCTCTTAACAATTTCAAGATATCATCATGGTAAAGGATTATGAGAATAGATAAAATGATCACCTCAAGAAAATTCTCTGATCTTTTATCAAAATTAATTTTTTCAACTAATTCTTTAAGAACATGTATTGAGATCAGTATGGAGAATTTGTTTGTAGATAATAAGAACATGATGCAACTAGCTAGGGTAAAAACGAGGAAAATATGTGTAACAGAGAAAAAGGCCATCATTCTTGATGTTGTTCCCATAAAATAAGAAAGTGGTCTGTGAACCACAATAATTATTTTTGCTTATTTCTTTATTTACTGAATGAACAGCTTTTTGTTTATTTAACTTAGGGAGAGCATAGCAAGTTTTCTGAAGAGAATGCACACAGATGGCCAGGCATAGAAGCAGTCATGAAGTTATACTACACACATGCTGCAGGTTAAATTACTGACAAAATTAGTACTTTTTGTCATTGTTGTTTCTGCTAGGGGTGGAAATTATAGTTCTGACTCATAAAGTACAATTAATCTCAGATTGTATTTGTCAATTAAAGCTTAAAAGTAGTAGATGTAGCCTACACCCAAATGGGTGCAAACCCCCAGTAGATTGTCACTTTCAGTAGTTTCCTTTTTAGCCATCTCCTGTTTCCTTTGTTACCTAAGGAAAAAGGACATCCATTTTCCTTGCACAACAAAAGAAATAGGAGGTGTTGACTAAAAGGCCATTGCCAGTTTTTCAAACCAAGGAGGACTGAGGAGCTCTTCCTGACTATCTAGGTCTTGTGTTAATACTCCCATAATATACTGACTCATACCCAATCCCTCTTGATTTCAAACTGGGAAATAGCTTGTTTTTTAACATCACCCTGTTTTTCTTACTGTTTTTTTCAGAAAGAGGACTGGAAATAGGGGTACTCCAAGACAATGCTGATCTGTTGAAGTCGCAAAATGCTTCCTTGAATGAGCAGGCTCAAAATCTTAGTCTTCAAATGACAGTACGTTTCGCTATGAAATTTATTACTTACTGTAAATCCCCTATTAAGGAATCCCTTTTCGTGGGGTAACTATGGCACAAAACCCTTTGTTTCACTTATTGAGGAGAAAGCCATGACCCTGTTGGTAATTTACCATGATGTGGCTAAATGTAATTCAGGCAAGGTTAAACACAAGACAAGTACTGGCCAGCAGTCTCCATCACTTATCCTATATGGACCATTCTTGCTCTTTAACCCGGGCTCTAGTAATTTTTCAGCACTGTCGCCGAGGTCAGCCATTTTGCTCAAACTCTTTTCTATGACACTATTGCAGTTTCAGTCCATCCATGTCATTTCATTTGTCATTACCTTGATTTTTTGGGCACTTTTTGGGTTATGTAAATCATTAGATATAGAGGATATTACATGGCCACGCGGAGATACGAAATTTCTCTTTGAGTGTTGAAAAATATTTCACGAGTGAGTGCAGAGAACGAGTGAAATATTTTCAACATGAGAAGAGAAATTTCGTATCTCCAAGCGGCCATGTAATGTTCTATTAATTTTTATTTTATGAACACCAATGAAATACCAAACCATTTCACTGAAACAGTTTTTTCCTCCGAAAGGCGCGATTTATTATGTAGCCATATAAACGGTGATATTTTCACCTGTGAAGATATCATGTTTGCGCACGAAAGCTCACCTGGTATTTCATTGGTGTTTATATAATAAAGTTAAAATATCATATAATTAGAAATAGGATATTTAATTTGTTGAAGCACTAAACCTTGAGCATGTAAATAATAAAGAAACAGACTAAAGTTACAGAGCTCAAATTCCTGTTTTGGACAAAGGAAATGACTTTCTGACATGGCAATAATTATTATGCCTTAACATAATTTTTTATCGTACCATATGTACTATTATCTATTTGCATTTGTGATTAGTGAACATAGTCTTTATTTGTTAATAATTATCTGCCGTGCAGGAGATGGTGTGTGGGAAGAGGGCAAAGTGGAGGGGTGGAATATGAATACCTTTCTTCCTGTAAAAGTGATATTGGTCACTTTTGGTACTTAATGGTTCAAAATACCCATGGGCCAATTACTTTTTGATTCAAGGTAGTTTTTAGACAATCATTAAAATAATTTTCTTTATATTGATAATTTGTTTCACAAAGCATTAAGAATTAACAAAGCATAATGTATAACTATCTTTACTCGTTTTCAGAACCTTGTTCAAGCAAAAAAGGAGCTTCAAGAGGAAAAAAGTAAACTAAGGGAAGGACTAGACAAACTACATTTCTTTATTGAAAGCCTAAAAAGATAATATATTTGTAAAAAAAAGTGTAAGATTCTATATTTAAGAACTCAATTTCTCATGGCATTCTCTTGAAAAAAGTTTTGCGCTTGTATTATGCACAGACACAGAAGTGTCAAAAAAATATTAACGTTCAGACATTGTTAATGTATTTTTTCAGCTTAAAAAGATTTCTATGTTGTGCGCAAAGGTTAATTTTCTCCATGCTTTTGAAGAATTATTTGTTAGGTAGATATAAGGAAAGTATAGACGATGGAAAAGTCAAATAAAATTCTATTTAAAAGTTATGTAATACTTGCATTTTATTCTTGTCAAATACATATATAGAGAGGATATTACACGGTGGCGCAAAGATATGAATTTTATTTTCGAGTGGCAAAACAATATTTTACGAACAAGCGCAGCGAGTAAAATATTGTTTTTGCCACAAGAAAAAAAATTCATATCTTCAAGCTGCCGTGTAATGTTTTTTTTATTATATACACAAAAAAAATCAATAAAATAATAGAGGGAAATGACAGAAATTATGTCATCGATAAACTTGCGTGTGAGATTATGGAAAATAAACCACTCGGGTCCCGGATGTAGTTTTTATGAAATTTACGAGTGGTATATTTTCAGTAAAACACACGTGTCTATATAATAAACATACATACATAACCTTTATTTTCACTCGAATTTTAGAGTAGCTACACTATATAGCTAATATCTTCGAGAAACAAATTAAGATATCTAAAACTGAAAAAAAAAATACACACACAAAATAAGACAAAAATTAGTGAAAACTAATCAAACACATTGCCACTTTACACACGTCGCTTAAAGTCATTAAAAGTATTGCTCCTTAATTCGTTGGGAAGATCGTTCCATTTCTGGGCGGATGAATAAGAAAAAGAGTGTGGTCCATAGGTTGTTGTTCTAGGCTGCTTAGAATCAACCTATGGGTACTGTGCAAATTATAGGTTTTATGGCGAACAGTTAACATATTCCTCATATAAGTTGGATACTCATTAAAAAAATAGACTCTTATAGGCATAGCAATAGTCATAAGAAGCCATCTTGTAGCCAGGCTACACCCTACCCTTTCATGCAGGTGGTAGGGGGGACTCGCTTTCAACGTTTTCCTTTTTTTGAGGGGTAGTGTGGACTTAGTTGTAGGTTAAGCCACCAGGCACTTCAAATTATGCCAGTTGGTGTAAGGACCAGATGAGGGTGGGGGTTGGTAGGTGGGTACAGGGGGACTATTGCTATTTTAAAGTTTTGACATGTGGTCTTGCCACATGTCCAGGGTACCGGTAAATGGCATTCTAATGATCATTAACCTAACAGTACACTTGAACTACATGATACAGTGATTTAGTTTTTTATAATATATTTTTTTCTTATATATGGCCTTGTCTTCATAAAAATTGTTTAGATGTATAACTACAAAAGCACTTTGTAACCTGAATGAAATACTGGAAGGAAAATACTATCAGAATGTATCACACATGGATTACATGGTTTCTGGATTGTACAATTTTATCAGCAAAATTCAACACAGGCTTCTTTATCAGACGACGAAGACAGTGCTTCGTACTTTCCTGTTTGTAGTAGCTGCTTTTTATTTTGAAAGCAAAGAGAGTTTGGGCAGAGTGGAAAGCATAAATATTTATCAATATGGAAACGCCCTCCCCTTTCCCTCATGTACCACAACCCTAGTGAATTCTAGTGCTCACTCCAACCCTTCTCCCCCAGGCAGACCGGGGGTAAAATCTGTTAGGTGTTGCTTGGGTTCTCAGCAACATGGCACCTCAAGTTGTGCATGTGATCAAGTGCTTGAGTGAGAAATGGGCGAATCATGTTGATTTCCATCAATGACAGATCATCAAGCTGCAAGACAAAATTTAAAAGTAAGTAATTTTAACAAATGCATGAGCTTGAAGATATCAGTGACATTTTATGTTGCTGTAAGTCACTGACTGACTATTCAAGGGTAGGATTGAACTTGACAATAATTGACAATAATTTAGAGTGAAGAAATGTTTTGTAACAGCAAGTGAGTGCCCATGAAAAGAACTACTATAGAACAGGGCTGTGGCATACGAAAAATTCTACAGAACCCAAAAGCACTAAACCTAAAAAAAATGAAATCAGGGTGCCCAGGATAAAAATTTGGTGCGAATGGTAACAATTCCTGTTGTCACGCGAAGGCAAAGTACTAGTAAGTTGGCACTGACTAGACCTGGGGGCAGGGGATTCCCCCCTGCCCCTCAGAGCATGAGAAACTTTTTAAAATTCATAGGAAACAAAAGGAAAATAGCCCCAAAAGAACTTTATAGCTGTTAAATTCACTGCCTACCAAAAGCATAGCCCTAGCACATTTTATGAAATCTCAGCAAAAGCCCGGGCTGTTAGGTGGTGCTAGAGCACATCCAAGAACAGGTAACTCCTTACTCAAAACACAAAGGAAATGAAGTGACGACATCTGAGTAGAATTCACTCTTAAAAAAAGTGCAACTGTAGCACCTTTTAAGCAAAAACAGCAAATACCTTAAATTTGGGGAATGGTTCCTTACCTCACTATATGAAAGGTGTTAATTTAACCATAAATCCTCTACTCCATTTGAGGGGGGTGGGTGGGGGCTTAAAAGAGATGGGGGGCTTTTTTTTAGAGGGGGGGGGTATTTAATTTAGCAAAGGTGATGGTATCAATTTTCCATAAAGAACTAGAATGCAGAGTGGAAAAGCTCAGGCACGAGAAGTTGCAGGTCATGTAGCTGAAGAGCAAAAACAAATCAAAACTTCCAGCATAATGGAAAAACATACCAGATAAGTCCACATGAAGTGTTGCAGTCATGATTAATAATCATTTATGAATAGGGGGGATAGAGGTGGGGATATAAGAGGGAGGGGGGTCTTAATAACTTTCTTTCCCTGAAAAGGGGGGAGCCTATTTGAGAGGTGGATAATAGCTATAGAGGATTTACAGTGAGTAAAAGCAGCTGGGGTTAACAGAAGAGTCAGTAAGTCCAACAATATTAAACATACATACCCGTGCATAGACTTCCTGTTGGCTAACCATGATGTCAATAGATTTTCTAAGTTTAGCAATCCTCAAGTCCCAAATGTCTTTGATTAATGTGCGCACCTCATCTGCATGAGGAATGTCATCAGCAGCACTAGAAAGAAAGGTAAATTTCAATATGCTATATCAGACCACTGTTACATATAAGTTTCAAAATGTTCAATAGACTCCACCGTAAATATTTAACCATAAAGACTCTATTGTGCTCTGGCCTAGTTCCCCCAAAACGACTCCCATTTCTTTTACTTTAGATCCACGTGAACAAATAAAGGTCAGGTTAAGGCAAGGGTCCTTATTTTACACTAATAAATTGTAACAGTACTTCAACTGACAAACGTGAGGATGATGGTACACTCATTTTACCTCCCTCTCTCCTCAGTTCTCTGTTTTATGGGTATTTTAAGCTACTTAAAGCTACAGGGAAACTAAAGGAAAGAAGTTAAAACAAGGATTTGAGGTCACTCCTTCGAATTGAACTCAGAACCTCCCACACAGAAAGCTGCGCAGTAGCCAAATGTCAAGTTGATTCAACTAATCTCTTAAACTTCATCAGTTCACTATTCCAAAAACAGTAGTACAACAATATTGAGGATTTTACGATAGTTACAGTGTATTCTTGAATGTTACCTGTTAAGAAGTAGGGAAGCAATTTCCATGTAGTGTTTTGATGGCATTTTCATGAAGTACTCAGCCTCTTTCTCCTTCTCCTTGAGTTCCTGAAGTCTTTCTGTGAAATAAGTTTTAACTTAGACTCTTTTACATGTAATCCTTAAGATGTTGTCTCCCCAGCCAGGGCTGTGCTCTGTTCTAGTAGCACTCGGTGGCCCCTGGTTCTTTCTTTTGCTCTTGGATGACTAGGAAATCTTAGTTTTTGCATGTACTGGGGGCACCCTGGATTTCACAGGTTCTGTTCACTGGGCAGTCTACAATTTTCTTGGAGCAAAGCCAGGGCTGTCACTAAAATTTCAAGTTGCTGGGCATCTGCAATTAGTAGGAGAGGAACTGAACAGCAAGGAAGTTCTTTCGGTTCGATTTTCCTTTTGTTTCCCATGAAAGTAGCCGGGGCTCACGCTAATAGTAGCCAGGGAAAATCCCTGGCCCTCTGCTCTTAGTGACAGCCCTGGCCCACCCATGGCCCAACTATACAAGCATGTCTCAGACTTCCTATACATCAGTCAACAAAATCTCTTTACAAAAAGTCACACCATGGTTAAGATGGATACTGCTCTAAAACAAGCTACACAGTTGATCCCTGCCTTTGACTCTAAAAAAGACAGACACCTCTCTAAAAAGGACCATTGGTGCTGGTCACAACAGTGTCTATCTTAGAAAGAGTTAACAATAATAACAAGGGTACATAAAATCTAGGTGTCTCTATCTGATACCCACTTAATGTCCCTTCCCCCCACATCCCTCCTGGGCAAGGTTTGCTCCCATGCAAAAATGCCGGGATGCTCGTCTCCCAATTTAGGGGTAGAAATTGCAGATTGTAATTTCTCTTAGGGTGTTCAGGATGAAATGCCAATATGTTTGGCCATTATTGTATCACTTAGGGTTGCGTGTAGAGAAATATCCCAATAAAAAAAGCAATGCTGTCACACTTTGTTGGAGTACAACCTCCTTTAGGACTCAAATAAAGCCTGGGCCATGGTTACTTTGGTCTCCTTTCACGGTTTAATAAATTCTAAGACCAGCATTCCCATCACTTTTACATGGGTGTCATCCCCTGCAGGACATAACCGAAGTGTCTGCCTTGCACAGGTACGTGCTTTAAAACTGATGACTGCGCAATAAATTATATGACAGAATTGCTTGCATTAAACTTCTTCTCTTACCAACATCCATCCAATCAGGAGGCTGGATTCTGCATTTTCTTCTCTGTTTTAGAAATATTGCCACCCACAGAGGCACTTCTGTTGGCAGTGATGCATTGAAAGGCCCTATGTCCCCCTGAATTGAAAAACAGCAATACGATCCTTGACGGGTGTACACACTAAAACGCCACTTACTCTATATCAGAGTAATAAACTTACATATTAACCACTACACTGCACTTTAAAACCGACAAACAAAGCATACCCCGATCAAATAAATTTTGTTCTCAGAGAAGTTCGTCAGGATCGATATTTTTTCCTTTTCTGCGACAAATTCGACTTCTGAAGGATCCATTAGGAAGTAGAGGAAACAAAGAACACTTATCGGAAGAATGAAAGTAGAAATACGATTTCAAATAACGATGTTAAAAGCCACAATCTCCGTTCGAATTTGATCAAATCTTCCAATTCATGCCGCCATATTTTCCCGCTCTTCCCGCTAAATATGAGTACCTGTTACCAGTCTTGCTCGGTAAATCCTGCAAAGTATCCCGCGTTAAACGTTTGTATCCCGCGGTCCCGCGGTAGTCACATGACTGACTTGTGATAATGAGAAGGACTGGAGCAAGTGACTGGTCCGCCATCTTGGACAGAAACAACATGGCAGAGACAACACAAATGTTGTCATTTCATGAGCTTTTTTTTAATGTAGACAATGGATATCTTGAAGGATTGGTCAGAGGATTTAGATCAGGGGTCCTAACTCAAAGTGATTACCTTAATTTATCGCAGTGCGAGACCTTAGAAGGCAAGTGATGTCCATGGTTAAAATTAGCTCTCTTGTGATCGGAGTTCCTGCTTTTAGTTGATGATTATGATTATTTGGTTCTCTTTATTCTTAAAAAATCAAAATATTTAGAATTTAATCCAGTAGTTTTTATCGAAATATGTCTCAAGACCAGCTACGGCTACATTTCTCAAATGCCATGTCCTTCATATATGTCCTTCAATTCCGATTAGTTTTATTTCTTTCATGAAAAATAGATTAGTTCGGGTGATTTTCTGAAATCAGATCACCTTTGTAAAGAATAATATTTTGGATTAAAACTCAACCTTTCTTTCTATCCTTTAATATTTTTAGAATGTTTTCACTTGACTTTGTATGATGCCCTAAACATCTTTGTTGTTGTATCATTGATTATTATTGTTATTATTATTATTATTATAATTATTGTTGTTGTCATCATTATTAATATTATTATCATGGTTGCCTTTATGTAAAGACGTGTTATTGGCAATGCCTTCAACTGGATCATATGCACAATGGTAACTCTAAAATTAAGACTGCACTCCTTTTTGTCATGTTTCAGACTTAAAACTTCACTTACAGAGTACAGATTATGGAAATTTCCTTCAAAATGAAGCTGGTCCCTTGAATGTGTCAGTAATTGATGACAGACTCAGAGAGAAGTTGGTTACTGAATTTAGACATCTTCGTAATCAAGCTTTGGAACCGATGGGAACTTTTATGGATTTTATTACGTAAGTAGAGCAGACCAAGTCTTAAATGAGAAAATCAGGTAGCCCCAAGGCAAGATGTTGCTTTAGTGTACTCAGCTTGCGATCTGAGCTGCTTGCCCAAAATTTAGTTATTTTGCTAGAAAATCATTTGCCTATCATTAGGCAGCTTCAGTGCGATGAAGCTTGTCTCCCTTCCCTGAGAGTAGGGGGTGCTTTGGTGCTGAAGGTCTTGACTTCAATCCCTGGTGGCATGATGTCTTTGTTTCAATTTCTTTCCATTCTGCGTAGCTTTAAATGAGGCTAAATGCAATTTGGGTGAAGTTAAATGGGTAGTCTCATGAGCTGTGCATGCTCAGGAAATCACTGTCACAACTGCTCTTCCTGCTCTGTAATTGTATTTAGTGAAAAAGGCGTCGGTAGGCAACACACGACTTTTACTTCCCGCCAAAATGCTGCTTGTTCCAGTAAGTGTTCTTTCTCTAGAGGGTAGATTATACTCTGGAGGTTCTAAATTTTTACTGAGCAAATTAATATGTTTAATATATTTGCCACTTGTTTCACACTGAGAAGTCATGACAAGCATATTGATTTTCTCCTGTGGTTTTTGTTTATGGATTTGCCCTCTGATGTAAGAGCATTTTCTTTGACCTCTTTTGAAATGTAAAGCTCTCTTTTTAAGCTAAATAAGGGTTTTCCATTCTTTAATTTTCTCCAAATTGTCCTCTAGATCTGAATATGTTATGTACTTGTGTTACTCTTGACACCACCATCATCTAGGGCACCTACACCCAACCTCATCTATTGTTGATGAGTTTAACCAGCTTTAAAATACCCTGACTGAACAGAACACTGATGGAGCAAGGGGGTAAAATGAGTGCACTGTCGACCTCAAGTTTATCAGTTGAATTACTGCCATGAGTTATCGACATAAAATATGGCTCCATGCCTTTACCTTTAGGTTTGACTGTACCATGTTTTCTTGTATGAAGTTTTAGACTCATGAATTTAATGGTATGGTACATCTGTTTGTAAACCGGCTGATATTCTTTTGATAATTTTGGAGTAGGGACAGAGTCCTATCATCCTCAGTGTTTGCCATACAAAGTCTTTCAAATTGTTTACACAGACTAACTATAGCTCATTGATTTTATCATTGTAGCTATAGTTACATGATTGATAATATCATCCTGTTGATCACTGGAACTTTGCATCAGCGACCTATCACAGAGCTAGTTCCCAAGTGTCATCCTCTTGGTAGCTTTGAGGAGATGGCTTCCATAAACATTGCTTCCACACCAGCCGAACTCTACAATGCCGTCATGATTGACACTCCTCTAGGTTGGTCAAAACATTGTTACTTTATCATTAAGCTGCATTTTTTGTGACAAGTATTTCCTTTTCAGTGAAAACTTGCCCCTGTAAAAGCAGCTTTAAACACCAGGCCACAGTTGTTCAATCATTGGATAGTGCTATCCATCAGATATATCACTATTGCAATTGGTTTCCGTAATACTTACCCACTAGATAGTGATTTTTCTGATGAATAGCGCTGTCCAATAATTATTGAACAACCCCGGGCCAGGTGTCTATCTCACATTTCTATATTTTACATTTTGTTGAAAGTTTATTTTCATTTACTTTGAACTCATTATTATGCCCCCATGTGATGCTGTTTTTTATAGATTTTCCTTTGTCATCTTGTTGTATAATTTTATTATGGATCCTTCCTCTTTCAAAACAGAGAATAAAAAATAATGTTACAACAAAATATGTGAGAGCCTGTGCCAAGTCATTGTATTTAGAAAATTGCTAACTCTTACTTTTTTTATAGCCCCCTTTTTTGTGGAATGCATATCAGAGCAGGACTTAGATGAGATGAACATTGAAATTATAAGAAACACTTTATACAAGGTAGCTTTGAGTAATAATAACAAAATAAAATTATATCCATTGTCTTCTGTGGTACATAATGTAAACTAGTGGTAACCATGGAGATAAGAGGTCAAGTTGCCTGAAAAACAGCTCTTCCCAAGTTATGACCCCCCAAAGCAGAGTTACATTGTATGTTGCCTAAAATGTCTTGTTATGTCGCCCAAAATTTTATCAGGTGTAATGCACAGAGAAATATGTTTAAGTTAAAGAGTGTGTAATATATTTAGTTCCTTAAACCAGCATAAGACCAAATAGGTGGCAAAAATAAGTAATACTGGTACATGTATGACGAAAATAATTATATGTCATTATTTAAGCCTTGAGTTCTTGTTGGGAAATAGATCTTATTAATGAGACTGAAAGTTTAACATGTGCAAAATGTACAAATTAATTAGTAATGTTTATTTTTATCTTTTACTTGACAGGCTTATCTTGAAGGGTTTTACAAGTTCTGTGAAGATTTAGGTGGCACAACAGCAGATGTGATGTGTCCCATCCTTCAGGTACGTGATTTTTTTTCGGTTGAGTTGATTGGTTTGTTGGGCTCTCAGTAATGTTCAAACTGATCATCTTTTAGCAGTGGATACAAGGGAAACATGTATTGTAATGTTTACGTAGTAATAACAATAATAATGGGGTTGCCAACTTTCCTCACTTGCAGCAGATGGTTTAAATGCATAGGAACCAGGGGTGAGATCAGACATCAGCATGTAAAAGTGTAATATGCTGCTGCTTTTGTCCATGTTTGATCTCACCTTGCCCACCCAGACCAATTATGGCACATGTCAGATAGACCATGACACTGGGGCCTACACTGTGCGTCCGCTACTCTTTCGAACAATGTCAAAGGTTCTTTTATGCCCCCTTCCAACTGAGGTGTAAGGTGGAAGGAGACAAGGCCAATGGCTGAATGTCACTGCCTAATGATGCAATCAACTGAACTGATAAAGGGGTTTTAGTCACAGCTAGCATGATCCCACCAGTTATTTAAAGACCTTTGTTGATGGTCCAGCCGGGCTTTGAACTCACGGTCTCCCACTCAGCACTGGCACTCTTCCAACTGAGCTAACTGGGTGCAGTTTAAGCCAACATGATTCTCCTCTTTCTATCCCTTGGAGCAAATCATTTTAAAAACTCTGTACCATGATAGAAGAAGAAAGCAATAACACAAAACAATGTACTATAGTTAATCTAGTATTTAGCATTCAATGCAGACTGTAAGATATTACTGTTGGGAAGAAAAACAGAAGTGAACTTGTATGGACAAAAAAGATGTATTATGACAATACTGCTCATTTTTGTTGTTGGTTTCAGTTTGAAGCCGATCGTCGTGCTTTCATCATCACTATCAACTCCTTTGGTACTGAACTTGGTAAAGATGATCGCAATAAGCTGTATCCCAAATGCGGAAAACTTTATCCAGAGGGGCTTACAAGACTGGCCAAGGCAGATGATTATGAACAAGTTCGAGCTGTAGCTGACTACTACTCTGTATGTAGAACTTAACACTTGTTAAATAAATTAATACTACATTGTCATTGTTAGCCTCTACATGTAAACAGTTTTTGTCCATGAAAATCAGATTGGCTACACGGGCACATAAATGGGTCATTGTGTTAATCAAAGATAAGGCTTTTAAAGTGCCCTGGGACTGATGAGTTGTTTTGTAATAGTTTTATTCAAAGAGCAATTTTGAACATTCTTTTAATTCATTTAAGAATGCATACTTCTTTTGTTGACAGTCATACCCTTTCTAGTCACTTTAAAAGGAAGACTGGAAGGGTATAAAGTACAACTTGTATAAATTACTGAAAAAAGTAAACTTCCACCTGTTTTTTAATGGTGTATGGTTTTGTTGCAGGATTATAAATCTTTATTTGAAGGAGCTGGGACAAATCCTGGTGAAAAGACGCTTGAAGACAAGTTTTTTGAACATGAGGTTTATATCAATTTTTATTCTCTTGTACTTAAATTTGGCTCAATTGGCCAGAGGCAGTGTTGTAGCAAATACTGCTCTCCATAATGCAGTGTTATGAAAGGCTTTTAGCAGTACTTATCTTTCAGACTGCAATACTCAGGGTCCAAATGGGTAGAAAAAGACGGTGGACAGAATTTCAGCAAAGTGTGTCTTCTAGAGCCTTACTTTCTAGATACAATAATATTATTGCTGTCATAGTTTTCTGGACCCGCTCTTGGTCAGTGAGACAAACATACTGATAAGAATATCAGCTTTCCTGAAGGGTAACAAAAATCTTTCATATACGAACCTGTTATTTTTGCCAGGCTGAATGGCTTTTGATACTGAATGGCTTCTGATGTTTCTGTGTATTTAATTGCCAAATTAGAGACTTAAGGTCCTCAATCCACTAGGTTCTTGTATGTGGTTTTACTGTACCCTATACCTTCACCCTTTATTGATTAGAGTTGTGACAGAAGGCAGTCATCCTTTTTTTTTCAAATCTTGTATTGTTTTTTTGCAGGTGAAGATGAACATACTGTCATTTCAGCAGCAGTTCCATCTTGGAGTATTTTATGCCTATGTCAAACTGAAAGAGCAGGAATGCAGAAATATTGTGTGGATTGCTGAATGCATTGCACAGAAAAATAAGTCCAAAATCGACAACTACATTCCCATATTCTAAACTAAAGACAGAGGTAGACTTCGTGATTGAATTTAAATAAGCAACCAGCTAATCTGTTTGAGGTTAGGTGAGCGTGATACTATAAAATGAAATCAGGAATGTTTTTTGTGACTGATTTAGTTGGAATGGAAATTTCCTCAAAATATTTAAGAATTGAACTGAATGTTGTATGTTACATGTAAAGTAGAGTCCTTGTACATGTTGTGAATGAGGGATATATTTTTGTTTCTATTAATTTTGCTGCAGACAGAGACCCCGTCACTACATCCTTCCAGAATTAATGGTAAACATAACCTAGTGGCCATGGATTGGTTCTGGGCAGTTGGTATGATTTGCAGCATTCCATAGCGACTTGGCACATAAACACCAAAATTAGGATTAATGTAATCCATATAACAGTATGGCTTTCTGGGTTTTTAACCTTATTCTCATAGTGGCATGGTACATTAACCCCAAAATTAGAATTTTATTAATTTGTATAGCAGAATACTTAACAAAATTAATAAATGCCACCATGTAACAGTATGGCTTATTGGGTGTGGCTTAAAAGATCACGCCATAGCTTTTCAAGCTTTCAAAGAATTTTTTTCTCTTTTTCAAGCAAAATATCTCAAGCAGATTTCTTTAGATTACCAAGCTCAAGGCAGTTGATGCCAGAATGTTATTTTTTTAATGATATTTTGTAGTGTTCACTTAGGTCCTGATTATTGTTGTGGTCATGGGCATCTTAATAACTGTTTATGATTACACTGGCTCTAGAGGTGCGTCCGCGAAATACCGTAAAATTCCGAAAATTATCCCCTCTATGTATAGACCCCTCCAAATATGAGCCTCCCAAACTCGTAAAGCAAAAAACCCTAGTCCGTTAAATCACCCCTCCAAATATATGGTATGTACTTGGAAATTGCCCTCAAATACAAAGTTAAACAAAGCAAAAACAGTAAATTTCCTTCCAACTATAAGGTTAGCCCAATCGATTTTGAAACGCAAATTTCCCTCCGTAGATAAGCCCTTTCAAATATAAGCTCCACCATAAATAAGCCCATCAAAAAGGGCCTTTGAAAATATATGCCCTGGGGCTTATTTTCGGAATTTTATGGTATGTAAGATGAAACAATCCACAACTTAACTGCTTGCAAACTTGATTTGCATTTGATTTAGAAAGAAACACTTTGGCATCCTGGGTAGTGTGTGATTGGAAAATTATTAACACTTATTAATGGGATTGAAACTGTAATCTAATCTCCCATGGCTTACAAAAAGGGAGACATCGGTAAGAAAGGGTGAGATCTGGGTATGAGATTACTTTTCCTCCCAGTCATGTGTTAGTATATGATTAAATTGATCAGTGATTATATTAATAGTTATGACACTGATTATTTACTGTCAGTTACGAGATTGTAACACAATAAATTTATGATTGTAAAACTATTTGCATCATCAACGTTATGAAGTTTTATTGTCGATAATGACATAGTAAACGGCATAAAACGGTAAAAGAACATGTGAATATTGTTTGCCTTGACACTGGTTAGTCTGTGCCAGTGCAGGGTTACGGTCAGTGCAGACGAGATATAAAACCGGGAGACCAGCAAAAAAAGCGAGTGAGCGAAAAACGGCGGGAAAAGAGAAGGAACAGCACTGTCCCTAGGCATTCTTGGCTTGGTTAATCATGGACTCTTTTTCTCTGAAGTGGAGGAGGGGGAAAGCCTGTAGGCATCTTTTTAAATACCTCAGTCTGCCCACTACCAGAAAAACCGTTTCTCCTATGAAAGTGTCAAATTTCAAAACGTCAAAGTTGACCAATCATGAGGTGTATAAGAAGCTGGTATTGACCATTTTCACCGAGCCCATAATGCACCCTGTGTACTCCCCAAAATTTTGCATAACCATTGTCTTCAATTTCTCTTGGGATGACTGTAATACCCAGGGGAAACTGGAAACAATGGTTATGTAAAATTTTGAGGGGTAGACAAGGTGCATTGGTCTCGGTGAAAATGGTGAATGAGGTATTTAAAACAATGCATACAGACTCGAGGCTCCACTTCCTGGTCTCTCCCCAGCCCCCGCGCGGTTATTTGCGCTGTCACAGTGATATGGGCATCCCCCAATACCCTGGTGATATCTTGGAGCCCGGGACAGGCTCGACGCTGCGACACTTTCTCTCTTGGACCCCAACATCAAGGAAGTAGCAACCAACTTTTCGTGGTCCGAAAACAAAATTTGGGTAAATTTGTTGCTGGTAAAATATAGTTATGAGGGTAAGCAATTTTCCGCTGTTTTATCGTACTCTTATACATAAAACCACTTGAGAAAGGACATCAGTTACGTGAAATGTGAGATTACCTTGATCGCCAATCGATCCACGCACGATGCGAATTTCGACAAAATTTTTAAACCTTCGCTCCGCGAGGATAGAATTGTGGGAAAAGAACAGTATTAGTATTATGAAAATAATAACAATGTAATAAAATTAGACAATAGAATTGTGAAAGAAGACAATAGAACATTGGTAAATGAACAATAGCTTTGTCAAAGAAGAACAAAACCTTATGGAAGAAGACAATAGAATTTTTGGGGAAAGAACAGGAGCATTGTGTAAGCACTTCAATTGTGAATAAAAGACAACATAATTGTGAGAAAAGAATGATACAATCGTGGAAAGAGACAATGGAATATTGCAAAAAGAAGAAAAGACGCGTGGATCGACAATAGTATGGTAGAACAATATTATTGTGGAAGGTGAACAGCAAAATTTTGGTAAAACAACAAAAGAAATTTGAAAAAACTTGCGGACGAGGAAGGAGAACAACAGACTAATATAAAGGAAGGGCGAGAAAAGGACTGTTGAAGAGACAACAGGTGAATTTTTGAAGAGGAACAAGGAGGGAAAACAATGAACTTGAGATTTGGAAAACTAGCAGTAACTGAGGGGAAAATAGCAATAATTGGATGAGGCTGAGTTCGGCCTCAACGGATAACACGCTCCGAGAACTGCGTAATTCTTCTGATCATTGCTAAGGCGAAACCAATTATTGTTTTCTTATTTATTCAAAACAATTCATATTTTAAGACATGCTAGTCTTTCTCAAAGTCCTTCGCTTCTCATTTCCGGTTCCGGTAGGAGGCCCCATCGCGCTTCGCGCTAGTCCAAAAACACGCTTACCTTGATCGAAGTTATGTTCCCGTCTTTATTTGTCTGTTCCTCGGCAAATTCAGGGTAAGAAACGTTTAGTCTGGCAGATATTCTTCAAATAGCAGTTGTCATCCTTTGTATCTTTGCTGTTCCTGCTTTGTTTCTAGGCAGAAGTTCGGCAATTTCCTCTTCGCAAAACGAGTGAAATTTTCCGTCATTTTCTCCAGCAGTATTAAACGCGACCTCATCCCCAAGGTTTCTCGGTTGCCACCCCTTTTTCTAGGGATAGCCTATACTAGTGACGTCATTTTAATGAATATTGCAAATGTTCTCCAAATGTCGTCAACACTAGCTGGTTGTGAAGAATTAACCCGGGGATCTGAGCCAAAAGGTAACAAGCGGAGAAATACTTTGAATGGATAATAATAGTGTGTACTAAAGGGTATTCCCCGAATGTCAAAAAGAAGCAATTGCGTAAGGGATCTCACCCCAATAACAATTATAATACAAGAATTTATATAGCGCCATTTCCGTGAGCTAAATGGCCAAGAGGTAGTCCGTTCCAGGGGCCCGTTTCTCGAAAGTCCCGGTAACTTTACGGGCCCGAAATCAGATTTTCAAATCGAAATACAAAGAATAAGAGCACGGGTCCTGGCTAACAAACTGCTCCTTTTTGTTTCATTAACTGATAGTTTTATCATGTTAAATGCAAAACTATTGAAACCTCTATCTTGCATGTAAACAACAACAGCTTTACGGGCCCGTTAATTATCGGGACTTTCGAGAAACGGG
>BOPM01000427.1:207987-230921 GCA_022179025.1 Porites australiensis | reverse complement strand
GGGGGGGGGGGGGTGCGCACCCCCTGCACCCTCCCCCTGGATCCGCCCCTGCTTCTAATAAACGCCTCCTGTCCAATAGACGACCCCTATGACAGTCACTCCAAAATACTAAGGAATTAGCAAAAAAGAACAAAATTATTCAATTTATTCACTTCCTTGCTTGATTACCAATGGTTTGCACACTCCATCTTGTTCATTCTCAAGTTGAAAAGACACAAAATAACTAAACATTATTATAATGATCTGGTTGGTAATCTGTTCATTTTTCTTATTTCATTTGCTTACTTACCTCACCTGTGCCCTACTACTATTGCAAGAAGTAGAACTACTGTGTACCTTCCGCAAAAGGTTTAAGGAACCTGCATCAACCTGGTCTGTAGCAACTGAAGACAGGTATAATTGGTGGGTTGGATAGCAACAATGTTACAAAACAAGTTTGACCTTTTTGTTTCTTCATTTACGGGGATTATTAACCGTTTCTAGGAAACTGCCCACCTACTCCTCCCCTAAGCCAACATTAACACTTACTTCTCTTTTAGGGCAAAATTTTGGCTTAGGGGAGGGGTAGGTGGACAATTATCCTCTGTGGCTTTAGATGCATGTTAAAAAGCCCTACCCATCAGTTTTTTCTGCAAGTTCTCTGAACTGTGTGGTGTGGATGTTGTGTTTAAGATTCCCCATATGTAACTCAAACATCTTCACTCTTGCTGATGCTTCTGGTAAAGGAATGTAAATTCTCTTTTCAAATCTGAAAAAAGGTTGTAAAAAAGTTAGCATTTTTTATGACAATGGACTGTCATTTAAGACCTCTTTTGGGACGGGAGGGAGGTATACACTCTGTTGTGTACCTAGACTGCAAAACAGCCCAGATTTTTGCCTAGGTTAAGAATGTGCAGGTGAAACAGGGTTGTCCCTAAGATTTCAAGTTATCGGGTAAATACGTCAAGTAGGCAGGGAATCAAACAGCAAGAGATTTCTTTTGGTTGCATTTTTCTTCTATTTTTCTATAAAAGTAGCTGGGGGCCTAGCATGCAAAGAAAGTAGGGTCCAATAGCCTGGGGCTAGCGGATTTTGCTATCGGGCTGGTGAATTCTGTTCTTAACTTGCCCGACGGGCTAGTGATGTGTTTTGAGGAATTTGAATAACAAGAACAAAAAGGCTTTTGAGGCTAGTTGAAGTGACGTCTGGGCTAGTAAATGCTAGCTTCAGCTTGCCCAAATGGCAAGCTGTAAAAATGATTTTCTTTGCACCCTGTGGGGGCCACACTCATAGTAGCCAGGGGAAATTCCAGGCCCCCGGCTCTTAATGACAGCCCTGCGAGACGTCAGCTAAAGCTCTGGAGTGATGGTGAAAATGGAGACTGAGACTGGGGAGAGGCACACTTTTTTTCCTCTGGCTACACACTCACTTTGGGTGGGTGAATCCCACAAGCTCTGTGAGAAACCAATTTCAAAACCATTTTTGAGAAAAAAAATAACAGTTCAGATGGCACACGATAAGGTAAGCGACTAACATAACTTGTACTTGGCAAGACTTTTTAAGCAAAGGAATATTGAGCCTGCCATAGGAGTACTAGAGTCCCATACTGCAGTTTTTTGGCCAAATGACTAAAATTCTACACATGAGTTTTCCACAGGATACCCAAGAAACAAATAATTTGTACCTTCTTCTTATAGCTGAATCAAGAGTCCATGGAATGTTGGTAGCTCCTAAAACAAGTACATCTTTATTATCCACACCAACACCTGCAATAAAGAAAGGAAAGGATAAGCATATACAAATTTGACAAGCTCACCCATAAAGTAACACTTGCTATCTTATGTAGATCATAGGCTACTGAACCTTTGCCGGAGAATTCTTAATTTAACAGAGAATTCTCCAATCTCTGATCATGCTTAATGAACACCCTGTCAAACTTGTCCTATGCCTTACCCTTCCAGAGCAATTTGAACTGGTGGTAAGCTCTCTTTCAGCCACTAAAAATCAGAGAGATTTGGAGTGACATTTACAGCAAATTGGAAACGTCAAGAGTCAAGTTGATTATTTCTCAAAATGGAAAATGTGCAGCTAAAAACAGTCCAAAACAATTGCTATAGACAAAACTAACCTGGAGCTACTAATTTTGGGGTAGAAGTAATGAACAGTAAAGCACAAGTTAAGGCAAAACTTGGTCATGTGCTACAAATTCACATTTGCCATTTGTCATAAATGTGACACTTAATCTCTCTATTATCCAGCAGTTGCCCCTTAGCTACACCCCTGATAGTTATTATTATAGAGGGAAGAAAATGGTGTGTTCAATGATGCAAACTGACCCTGCATTTGAACAAGAAACTCAGTTTTTATTCTCCTGGCTGATTCACTTTCGTTTTCACTTCTTGAACCACACAGGGAGTCCACTTCATCAATAAAAATAATGGCAGGTTTGTTTTCACGCGCCATTTCAAAGAGTTGCTTTACCAACCTGCAATAGAAGACACACAGTATCACCAAAGGCTACACCGTAGATGACAAGAAAACCTTTATAGTGCGACTACTAAAACACCTCGACAAAGTTAACCAATCAGATTGCAGAAAATAACAACACATTCCAAGAAAGTTAGCTGTCAATCATAATCGAAATAAACAACATGGTTCAAAATCAACCAATTACAACCTACAGACGTGACCTTTTGAACCCAATGAAAAAAAACTGTGTTTCCTGAGAGGTCCATAAGAGCAAATGCCCAGGCAAAAAAATTGCAAATGTTAGTTAATTTTTTGACTTGAGCTCATGACATCATTACAAAGCGGAGCAATAGTAGTGAAGAAATTGCTGGTTGATGACAAAATAACAGCCTGTGTCAAACAAATATGTCTTGTGGGTGTTATATGCAAAGTTTCGAATAAAAAACACTGTCTGGTGAAACATTCTGCTTTCTTGAAAAACATTCGCTATCAATACTTCAATTTTGTGCTTCGAATAAATTATTGTTTCTTTTATGAGCAGCTGATTGGCTAACAACTCACTTTTTTGGAATGTATTGTTATTTTCCTGCAATCTGATTAGTCAACTTTGTCCAAGTGGCTCCTCTTACGGTAGTCGCACAGTAAGTGATTACCTTTATTGCTATAGATACTTGATATCCTGGGAAGAGGGGGGGAGGGGGGGGGGGGCAGAATACTCCTAGAAAATTCAGGTGGGGTGTGCAGCATGCTTCCTAAAAACCTAGCCCTGTTTCAGACCAAACAATGGGGTCATGTAGCACCTGCTCAGAAGAGAAGTCACAAATGGTGCCTAACCCTGACCCCAAAGAATACTTCAATAATTGAAAGAATGACATGTCATTGTTTTCTGCAACCAATCAGGAGAGACCTTACGAGCAGCTCCTACACAACTGAAACAATGCAATCTTTCCCTACACTACTAAAAACTTGAACCCCTGCTAACATGAACCAGGGCTGTCATTAAGCTTTTAAGCAGTCGTAGCAACTAAAGTTTCACCCATAACATCTCACAAAAATTTATAGTGCCACCTTGCGCTTCCCACTTTGATCACCCATAACGTCAAGTGTGCTCAGCCATAACAGGTGTTACAAGTTAAGGCCCTTAATGACAGCTCTATCAACTGTTTTTCATTTCCCTTTAGAATTTGAGATAACAGGGTCCTACTGTGTCACCAAAATAATGAGAGGGATTGTAGAGTTAGCTGACTAACTGTACCTTTCACTTTCTCCAAGCCACTTGGACACAAGGTCAGATGAGGAAACTGATATAAAAGTTGAGTTATTTGCTTCTGTGGCAACTGCCTTTGCTAGGTATGATTTACCTGTTCCAGGAGGCTAGAAAGGAAATTGTTTTTGCATAACTTATTAACCATGATTTCCTTAGCTTTAATTAATAGAACAGAATACACAAAAAGCTTGAAGCAAAAAGACACCTAAAATCCAAATGCCTCATGTACTATTTCTGGCTCCAGTTTTACATTTAGTAAAATACTCCTTGCAAGCACCAGACTGCAAAACAGTCCATAGTTTTGTGTAGGTCAAGAATGCATAAGCAGCCAAATGAAAAGTTTGGAGCAAGGGTGAAAACGGAGCGCAAGATGGGTATGTGAACCTTAAGCACTTTGCATGTCTGATGCTTCACAGCTTGAAAAACCAATTTTTGAGAAAAAACAACTGTTTGCAGGTTATGTAAGCATGTGGTCTGGTAACCAATATTATTTTTAAGTTCATCCGATTGGATAAAAAGATTTCAGCAAACAATCAAAAGCCACACTCAGCATAGGAGTACAACCTGTATCTGTTTCAGGTCAAAGTTAAATTCACGTTAAATTTTTTTAACCTACCGGTAGTTGATTGTCAATTTCTTTTGTCTCCTAGCCATGAGGGCTAGGAGACTAATATTGAGAATTAACCTGAATCAATTATAATATACTGACCTGAGGCATATCCATTATCACTTAAAATTTTCAAGCCTCTAATTTATTGCTGCCATTTTGAAATATACAATGTATTAATAAACAATAACAAAAGACAGATCTACCCCATAAAGCAGAATTCCACTCCAGGGTTTGCGTTTTCCTGAAAACAAAACAAATTAATAATGCATAGGCACCAGTTGTTCAAACACTGGATAGCCCTATCCAAAGGATAACTCAACATCCAGCAGATAGTGTAATTGGTTTCCCAATACTTATCTGCTGCAGGATAGTGATTTATCCGGCAGATAACGCTATATCCTATGTTTGAACAACTGGGGCCAGTAGTATTAGAACAACATTTTGTACCTTAAACCTTACAGCTTACTTTATCTTTACATGTAAAAAATTTTTGTTAGTTAGTTAGCCATGGCTTCAAAATCCTACTAAAGCACAAATACTTGCAATATGCTGATTGGTGTTACCACTGGGACGGCATATACGCATTTAGATTTGTATTTCCACAATTCACATCATCTTCACTCCAGGTCAAAAAAATTGAAAGGGTGAGAGCATGACTGTTTTGGATTGAGATTCAATATTCAGCCAAGATGACTATCAATTACCCGTAAACAAGTGAGGAAACTTGATTGGCAGAATGACAGCTTCTTTTAAGGCTTCTTTGGCTGACTCTAACCCAGCAACATCTGACCATTGTACATTCGGTTTCTCCACTACAATTGCACCTGAGATTTAAATACATACACAATCACTTACTTGTCAATCGAAAATGCAGACATTTGTGGGCAGGATTAGCTCAGTCAGTACAGAACTTGACTGCGGAGTGGGACGTTATGGGTTTAATCTCCAGAAGTGGACTAATACTCAGAGTCTTAACTAAGAAATGAAGGTACCTCCTTTGCTCTGCAAATGGCTAGATCTTTGCATGGCTCCACTGGAAAAAATAACAGATTCTCATTTTTGGATATTTTAGGGTATTTAAAGAATACCCACAAAAATCCCAAATTTGGCAAAGTGAGACAAGTCCCAATCAGGGAACTTAGTTGGCAATTCCCTGATTGGGACTTGTCTCACTTTGCCAAATTTGGGATTTTTATGGGTATTCTTTAAATACCCTAAAATATCCAAAAATGGGAATCCGTTATTTTTTCCTGTGCTCAGATGACCACATACATGTAAAATGACGGTCCCTTCCAGTAGGGGACATAGCAGTAGTGCCCTCAATTGGTACTTTTGAGGTAAATACAGTGACACTCAAATAAAAAGTGCATTTTAACTTAAAACAATAATCTTGATTTAAAAAAATGGAGTTCTGCCATTGTTTAAACCAAAAAACCATAATACTAGAAAAGCACTCGTTTTATTAAATTTACCAACTGAGGAAGACATATGGAGGTCCAATGATTTTTTAAACCACAGCTTACACTGTAAGTTAGACTTCATTCCGTAACCGACCCACACTGGTCAGGAGTTTTCCATTTTTTAGGGAAAGCAGGGTTTCATTACTTACTGTTTAACTGTCCCCTAAGCTTCTTTGTTTCAGCATTATCTTCATCATCACTACTATCCTCTTTGTTCCTTTTCATGAAAAAGCAGAACTTTTAAGTTAGTAAAATGCTGTATAGGCTACGTTAAGCTCTAGACAATTCTGCTTGTTTCTTCTTGGAATATGGCAAGGCCAGCTTTTGCTCTGTTACCATTTTCCCTTTTACAAGACACCCTAGGCTTCCACAAGCTTATCTGCTCTTGATGCAAGGCTCGAAAGGTAACAAAAATTAAATAGACCTTATTCGTGATAACCGCCATCTTTGCAGGCGCTCTAGGATTGATGAGATACAAGCAACGTCGCGTGGTATTTTAGGGGGCAAACAAGCTAGTGAAAAAATGTCTCAGTACAAGTAATAGCGGTCAAGTTTGTTTATCCTCTCAAAACGATAAGAGAAATACAGAAATACAACAAACTGAACACAAACCCTCCTTTGTTGTTGCTCTCCTTTCCACCACCAGAAGATGCAACAGGCTTCTTTTTGTCTTTGCTTTTCACATAGTGTTTAAGCTTCTCAGCTCGTTCAAGGTACTGGATGCATTTCTGTCTGATACTTTCTTTAGATTTATCTCCCTGGGCTTCATCTATAGAATTGAACCGAAAATATCACAACAAGTTACAAAATATTTTGTGATGGTATGCCACATTACAGGTCTACTTTCTAATTATTTACTGCCAGAAATTCACAGATGAAGCATCCTTTCGCATTCACATTTTCTAATAGACCTATCCAGGTTTTTTTTCAACTTTTGACATGTTTGGGAAAGTCTGTATACACCACTGGAAAGAGCACCTTAAATGTAAGTAAAATTGCCAAGTTTGAAAGCGATTCAGGGCTGTCAAAAAGTTTTTTAGTAGCAGGCTGATAATGAATAGTAGGTGGCTTTGGAACTCGCACCAAAGGCACAAGTTCTTGAGGGCTGAGGCATCTGGGAACATTTTGAAAATTCGAGTATCAGAAATGGCATTTGCAGGGGTTTTCAAGGGGCATTTTTCACCGCGTAATGCACGTTGTTTCATCAGAATACACACAAGACTGGCAACAATGCTGCTGAAATGTCCCAGGCTTTCCAAGACATCGCAAGGTTTGAACATTTCATAGATCTAAACCTGTTGAAATATGTGTTTGATGTCATTCAAAACTGGGAAACAGACGCTTTACAATTTTATCCAATGGTGCTTAGTTTTTGTCAGCAGTTATGGTAGACGGAGATGAAAGTAGCCGGCTTAGGATGGCTAACTAGCTAGCAGTTTTGGCTGGCTACCGGCCCTTATTGACAGCCCTGTGATTTGTTGAGAGCTAACCAAGATATAGCTCCTCAAAGTCGCAAATTTTTAAAGACATTTGTATGTTTGGGGGGCAAATACAAAAGTCTGTAAATTTTCGCAACTTTGCAGAGTTATATCTTCGGTCGCTTATGATGTATCACCTTCAAATTTCACAATTTGACCAATTTTAAGGCTCTCTTTCCAGTGGTGTCAATGGATTTTCCTTAACTGGTCCATGTCAAAAGTTTACAAACACTGTGGAAGGGCCTAATATCAATGTTGCAGGTCAACTTTATCCTTGCTTTAAATTTTATTTTTCTTTGTTTTTGGGTACGGTAATCTAAGATGAGTTTAGAACGAAGGAAAATAAAATTGAAACCAAGGATAAAACTGACCCACAACATCTATGCTAAGTATAAAACCAATAAAACATTAACATGCCTTTTACCAAGTATTCAAGGAC
The DNA here is from genome assembly GCA_022179025.1 of Porites australiensis. Taxonomy (NCBI): domain Eukaryota; kingdom Metazoa; phylum Cnidaria; class Anthozoa; order Scleractinia; family Poritidae; genus Porites; species Porites australiensis. The sequence goes on along the minus strand of BOPM01000427.1, from coordinate 223,219 downwards.
AATGAACTTTAATAACACAAACCAACAATGACATTAGAAAATGGCCATGTTTGGTGTTGCATTTGTTCTTTGTTGATATGTTGCTTTGAACCTATTAGTAATAAGCTGTGAGACATGATTATCAAGGCTATCACTAACATCTCAACTGCCAGGTACAGTCGCTTTGTCGGTCATTTCTGAGACTGCCTGTTGCAGTCTTAGGAAAAAATGTTGCTGTCACATTTTAGCTAGGAACAAAATGTCGCTGTTGGTTCGGCATAAAATTTTGTGATACTCAATTATTTTTGGAAATTATGGCAGATACATTCTTGAACAATAACATAATAATAAATATTAGAGAAAGTTCCAAAGAAAACAACAAAAAAAGTTTTGACATAACAGAAGAGAGTTTGTTACTTCACTGCCCGAACAGCCAAACTGAAAAAGTGAAAAGATGTCACTTTCACTACTTAAAAATGGATTGTCGCTGTCACAATTCTTTCCTTTTATGTGCTGATTGCTTTCTGAGAAGATTGTCGCCAGTTTTCAAGGCCATGAAACATGTTGCTTTTACTCCTTGGAAGGCTTCACAGATTTTGCTTAGCTGACACTTTCGACTGGGCAGTGACCAATCCTTGTACCTGCTGTTAAGGTACCATATAAATGAAGTTGGTGCAAATAAATAAGTCAAAATTGTCAAATAATAAGAAATGGCACTTGGTTGTGCAACATTGGGACAAAAAAGGGGAATTTATTTGTCATTGGAATAAATCAATGTTTTTACCCCAGCAGTATAATTAAGACGAAAACTACTGATATAAAATACTGCGCTTAATAAAGTTGATCAAGACTATTTCGTATCATTCAGCACAAAAACAAACAAATAAACACTATCAAAAACAGCAATCAAGTACAAAACAGACAAAACACAGCACAAGGGCATGATGTGAACCTACACAAATACTTAGCTTCCAACTTTAAAAATTATGCCAGGCAAAAAAAACTCTTACATTTTATCGCATGCAGAAAGTATTCCACTCCATGCTCATAAAGACGTAACGCTTCCTCATAATTTCCAGCTTTATCTTCCTCTGTAGCTTTTGTGACAATTTCAATCGCTTTCTATAAAACACAAACACAAGATTAAAGTTGGAAACCATTTCGCAGGAAACTTATCAAGTTGAGTAAGCTTTTTTCTTATAATAGGGGAACGTTAAGAGGAGTTCTCTCCGAATAAGAGTACTTTCCAAGCGGAAAGGAAAATATTACCTTAAGCGTGTCTCCGGACATAGCCGCAATCAGAGCAAACCAGTCCAAAAAAACTTCAAGAAATGGAGAGAACTTCTCTCCGATAAAGGCAGGAACTAAATATGGCTGCCAAAGTAGTGTTGATTTGGAAATCCGCTGGGGTATCACCGTGGGCACAGTACCGTCAGCTTCCAAAAATTACGCAAATTTGGGAAGATTACGTCATTGATGACGCAGCAAGTATGAGAACTCTGACCAGCGGACACTTCTATTAGGCGCCATTTTGAAAATATAAATGAGTTGGACAGTGGGAGTTTCGACAGGTCTTCATCTCCACTTTGGTGGAGTCGATACCAAGCAGAGTGTGTGTGATATGAAGATAATGATAAACAAAAAGAGAGTGGAAGAAGCGAGCATCTGCTGCTGAAATGGACGAAATTTCTCTCCCGAGTTCACAAACTCGAATCAAATTGTAACAGTATTAAATGGGCCATGGCGACTGAAGATGGCAACGAGGGAGGCAGCTATGATGTCGCTTCCCGCACGTTTCCAAAAGAGATCTGCTATATTGACGCACAGATTAATAGCCTGTTTGATGTTCAGCTTCATCCTGGATTGATTTCCATAAATCTGCATTGCAATAACATCTCAGAAATAGAAAACCTCGATGGACTTAAGAACCTTAAACATTTGGATCTGTCATCCAATCACATTAAAAGAATACAAGGACTTAATGGTTTGAAGAGCTTGGTAACGCTCAACTTATCCTGCAATGAGTTGCTGATTGTAGAAGGTCTCGAAAATTTAAGGTACTGATCAGTCTGTCTAAGTTGGTGCAGTGGAACTCTAATCTTGGACACCCATATGTAATGAACAGTTTCTTTTGTACTGACAGAAAAAAGCTCATATATTTTTCTCTAAAATGAAGCTACTTAATACGGATACCAGGTAAATATAGACGCTATAGCATGTCCCATTGGTGTCTGTATTAAATGGGTTTCACTGTACAGGTTTTGGGAAAGGTTTTTGGTTAAGTTTCGGGGAAGGGTGTTTGTAGGAGGCAGCATGGCCTGATGGGTGGCTGTAAAACCAAGGTAATATCCGTGCACATCAGGCTGCATCAGTTGAAACAAATCCAGCACAAGAAGAATCCAAGAGACAGGGAAATAAATGCAGTGCATCTGTATCTCCATTGACCTCCCATGGGGATAACCTGTAATCATCTCCAACTTAAAAGTCATGGCTCAAACTTAAGCATACTTATATAACTACAACAACATGGCTTACTGCGCTTTTCACAAACATGTGAACTCTAAAGTTCAAAAGCAACCTTCACAATTGCGTTTTTTGCTGCCGTCAATCATAATTAGGATCACAAGCAACAAACCTTGAAACATAGAAATGCACAAAACAGATTGAAATCCACCAATAAGTACAGATCACAAACCATGACCTTTTGATCCATTTAAGTTAAGTTCTGTTTCCTAAGAGGTCTGCGAAAATGATGGACGGCAGCGAAAAACGCAAACGTCATTTGGCTTTTGAACTTCAGAGTTCACATGTTTTTGAAAAGCACAGTAAACCAAAGTATTAGGTATGTTTTCCAAATTGATGCGAAAAGACTTGACTGTTTTTTACTTTGTTGTATTTTTCAGGAATCTAACTAAGGTTGATCTGTCCTACAATGCAATTAATAATCTCTCAGGTTTGACAAAGCTTCATGGGCCTGGGTTTAGTCTGCAAACCCTTTATCTCCAAGGAAACCAACTCAGCTCTCTGGATCATGTAATCAACTCGCTAATTGGTTGTAAAATGCTTAAAGAATTGGCATTGTCGCAGTATGGAGAAGCTAACCCTGTCTGTGAGATACCAGGTTACAGATCAAACATACTCAGAGCATTGAAAACACTCAAAGTATTAGATGGACTTGATCAGAGTGGGAATCAAGCAGCAGTGAGAGATAATCTGTGGAGTATTGCAGGTACAATTTCTGACAACCTCCTCGAATAATAATCTTTCAGTATTGCTGTCATCCTGATGTGAAACACAGCACAAATAAACAAACTGATAGAAGGGATGTGTGGAATAAGGTCTGACTCAACTGATTTTTGAACCATTGCTAGATTCTCTTATTGGTACACAGGTAAATACAGAAGACAATAGTTGGAATGGGAGTCTTAAAGTTTATAACAATAAGTTACCAAAAGTTGTGGGCGCTTTCCATTTAGGAAAAAAACCGGACATTTCGGTGGGAGCAAAAGTGGAATTTCCGATTGGTAAAAAGTTGTTCCATTTGGTCGTGAACCCCGGTACGTCGCGGTGCCCGACGGTGGACCTGGAACTGGTACAAACTACGAGAAACGTAAATGGAACACGACATTCCGTTCGGAAATTCCAACCGGGAAAACGGGCCCACCTTTTTAGATTTTCCATTTTTTCTGGGAATTTTCCAGTGGGATGAACCGACGAAACGTGTTCCATTTACCGCCGAACTGGAAATTCCAGAAATTTTGACTAAATGGAAAGCGCCCTGTGTCTATAACTGCAATGATCTCCTTTCATGTAATAACTCTTATTTTGCGGCCCATGCTTGAGGCTTCCTGGTTGTGTTGTTTTGTTCATTTCCAAAAAAGAAAACTGGCAGTGTTTTTCCCACCTTCTGTCACGCCACTTTCCACCATGCTTTGATCACGTGCTGTAATGTATCCCGAGCGGGTACATTGCTTAATATATCACGATCGGGATACATTTGATTTTAGTCAAGGCCATGTGACCAAGAATCAACCAATGGCAGTCCCTGTTTAGTTGAGTGAAAGTCTGGGAATATAACAACAATTAATGTAGGTGGAGGCCACTGCAACATGAATCTTTTCTACGTGAATTTTTATCTGTTATTTGCATCACTAATGAGTTTGAGTCAATGCAAGTGCAAATTCAGAGGCAACTTTTCTCGAAGCAATATTGGAAATGGAAATATTAGTGACATTTTTGCTTTTTTTTAAGAAATGGATGACTATCTAGAATACCTACGATCAGAAAGTTCTAGTGAGAGCCCTTTAGTAAGTGAATGGTACTGAAAATTTACAATAATATTTAGTCTGTTAATTTTTTTATTGTAATGTTTAGTTAAGCTTTTACTCTTTGTAGCTAGTCTGATGGTACCACTTGAAGGAGTATTGTGAAATTGTGTGCAAAAATCGCTGGTGCTCCAAGGCTCTTTCCTCTCCCCAAACCAGAGCAATAAATTCATATTTCTTCTTTTCGGGTGGGGAGGGGAGAGGCCTTGCAAATGAAATTAACTCCTGTCAGTTTATATTCTGGTTAGTTACTCTTTCTAGTACACTCTTTAATAACATAGTGGGTGTGCATAGAATTTGCTGGCAATAATTATTGCAACAATCTCCCATACTTACTTTCTATTCTGGCATCTAAAAAAATCAGCTGTGTTCGTAGGACAGCCAACCTGCTATCTGCACTGCTGAATGATCACTAAGTAGTACAAACCATGTAGAAATTTGTGTTCTTGTCCTTGTAGAAAGACTCCAAATATGAAGTTATTACCCCAAGAATTGACTCAGTGCTTGAAAAATTCCGACAGCGTGGGCCCATCTCATCAGAAACAGACACAGGAGAAGAAAGAAGAATGGAAGAGTCAACAATGGTATTGATAGTATATACTAATTAAAAACAAACTCCTAGCTTTGTTGCTCTAGGAGAAAGAACCTCAGTCTTTGTGGCACAGCATTAATTTAGAGGAACAATTTTCTATGGATCTAAGAGTCTTGGTAACAAAGGTTTCAAACTTTCATACACTCTCTCCCTGAATAATGAGAACATGTGGAATATGGACAATTGGATACTATGTCTCCTCAGTTTGGTATGATGGAGCTGGAAGTTAGGTTTGATTTCTGCCGCTCTCTCGGTCCTCCCCATCTGTTTGATGGAGGAGCGCTGTGCGGGCTCATTTCCCGAACAGCAGCTGGTAATCGAGCCTAGCTGGAAGTTCTACTTTAAATTATTGTTTTTAATCAAGGGGATGTAGGTAATCTATGATAATTTGATCGTCAGTCATTTGTCACTACTATTTCACTTCTGTAGATGCAGCCCTCTGGTAGAGTAAGCCTGTCAGCTGATCATGAAGTTCGTTTAGAGACCCTTGAACATCAGCTGATGCGACTGATTCATAACACTGTAAGTTGGGTGTGGCTCATGTTTTCTAAGCCTGAATTCAAATTCCACTGTGATAGCAACCTTTGATTATAGACCTGGACAAGTTAGGGAAAATCCGTCAACACCACCATGGAAAGAGCTCCTTAATGTTAGTAAAACTGCTAAATTTGGAAGTGATACGTGTTAAGCGAGTGAGGATATAGTTCCATAAAGTTGCGAAAATTTACAGATGGTGGGGGGCAAGTTTGTGCCCCCCACCAAACAAACGTCTGTAAAATTTTGCGACTTTGATGAGCTATGACTTCGTTAGTTTTCAACAAATCACTTTCAAACTTGGCTATTTACTAATCTTAAGGTGCTCTTTTCAGTGGTACTTGTCCATGTCAAAAGTTGAAAAAAACCGTGAAAAGGTCTATTCTGAAAGTAGTTTCTATTTTTAGCTTTAGTGAGGGTAGAGGTTTGGTCTCTTTTTAAAATAGCTTCAGAATATCACAATTATTAAGGACATCAGAGATTTCAGGGGTTTTGTTTCAAGCACTAGATCTTCGTAAGAGTGTATTTAGATCATTTCTGACCAAGAGCTATCCCTCCAATGTTGGCTTCCTAATTCTCTATTTGCGGTGGTTCATTTTTGGCACCGGAGAGGCTACGTGGCATTGCAGTTACTTGAATCTCATCTTTGTATACCCAAGGATAGCTCGTGTATGGATTTATGGGATTTTTATGAGCAAAAGATGGAAAGAGGAACGGGCCAAGGTGAAGCTGATCAAGACGAACAGCTGCCCCTGGGTCCTCGATGATAACAGGAATCCTTGGCTTTTGATAACAACAAAATAATGTTATTTCGACATTGACAGCTCACGCAGGGGGATACAGATAGATTTATTGCAACAAATGACCAATTATCTGTTCCATTTTAGGAAAGGAGACAAGTTTCAAGTCATAATCTCAAAAAGACACCTAGGAAGGGTAGGTCGCAAAATGGTCGTTTCGATACGAATTCAAGCAGTGAAATAGTTTTCGCGTGAACAAAGAAACACGTTTTGCTTGAATATTCTTCGTTCCTTAAGCCAAGGACGTGAAACTATTTACTTGTAAACTTGTACCGAAACGACAGCTTGTTTCGAATCAACCGGTAACCGGTAGGTCTGGTTTCGTTAGTGAAATAAATTGACTTTTGGTTGGCGTTTCTCGAATGACTCTGACGTTTTGTGATTAGGGTTAGGAAACTGAGTGAATCAGGTTCCATTTAGATTATTATACCAGGCAAACCGTCCTGAAACTTGATTCACTCAGTTTCCTAACCCTAATCACTAAACTTCAAATTCATTCGGCGTTCGGCGTGCGGTTTCCTTTTTCTAGAAATACGTCGCTCGCAAAGCCTCGGTAACTGCGTGTGGCACTCACCTATGATCAACTTGAACCTGAAGATGAAAAGGTAGCCTGCGTCGCAGGAAAGGAAATAGAAAAAAAAATGGAGTCCTCTCCGAAAAGCCCGATTTTCAAATCTTACAGTAGCTGGTTGGCTCTTAATCCAACAGTTTTCCGAGTATGAAGATGATTCTTTGTTAACTTTTTTTATTAGAAAACAGCAACTCAGATGATTCTGAATCAAATGAACACCATGATAAAGGTGTAAAAAGAGTTCAACGATCACCTCAAACTAAGCGAAAGCAGCGGGCTCCAATGTCAAGGAAAGGACAAGTCAAAATACGCAGCAAGCCATCAGTCGCTTTTGAATCAACAAGCTCTACATCACCGACAGATGAACAAACCCGGAAACTTGCAGTCAAGGGAAAAGCTGTGACAGTCAGAGACCCTAAAGATGATGAGACATTTCTGGTCAGTGTTTTCGGAGGAGGGGGGCGGTTACTCCCTCAAATTTTGGATAGGTGTGTGCCACCCATAGCCTTCAGCCCTGACCCAATAGAGAGGAGACGTTGTCACTTCACGTTGCCATGGTAACAACATTTCTGGGTCACAACAAACCGTGGTCCCATACTTTTCTTTCGTCGTTCGACAATGCAAATGACCGTCACGATCAAGAAAGATTGTTGAGGTCCAGAAATTTTTGTTACCATGGTAACGTAACGTCACACTCCTATTCTCTATTTAAGGATGAGAAAAACGAAAATTTATACCCTATAAACCCGAAAATGACACCCGAGGGAAAAACAAAAACTAATTTAAACCTTCATTAAATCACTTTCCTAATACTCTTAGTTAAAGTTCAGTTTTAACAGATGATTTGATTCTCGTGTAGCTGGACATTTACGCACTTGAATTTAAGCTTACACCGAGAATCTAGGTGCTCTATCTAAGGATCACAAAGAGAACACAATGCCATGAGACCCTAATTTAGGATCGAGACCCTCATACCTATCTAGCCCAAATTTTATTGATCTCTCACTCTGCGCACAAATTGAGAAACTGATTCATAAGTTGATGTGCTTTTGGAATATTTGTGTACTTACAGTTTCTTCGTTTTCTTTCGAACGTCTTTCACTCTCCCTTGTGACACACCCTATTTTTTCTCTTCAGAGTACTGTTCAGTCTCCAATCTCGTTAATATGCCGACACTTAATCAAACCAGTCTTGCAACAAATCAGGTTGTTGCAAGTTGCGTGAATAACGACTTCTGATTGGCTAAAATTACGCGGGAGTCATAAATATACTCAGGAGTGACCCACTTGCTGTAAAACAGGTTTCCCTTGGGCCGGTAAATCGTGCAACATGTATAGATTTCCTGCGAGATGGAGAACCGCTCTCTACCTTCTGCAACGAGGTTTCGCAACCTGCAATTATTCTATGAAATGCATTGATGATAGATTTTGTTCCCTGTCTTCTTTATTTTTAGTCGCTGATCCAAGAATTAGATTCCGAGCGTGAAAGGCGCTGGAAAGCTGAGCAAGCTGCAAGGAAAATGGTAGATGCAGTGAAAGAGTTACAGTTGAAAGGTTTGTTCGGGAGAACAAGGGTGGCGCGGTGAAGAATGAGAGCACTCGCCTCCCACCAGTGTGGCCTGCGTTGAGTTTGTTGTTGGTTCTTTCCCTTGCTCCGAGAGGTTTTTCCCCGGGTTCTCCGGTTTTCCCCTCTCCTTAAAAACCAACACTTCCAAATTCTGCTTCTATCTGGATCGCACGGACACGTTTCAACGAGTTCTCTGTGGGTAAACAAATTACAAATTGCAATTACAATTATGTTCTCGTACCCTTTGTAAAATTGGTAGTGAACATGTTACAGAATTCTCTGCACTTGATCGCCACGCTGTGAGGTTAGCTATGAAATCTGGCGCCGCCGCTTTTAACCACTCAGAAATAAAACTGAATCTAATCCTGACTTGCTTGAACGGATTTTCCGCGCTTAAAGTCGTTGTGATGTATTTGCTTCAAAATTGTGATTGGTTCCTTGTATTATCTGCACCTCTTTTGACTGGCCAGATGAATTCTTGTACACTGTCTTTTCATTGCCATTTGCCATGTTTTTACAGTGGAACCTCGATATAACGAACTTCTGTACAACGAAGTCGTCGGTATAACGAACGATTTCCTTCACCCCAGTAATAGTAAAATATGTGAAAAAGAACCTCGATATAACGAAACGTCGTTATAGCGAACATATTTTGCCAGTCCCTTGGCCCTTCGTTATATCGAGGTTCCACCGTATACAGATTTTTACCCGGGGGGTTTGTATAAATGGCAAGCATTCATGATAACTCATGCGTTTTTTGATTTTGCAAACAGAGGCCGAGGAAAAGAAACTACGAGAAGCTTCACTGGCGGCCAGCAGTCGGTTAAAACGTGCTCTGCTTAAAGAAAAGGAAGCCAAAGATTCTCTACAGAAAGTTCTAAATGAAATACAGGCAAGAGGAATATGTTTGGTTCATGTATCACTGAAAAGTAAGACTAGATCTGTTTCAGCCCCGAAGTGTCAATTCAGCCCGGCAGGCTTAAGTCTGATTCAGCCCCTCCTGGAGTCACTAGAGCACGTTTTGAACCAAAACGGCTGAATCAAAAGGCTATTCCAGCCCACGCTGGGATCCATTTTCAACCCTTGGGTCCAAATCAGCCCTTGTTTATTGAACCGTATTGGCCATGATTAGGGGAGCCAAATTAGACTCAAAAAACAGGACTGTATTGTACTTACCGAAATGGCCCCATTTTAGCGGCTAAAACAGATCTTTCTGCTTTCCAGTGTATTTTCTTTAATGCGGTTTTCTGTTACGTGCATGTATTTGAAGAAAGCCTTTCCTGTTTCTATTTTTTAAATAAGCGAGGGTAAGCAACTTGAATTTACCAGAAACATTTTCCCTGTACTAAAGAGAATCCCGTAAAAGGAAGTTGAAAACTACCAGAGATACCTTAGAAAATAGCATTTCATTCCTTTGTAGGGACAAAATATTGAGCTTAATGAAGAAGTAAAGCGACTCAAAGATAGTGAAGAAGATCAACAGAGAGCTTTGCGAGCATTAGAGCAGGCTACAACGAAGATGGAGACCGAAAACATTAAACAACACGCCGAGGCGGTTAGTATTTATCCAATCCTTTTTTTATGGTACGTTATAGTAGCTAATGTTTAGCAACAGTTATGGAAATTCAGGGTGCGCCAAGGAAAACATGTTTAAGAATGCGCGAACATTTCATGCCCCCTTCTTTTTACAGATTTAAGGTGATGTTACGCTAGACGATTCTCAACGACAATTTTTAGCGCAACACAGCGTTGCAACATTGTTGCGACATTGTTTCGAATGGTTACAACATTGTTCCAACAATGCAGCGCTGTTTTGTGCTAAAATCGTCGTTGAGAATCGTCCCGTGTAACATCGCCTTTAAGTTCTTGCTCGTTGGTTAACACAGGGGCCTTGAGATTTTTCAGCCAATCGCCAAGCGATGAAATAAAACCAACCATGAACCAATCACGTGAGTCAAATCACGTGATTTTCGTCAAGAGCAGGCAAGTGAAAACGTGTGCAAGCAAGTCACGACTCACTATTGGTTTTAGTTTGATTCTGACTGGTTTGAATCAGCCAATCGTGAAGCGTAGAATTGCAAAACCATACTAATCCACGTGATCTATTTTCACGAATGTGATGTTGCAGGTTTCCCAGTTACAACGTGAACAAATGAAAGTTGGCGCCTTAACAAAAGAGACAGAGTTGTTAAAACACTCTGTTAAGCAGCTGAAGGGCCAAGTCCATCAGCTACAAGAGCTGCTTGCAAACAGAGAACAGGAACACCGGTAAATGCTCATTTTTGTTATTTACTTTAATAATCTCATCATTCTAAAGATCTACAAAAATCGGCCGAAAGTTAGCGCTCTTAAACATTAGCTTTTGAGTCGTCCTAACTTTCAGTGACCGGCTGTCTTCAACAACGCCATCATCCGTTATAACGTAGTCCTCAAGGACCCTGAATGCTCAGCAGGTGTCCCCTGAAAGGAGGTTAAACCTGGGTGTCGGGAATCAGTAAAAAGTGTCCCATGCCCCTGAATAGAGGTGTCCCTTCAATAGAGGTAAGATTATGGGTGCTTTCCATTATGCCAAAATTTTCCGAAATTTTGGTCGAGAAACAAATGGAACGTGGAAATTTTCCGTTCAAAGTGCTCCACCTTCAGAGGTGGTCCTCTTTGACCGGTCGGTCTGCTTTGTCTGAAACTTGCCGTTCCTTTTCCAAAAATTCTCGTTTCCAGCCCTACTTTGCTAGGCAGTAGTCAAAATTTCGGTCGAGATGTAAATGGATCGCTTGATTCGATTGGAAACTTTCTTTCAACTGAAAAATGTCTTTCCATTTCTCTTGATAATACCACTGGTTTCTAAGTGGTTGGTTTGGCAAGATGGAAAGCACTCTATATGAACATTTTTCCGGGTCCAATTTTGAGTCCCTTGAGGGACTTGTCCCTTAAAAAGAGGTCCCCCAAAGGAGAGGCATCATTGTATTGTTACCACTCTCTCCCCCTCCCCTCCCCCTCCCGTTTATTCATATCAAAAGCGTTTTCAATCACCTGTTGTCTGACCCAAAACCAAAACAGTGACTCTGATCAATTGTAATAGAATCAGTCCATCAAATAAATCAATGAGATTTTGAGTCATAAAATGAAGTCGGCCTCGAGCACGAGAACTGCAGCCAAAGAGGGGATTAACAACCGACAGCAACAACAACAACAACTTTATTGGTACCCAACGGTATGAAATACAGTACAGTCCGCCCCAAATAACCATAGCGGCTAAAGAGAAAGGGCAGCCATACTTAGGCAATTCCTATACTTAGGGATATAGTTTCACTTCTGATCGGTTTAGAAGTGTTGGTAGTGATTTTTCAGCCAATCACAGAGCACAGAACATGCGCAAAGTTATTATCGACACGTGATTGAAAACGTCTCTAATTGCACAATGGGAAATATTCTGAAAAATGCGTATAGACTACCTTTTCTTTCTCACTTGCTTCGTTCCTTTCAGAAAAGCAGCAGAAAGCCTGGTACGAGTTGACAGTCAGGATGTACGGGTCATTGTGGATCGGGAAGTCGCTAAGCAAGAGACTGTCCATCAGCAATTCATTAGAGAATATCAAGACAAGTAAGAAACCAGTTAAACCGGTTGTGATGCTGCAAAGTAAATTATGATGGTAACGTGGTGCGATGTCTTTTTGAAGTGCTTCTGCTGTTTCTGAAAAGACAAAATGTTTGTAATCTGTTAAGGTCAGATTAAATGCTCTAGCATTTCAACTACATAACATTGGTGCCCAGTTTAACAGTGCTTCTGAATGGCTGGCCACGAGAGATTTTTCGCACTTGTTTCTTCTTCGTGTAGCTTCCCACGCAGGACTCTGTCACGCGTTCCTTCTCCACGAACGTTTGTGTAATGAGGAAGGAACAAGTGATGAATTTAAATTTAAGTTTAAATTTAAATACTTAATTATCCTCTCCCCTTATAGGGCTTTTCAGGAATAGTAATACCTGGGGCTTTCGGAATACAAGTCCAGCGCCCTAACCGCTCGGCCACGCTGCCTCCGCGTACGGTTGGCAATTCACGTGTCTGTTATATACCAAAAAAAGCAATCACCTTATTTACGTCAGTGTCAATTAAAATAAAAGAAGTTTAACATTTTAAATGATCTTCATTTTCACAGGTTAAATAAGCGTGACCTGGAATATGCTGCACTTGAAGATGAGTTTAGGATGGGTCTTCAGATCGAAGCCAACCGCTTTAGAGAGGTGGGTCACGACTTTGAAAAGCATTTTTATCAGTTCATGAAAAATCTGAAGTATTGTTTTTTCCGTCAATTCATAATCTTAATGCCAATGACATGGCCAATCAAAATTTAGCTAGCACAAACGAAATCAAATCAGTGTGTTTTTCGTTTGTGGCAACATGATCCATATGTTGCTCCAAGTTCTTAAATGGCTGCAGTATAGGTTTAGGCTATCATAAGAAAGTGCCATCTGATTGTCAATCAACTTTCTAACTGCGTTTTTTAATACTTCATTTCAGTTCTATTCCTACCTTGCAAAATATGAATACTTTACTTACAGATCACCCATAGTGCACCTTGTTTACCCCCCGAAATTTTGCATAAGCATTGTTTTCAGTTTATCTTGGGACGGCTGTAATACCCAGGAAAAATTACAAACAAAGGTTATGCAAGATCTGGGGGGTAGGGGGGCAAATAAGGTGCATTATGGGAGATGTGCAAGTGACGTATAGGCCATTTCCGTGTTCCAAAAATTCTCACTTTCAAAACGAGGCTACGTGCAAGAACTTTCTTGTGAAAACGAGTTTTATTTGCATGAGAATAAAAACTCATTTTCTTATAATGGGCTACGCACTTAGGTTATGTTCACACCATACCGGATGGCTTTTCGTGCCGACATGGACGCTATGTGTTATAGTGTGAACACTTATTTGATATGTGACTCTCCACTTTTGAGATCGGCGCGGTGCAGCTTCGCACCGAAATCACCGTTCTTACGTGTGAACAGAAGGCCTATCCGGCTTGCTTTTCGTGCCGGCGCAAAAGCTATCCAGCGTAGTGTGAATGACTGTGAACATAGCCTTAACCTCGCTTGAAAAAGAGGCTTGGCGCAACTCGGATATGGCCTATGGTTTAAAGCCTACACGTTTCTTTTTTCTTACTAAACAGTTACAAGACGCTTTTCAGCGAGTAAGTGATGAAAGCGCTCAGCAAAAAGAAGCTCTACATGCTCTTAAACAAAAGGAAAGCAAAGCCACAAACATGGTCACTGAGCTGACGGCGGTAAGGTTTCTTAATACTATATAGTTAAGTCTTGGGGAGCCAGAGATCACTTTTCCTGGCCGGCAGAGGCCCTTATTAGTGAACCAAAACTTAAGGGATGATGAAAACTGACAAATAAACAATAGCCCTCATGCATGTTTACGTCAAACGAGTAAGTTTCATCCCCAACCCTCGTTTTCACATTGTAAAGTTGCGAAGTTTTGCATAAATGAATTCCTAAGGCTGAATAGAATACCAACGCACAGAGAGTGCAATTGCGAAGAATTTTGCTTACAAGCGAGGCCTGATTGGGATGTTACTAAAACGGGGAACGGGAAAATGAAAAATGAGAACAAAGCCTAACTTGAACCCTGGCCCTATCAGTAAATTCATTTCCAATTCTTTGTTTTTCATTCTCCTGTTCCCCGTTTTAGTAACATCCGGCCTGGTGGTGAAATTTGGTCATATGACGTAATCATGCATAAGGGCCATTCAAAGGAAGAACGCGTGTGGAACAATAGTAAATGCGCCCGGACTAAAAGGTTAAAAGCGGAGCGCGTTCCTGTTCTCCCCTTGTCGGCCATTCCACTCGGCTCTCTAAAGGGGCCCTTGCGGGAGAGAGGATGAAGTAAATAGATTTGTTCGTTTTTTCTCTTTATTCTTCTCTTCCTCATTCCTTGCGCGCTTCCTTCTCCCCTTTATCTCCCAGTCTTTGAGCGTTTTTAAATTTCTAAGGCGTTAAAAATGGAATATAAGAGGGCTCCGATAAAAGAGAACAAGGAGCAGGTATTCTAGGCAATAGAAGGAAAGAACTCTTAACATCTACGCGAACAAAAGTTAATAAATTTAAAGTTTTATCATGTGATGAGGGTTTCTCTTTTCGCTTTTAGCGGACACTATATCTATACAAAGTGAAGATAAGTTACTAAGTACTGCAGGATGTTCTTTGATGTCATGATAAGTTAACTTTGATAGCACATAGTCCTTGTGAACTCCCTCGAGTTAGTATTGTGGTATAAAAAAGATCACTTATTTCCACGTTTGCACACTGCTGCAAAAATTACGATTTTTCGTGTGTTTGACTCCCGTTACTTCTGTTTGTATGTTTTCTTGGATTTAGATGGTGAAGGAACAGCGCGGAAGACTTACAGAGCTTTCAAGAGGAAGACAGGAAATAGTCGGAGATTACAAAGTATGTTTAAATTGAAACAAATTACTACATAATTCAATATGACGTCAGGATATCGTTTTTAAAACGATCGTAGTCTGCAATGATATGGACCAACACGAGAAGCAATCCTCAAGTACACGGGCAATCCGACTCTGGCACTTGAGTTGCCTATTTAGCTCCATAGCTGCGCATCATAGTCTCATAGTAGTCTTAATTTTTGGAGGAATTACCACTCTCGTTAACATAATGGCAGTGAGGAATGAGTCACTCCCGCTCAGGGGTTTATCTAATTCCCAGGGGCAGTCACAATATCTGCAGGATTATCTTCAGGTACAGTATTTCCTCGAATGATAGCCGTCCCTCGATTATTCGCCTCCCTCGAATAATCGCCCCCCCCCCCCCACCCCCCCCCCCCCCCCCCCCCCCCCCCACCCCC
>BOPM01000427.1:196594-207977 GCA_022179025.1 Porites australiensis | reverse complement strand
GAGAATCACAGGTTTGTCTAGTGAATCTTATTCGATAGCCATGACTGTTTTGGACTGGTCTCGTTTTTTACTCGCTGGCCAAGAAGTGTGAATGACTGAAACTAATCATGTAGGCTTGCTGTCATCAGTTTAAGTAACAGGTTACCATATAGAGAAAATAAAGGTCTTTAAGATTTGCCAGTCACCCGCATTGGTCAGTCGTATCTTTTCGTTGGTCGTAGTTTGCGCGTGTTTTTCAAAGGAAAGGTCGGGGAAACCGGAGAAAAGGAGAGACACCACCATCGCGCTCTTCGCGCGAGAATCCACGACTGCGTCGCTGAGTACCTTGGGATCAGCAATTTAAGGTGTATGAGATACAAACTCACGTCTTTTTTGAGGTCATACAATTACGTATATACTGAACAAAGTAGTCTTAATTATCCCTCGTTGGCTAGGGATCAACAATTCTGATTGTAGAGAACTAGAATTAAAAGCGTCACTTATTTTTCTTCCTCTGGTTTAACAGAGCTCTGAAGCTTAAATGGCAGGAAAAGAGCGAGCTCATCGGAAGGATGGAAAAGGAAGTTGTTGAAATGCGAAACAGCTTTAAAGAAAAAGAGAAAACACTAACTGAAGAGAGAGACAAAGCTATTAAAGCAGCTGAGTACGTTAATCATTTTTTGTTTTATTTAGCCACGAAACATCAGGAAAATGTTTGAAAACATTGTTACAGTATCCAAACTAAGAAAGTGCGGCTAACTCCAATCCCGGGTTATACCCCAATATCCACAAACAGATTCTCCAGACTGATCTACATACATTTCTTTAAAGACTTCGTTGAGAGAATTTGATAAAAGATCAAAGCATTTCCCCTGGGTGATCATTTTATTAATTGCCATTACCTTTTCTTTTGATGATGTATTGGTCAGTGTTGTTTGGAGAAAGTTGATGTTGGTTAACTGCAAAAGAGCATTCGAGTTGTCGTGGCCACTAGCCGGCTCTGGATTTGCGCTAATCGTCCGTCGACTCGAACAAATCACAGACACTTAAAGCTACACGGAAATGAAAAAGTTGAAACAAAGATTTGAAGTCACAACTGGGAATCGAACTAGGGACCTCTCGCACAGAAGGCCGCCCACTAACCAACTGTGCCGCGCTACCGGCATGATGCTTTAACCAACTGCTGAGTCAGGAAGCCAACCTCGTCCCCAGAGTCTCTCTTTTTCTCATCCCCTAGAGCGTCTCTCACCAGTCTCTCACGTGCTGGACGGGAGGAGAAGAGAAACCCTGGGAATCAACCTCGTCCCCAGGGCTTTTCCCTTAGAAAATGGGAGGGACCCTGGAAAAGCCCCAGTGACGAGGTTGCCTGGGATTTTGATGGTTTCACATTGTTTCATAGACATAATCTTCTATTTTGCTTTTTCAGTTCCGCTGTAGAAAGATTGAAAGCGTGTGATGATGCCTTCCGCAAACAGCTTGAACAGGAAAGACAGGCTAACGAACAACAAATTCAAACACTATCCAGTGAAAAACAGCAGGAGATAGACCAGGCCAACGCAAGGGTAAGATAAAAAAACTAACTGAACATTCATGAACCGGTCAACTTGAGGCAAGGGTGAAGTAAAACTGTGAAAAAAAAAATGGCGATTAGTGAAGTGTAATTAATTCGCTGGAAGCGGCCGCGAGCAAAAAACGCAACGCTAATGTTGGTGTCAGCGATTGCAGTTTCTCCTCGTCTGTCTCTAGAGATCATCCTTGAGGATTTGTACCAGACATTTTGTTGACTCTCGGCTAACCTAAATCTGCTGCGAAGTTCTTCGTCAGTGGATTGTTTGAGATCAATTTCTCGCCGTAGGAACTTTCTTTGGCGAATTGTGAACCATTAAAGGGAACAGTAAGTTCGCCATTTTGTTCGTGACTGAAATTCTCCGAGATCAGCGTTGATCGTCCTTTCAGGAACAGAATCTAATAGTGGGATACAATAAGAATTTATTACGCGATTAACGATGTTTAATCGTGGCCCCAGTTGTTCAAAAGGAGGATAGTGCTATCCACTGAATAAATCTCTATCCAGTGGATAACGCAAATGGTTTCCCTAATACTTATCCGCTGAATAGCGATTTATCCCGTGGATAGCGCTATCCAACGTTTGAACAACCGGGGCCGGATTAGCACTAATCGGTTTTCCAGGAACCGGGGCCAGGTCTGTAACAAAATTATGAGTTGAAAGCCCCGTGTTATGGCCTTTTCACTCGCTTGGTAAAAGAAATTTTCTTGCTCTCATTGTCGTGATAATTCCTTTCAGGTTCTAGAAGTTGAGGACGAGATGCGCATTCTTTTGCAAGAGAATGCGCTGACCAAGAAGACCTTAGAACAACGGCTCAAGAAACTTACTTCGGCATTTACAGAAATACAACACGATTTAGCTGGGAAATGAGTGTCGCCACAAACCGTGTACCCGATGAAAATTCAATTTGATTTTCCCTGTAGGAACGATGACTTATATAAAGATTTCAAAAAGTACAATTTAAGACGTTTATCTGTACAGAGATAGATATTAGTAACACAACGTGATAAAATTCGTTTTATTGTCATTTTGAAGTGTTGTTTTACGGTTGTTTAACGTGAAAAAAAAAAAATCCAACCTCGTCCCCAGGGCTTTTCCCTCAAAAAATGGGTGGGGCGGGAAAAGGCCGGGCCTTTTCCCGCCCCACCCATATTTTAAGGGAAAAGCCCTGGGCTTGGGTTGAAAAAAACCCGCGTGTAAGAAACTATATTTTTTAAAGTCTGGCAAAAAGAGGTTCTTGTATTTGGGAGTAGTTTTTGACAAACTCTTCTTGGTTCTTGATTTCAGTTACGGAGAAGATATGGTCGTTTTATGACCAGAAAAACTTGGTTTTGGTCCTAAAATATACAGTATTAGTTTACAACTGTATTATGATAAGCCTGATTTAACTCTCCATAACACAAGGTGCATCATTAAAAAATGATTAAAATAAATAAATAAAGTTAATGAAGTGTTTCCTTATAATATAAATTTGCAATCTCAAAGTAGAACTCCTGGGTTAAAAAGTTTTGTATCCACATATATCAGGTTCTCATATTTTTGGTTATTAAAATAGTGAATTTCTGCCAGCAGGTTCTTAAAACACTCGGTCCTTACACGCGGGTTTTTACTGCATCACTTCACAGATAGTGTATCTCCGGTTTTCTTTTGCTCAGTGCCTTTGACAGTAAATTAGCTGCGAATGGTTTCTTACACTGCCTTTCTTCGTGTCGCCAGGCAACGCTTCGTGGGAAGAGGCCTCGCGTGACGACACAAACACACCACAGCAAGCCAATCATAAGGCTTCTCCGGCTTCTCAATAGCTAATACTTCACATGGTCCACATTAGCCTGTTCCAAATTTTGACCAATCAGAGAATAAATATTAAACGTAGAGCGTAACCAACGCGTGACCATGGTGAGAAGAGTCAAAAGCAACTGTCTTCCCTGCCTGTAATACCTGGCTGAATTTTCCCATCCGAGGTCAGTTTGAAATCACAATTTTAATTGTGTGACACATAAACACAATATATTTCATTTGAATTTAAAAAAATTAAACATGAGCCTGCGATCATTTGAAAACTAGTAACTTTTCAGCGGATAACTTCAAAAAATAATCAACCTCGATGGGTCGACAGCTGAACCCGCGATACGGTCAGGTGATACTGGTCAGCAGACACCCTGTTTTGACAGCTGTCAATTGATCACAACATTGATGTGCAATGTGTGTGCAATATCAGTTTTCCTGTGCTCCCAAACTAGCTAGAAAGTGTGAGATTGAACATTGGTGTGCGTGTGGTGCGGACGGTCGGGCGTAAGGTCACGTGATTACCAAATTTTCTTATGGGGCGCCGTGCGTGGAGCTCCGCTAAAAATAACAGAGAAAATTATCCGAGAAAATGCTTTTGAACGCAAGAAAAGAAACCCGGGTTAGGCGCTAATCGGCCCTCGAACAACTGGGCCCTGACAAGAGCCATAATTGGCCCTGATCAACAATCCACAATACGAAGTTGCTGTGCGCGATGACGTAAGGGTTTAGGAGCGCGCTAGGCCTTCTGGGAGAGATCCGAACGCGTGTTGTGTTCTTGTTAGCTAACGTATGAGTACGAACCTCGTGAGCCCGTCGGAATCTGAAAAAATCCTGTGTAATCTTAGAGAAACTAGAGTGTTGTAACCTAAGAAGCGAGCCTCAGACCTGGAATAAATACAGTTCAGTTCAAATTCGTCTACATGGTTCATCGTTAGCCGGATAAAAGAGGTGGATGCCACGTACCAGTTGTGAGTGAAGACCACTAAAGTTGTGTTGTGTTATGGCCGAAGAACTCGCCAGAAAGCGACGGCAGTGTGCAGGGCACAGGTCAAGTGCAAAACTTATTATTCCATCTGTCATTGATGTCCTTGAAGGAGGAGACATTTCTCAAGTGTGGGAGAACACGAAATCACGCTGAAACAACACTGATGAAAAGGACAGCCTACAGAAGAAACTCACTACTCTTCGACAACTTGATACAGAAATTCATGCCCTTGTGGCCGAAGATGATGATGATGATGATGATGATGATGATGATGATGATGATACCTTTATTAAAGTGTCAAAACTGTAATAGCGGTGTATAACCACTAAGTGGGGACACTAGAATAAGTTAAAAAGAATAAATCAATAAATTAGTCACTTAAAAATGAAAAAAAAAAGAGAATATACATGTAAGAATAAAGAAATGAAGGAAAACTATGTACAGTATAAGCAAATAAAAGAAGAAGTTCGGGAGAACTATATTCAATATGTACAAATGTATCCATTATCTTATAAAAAATAAAACAAAATTAAGAAATGCAAAGGCAGCGGTTAGAGCAGTTATCGTCATCTAATAGCATACTAAGATCTGATGTTATACTTGATGGAAGACAACGTGGAAGCTTTTTTCACGTTACTAGGAACAGAGCTCCATACCTTTGGGCCCATATACCTGAGCGAGTGCTTTCCAAAGGAAACTGTGTGGAATCTGGATCCAGTAGTGAAGTCATGATTGCCCAATTTATACTTAAATGCAGGCTGTTCAAATAGAGTGCTAATGTATGTTGGGCACATGTTTTTTTTAACTTTATACATGAGAATAGCTATGTCCTGTGGTCGTTGGTTGTGTAGAGTAGATAGTAATTGACCATAGGACGAATGTTTATCACAATATATAGCCCTAGGTGCTCTTTCCAGGATACGCTCTAGTCGTCTAGAATCGCTAGCACGGCAAAAATGCCATATGAGAGGACAGTAGGTTAAATACGGGAGAACAGCTGCCCTATATAACTGTAACTTAGTTTGCGTGGGTAGAAGGTTCCTAAGTCTCATGAAGAACGCCTACCCGCTAGACGCTCTTCTTAGAGATACTACTTATATGTTCATCAAAACGAAGATTGTTGTCAATACAGACACCTAATAGCTTGAGACATTCAGTGGATCTGACTTCATGATTGTCAATCATAATACAGTCCACAGACTCCTTTCCGCAACCAAGTGCCATTGTCTGGTACTTGTTCAAATTTCCGTTTAGTAAATTAGCTCTGTACCATGAAGATGCTGACTCAGCGCCAACAGCAAGATCATCATGCACATCAGAGAGGGTGCTACCAACGGCATAAAACTGGTGGTCATCTGCATACATATTCATGTTCGCATCAACAGTATAAGTCAAATCATTTTGGAAGATGTTCCAGATGAGAGGTCCAAATGCAGAACCCTGTGGGCATCCCCTGGTCACCCGCTGCCACTCACTCACTACAGATCCTAGCTTGATCCTGTTATAACGGTCTGTGAACTAGGAGCCCATCAATCGCAGACTTCGTTCCTCAACACAATAAGCTTTAAGTGTTGCAAGTGGAAGTGGATGGTAAAGTGAATCGAAGGCTTTGATCATGTCCGTGGAGAGAAGAAGAAATCGAAGGTGAAATTGAGGGAGCAGAGCAGATTTGCGGGAGGAAAATGTTTAGTTGGCTATTGCTAACATGAACATGGAAAACGCCTTGTCGCAGAAAGTAGAGCGTCGAATTCCTCTTCATCTCTGCGGACAAATACTCAAGTTAAAAGGAATAACACAAACTGCGGTTACAAACATCAGAAATAACAAACGCTTTGTATAACTGACTTATATAATATCGAACTTGACGTTTCGTATGCTTCAACATACATCTTCAGAAGTTAACATGAGTAGCCTGAGAAAACATCCGACATTTGGCATTCTACCTCTGGTTTCCTCGCCAAATGACGGGTGCTTTCCATTATACTGTGCCTGACCGACCGGTCAGAGACCACTCGGAATAACCAAGGGAAAATGGAACGTGTCCGAACCAAAAGTCCGACCGAATTGATTGTTGGGTAATGTGTGACTTTCCAAATTCGTCTTTGAACTTCATGTAGTTTGCAATAAGTAAATGGACGTGTTTGTCTTCACATCTTTCCAGCGCTCTCGTCGAACTAGTGGAAGTTAATGGTCCATATGAATGACACTGATAAGGATGTACTCCGTTTCCCGTGGGTCAATGACGTTGATAAGGCTGAACCCAAGGTTATTACACTGAGGTTTACACGTGTCGTGTTTGGACTTTCTTCAAGCCCATTCTTACTGAATGCCACAATTAAACATCATATAGAGCAGTTCGAACAATGTGAGCCTGACTTTACCAGGAAATTTCTTCAAAGTATCTATGTTGATGACCCGACATCTGGGGACAGTGATGTGGACAGCACCTTTGAGCTCTGTGTGAAATCGAAATTGAGGCTTAGGGAGGCAGATTTCAGTTTGCGGAAGTTTATCACCAATTCAGGAGAACTGCATGCGAGAATTAAGGACAATGAGAGATTGGTTTCTGGAGAAACAGGTTCTGGAGCTGGAGGGAATGTTGACAGGCAAGTTGTTGAAACA
Source organism: Porites australiensis (assembly GCA_022179025.1). Lineage (NCBI taxonomy): Eukaryota > Metazoa > Cnidaria > Anthozoa > Scleractinia > Poritidae > Porites > Porites australiensis. Next base: position 201,036 of record BOPM01000427.1, on the reverse strand, counting down.
CCGGTGGTAGACACAAGCGTCGTGGAAGAAGAAGATATATATGACCTATTTAGGAAGTGTTTCAGGAAGTGCAGTTGAAGATGTTAGCGGTCAAAGAATTTTAGGAACTCTATGGAACTATCACAATGACAACGTTGTCTTTGATTTTACAAACACTACCTCTTTAGCAAAGAGAGTAGAACCTACAAAGAGAAACGTGATAAGCAAAGCCTCAAAAATGTATGATCCACTTGGTATGATTTCTCCGATCACAGGGCATAACTGTACATTATGTCCGAATAACCGAACAATATAGTTAAAACAAATGACAAGACATCATAACAAAACAACAAAATAGCACAACAGCACAACAGAACTGAAAAACTGAATTTTAACCCTGATACCCGTCCATATCCATACGAAAGAGATGACGATTGGCAACATCAAAAGTGCTTGCCAGAGACATTTCACGTTACACTTGATCTCGCCTAACCAAATGTCATATTTCTGTTTGACCGTCTTGTGCTTTGCTCTTTTACCCAGTAATTTTCCCTGAGCCATCCAATTTCAACCGAAACAGCCGTATTATCTTTGGTCTTGTTACAAACTCCGAAATGGCACAAACGTCTGTCGAGAGATTGGATACTCCAGGCTTACTGAGGAAAGCCGTTCTCGCTAAAAAATCGATCGCTTCTTCGCGTTTAAGACCTTGTTTAAGGTGCATCTCATGATCTGCATCGCTCCTTTAAGAAGGTGTTCTTTCCACGATGAAAACCTGTTATTCGCTATCTTCGAGCTGGTCGTAGATACAACACAAAACCTACGTGATGTACGTAATGCATGCGGGTAGTGGCGGCGCTCGGATAGGTCGAAAATTTTATGTTATTCAGATTTTAATTTTGATTTGATTTTACTTTCGTTTTGTTTTAATTAGAATAAAAATTTAAAAGAAAGTGGAAAATAATTCCAGTTAAAAATATGGATTTTTCGTTTGGCAGTTCTCGGCCACCATACTCCTACCGATCGATAAAAATCATGACCAAGAAACCCCACAATACCGCGCTTGGAGGCAAAAACGTAACTTACATAGGTAAACACTCTTTCAAATTTTCGAAAAATTAAATCTTGTAACAATTTCATATAAATGATCAGTGGCTTAAAACACTACTTTCCGCAGGTACCTTGCGAGTCAGCCGCGAAGAGCAAGAGAAATAAGCCAGTTAATCCAAAAATAAAGCTCTTGAATTAAAACAAGTAATAGGATTAATTAGAGGAGATCTTTTTTTTGTCAATGTTTGGACTTGAGAGGTGCTACGTCTACAAAATTGCCTGTAAAGAAATATGTTACATCCATACTAAAAGTTAACCAGTTGGGCTGACGCAAGATTCTACAGGAGCCTTCCACTGAAAACATTACCTTCAAGAAGAAATCAGAATCAAAACATCGGCTTTTAAAAATAAGAGAAAAATGTCTCACAATTGGGAACGGAACGGGTAGCTAAGGCTGGTCACTCGGCGATTTGAACATTTTTTCTTCGAACCTTACCCCGGTCCCAGAGGTTTTTCTTGATTTTTCTTCGCGAAAGAGATCAAGAGCAAGCCGACAAGCGGCGACAACGAGTCGCGAGTCGCTCGTTTTTTTCTCTTTCTTTCCTCATCGCTTTCGCGACGCGACTCGTTGTCGCCGCTTCGCGGCTTGTTCTCTCTTTCTCGAAGAAAAATCAAGAAAAACCTCTGGGACCAGGGTATTGGAACCTGAACAGCGACATTGAAGCTTATTTAATTACGGGTCACGACTTGAAGAGAGAGTTCCTGAAGGTACCAAATCGCTTCTCAATGAGGGGATAAATATTCTGTCTAAGGTACAGTTATACCGTTCAATCTTAGAAGAAAAAAATGGGAGTAAGGCGCCCTTTTAAATTGGTCAATAAACGCTCGAAAATTTTGGGGCATCTGTTTCCACGGGGGTCCGCATATCCAACTATCGGTGCAGATAAGTGTAGATTGAAACATTTTACCTATACTACATGCTTCGATTACCGAAGCTATTCAGGTTGAATTAAGTTTTTTTTTGCTGTTAAATAATAATTGCTCCGTTTGCTCCTCAGAGGTAAGTATAAGGAAACTTTATTTCCCAAGTCTGTTGTTATGTGGGCGTCTATCTACCTCGCTTGAAATTATGCTTCTGAAGCTGATACCCAAGTATCCCACCAACAAAATACTTACAGTGTAAATCTTTTATTAATACAAATAACTGCAAAACAGCTCATTTATAACAAATTTTACCAACCAACCTCACTTCAACAAGATTGCAAAATTATAACGGAGGAAATTGATTCGAATAAATGCACGGATCGTTTTTGTGGTTCATTCCCTGACATTTATTATACGCTATATGGATTCTGTGAAATATAAACCATTTTGGAGGGAAGCAGATAGCTGCAAGTTTTCTCGTGCTTTTTATCCCGAGAAAAACGAGTTTTTGTCGAGCGAAATGCGTAGCCTGCGAGAGCATCCGGTTGTTTCGGCTCATACGGTCATCAAATCTCGTAGCTCGGTCATGCGTGATAGCCACGCGAGAATGACAAAACAAAGCGGCTTGCCCAGGCGTACGAGGAGTGCCACGAGGAGTCAGATGCAACTAGGAGTAGGAAGTAACTCGACGCAAATGAGCGACGCAAATGCAAATCAGATGCAGGCGCTTCGGTTCCTGCTCCTAAAACTTAACATATTCCACATAAACTTATGTGCTGAATCGTGTCGTGAAACTGGAATTCGAAACCATCTCAGAAACTAACTTGAAAGGTAAGGACTTTCTGGTTTTCTGAGTCCTGAGTGAATACGCTCTAATCATGAGATCTTTTAGATCTTCTGATCGGATCTTTTTTAGATCTTGCTCAGCGGGCATGACGAACATACGGACATAATATGCAAATCTAGGATTACTCGCCGTGGATTCGGCATATGTAAAGACTAAACTTGAAGGCGAAACCATCTCAAAAAGTAACTTGAAAGGTAAGGACTTTCTGGTTTATCCTTTTATTCTTTGAACGTTTTCTACTATTTTCGTAGATCTCTGTGAAAACAGTCAACTCCCTCTAAGACGGACACCTTTGGGACCGGCAGTAAGTGTCCGTCTTAGCGAGATGTCCGTCTTATAGAGAGTCAAGTAAAGGGAGTAAAGAAAGGCAGGGACAAACTCGAGGTGTCTGTCTTATAGAGGTGTCCGTTAAGAGAGAGTCGACTGTAGACCAGAACCGAACTGGACCTCCATGTATTTCGATAAGTAAGACACTTAAGACGGAATCCATCAGGAAATTGAGTAATTTCAGTTTTCAGGGGACAAAAACCTTGTACCAGAATAATTTAGACAATATCGCATTCTTTTTTACATTTTTCAAGGGCTATACATTAACTAGTTATCTGTAATAACACTAAAGACTATTTCATAAGGGAGCCCGAGAAAATAAATGTCAAATTTCACGAAAGTTGTTATGCGCAGGTAAAATTCTGAAAATTTCATGTGTAAGATGTCATTTTGTGAAATTTGACATTTATTTTCTTGGGCTCTCACAAGAAATATTACAGATAACTAATTACATCTATAGCCCTTAACAAAATGTGAAAAAAGAATGCAATACTGTTTAAATTATTCTTCTACAAGAATTTTGTCCACTCAAGACTAAAATTACTCAATTTCGTGATGGATGGATATTTCTGTCTTAAGCTTATGTTCACAAGCTGTGGACATTCAAATGCCACTTAACAGAAAATATGAGATTGTCACTTTCGTCACATGAAACTTGTAAGTTGCCTAAATTCAGGTCTTAGTGATGAAAGTTTAAAAAGCACCGGTTATAAGACATTTGCAGTTTCAGTTGTTCGATATCAAGGGGTACATCACACACAGGCTAGAGGCCTTGCAAAGTGAAGTTTCAAAATGATAACTCTGTATTTTTGTTAATGCTTTGGGAAATTAATTGAGGCTAGTATGTATTCTTTGGTTTAATTATAGGCTTTCTAACTTTCCAGGTGGCTTTTGTACTGCTGGGTATTTAGCCTGTGTGAATTCACAACATTTTTTTAGGTGAAACAGTGTTGACTACTATCTATGCCCAAGGAACCACAGCTGCCCAACTGCAAAGCCATTGCTGTTTTCCTAATCACTTGGTAATTCTAAATGAAGATAAAATACTTTTAGATGATTAGAAAAAGGGATTTTAAAGAAAATCCAAATCTCTACAACGGCTACTTTGTTTTGCCCCAGCGGACAGCCTATACAGTAACTCAATAATCCTCAATGGTCTACCACCTCTCCATAATGGTGGTGGCCATTAAAGCGTGTCCCACTGAAAACCCCTAAGGCGAGTGGGCTCCTTGGATAAATATTATTATTATTACACCTTTTGCTGTTCATTACGAGAAAATACGCAATCATTTGCGTAAAACCGCGACCAATAGCA
>BOPM01000427.1:129015-144015 GCA_022179025.1 Porites australiensis | reverse complement strand
GAGGCAAAGCCGGTTCTTCGTGGTCAGCCGTAGCAAAACGAAGCTGGTGGCGGTTGTTCAGCTTGAAGAAACTTAAACGCCACTTTCACCGAACTCCGTAGAACTGGCCAGGAAGCGGCTAAAACCGAGCTATTTGAAGCGAGGGCGGCAAGGCATCATGCGCGGCAGCACGCAGGCCCGGCAGGACGGAATTTAACTGATTTAATTTAAATCTTCCCGTGCTATGGGCTAATTATGTATGCAGTGAGAATAGTTAAGTTATTATTCAGACTTCTATCGGAAGTTTTACTTACGCAGAAAACGTGTTATATATGCTGTTCTTTGTCAGTTGTATTCATTCCCTGAAGAAGTCTCAGTAGGAGACGAAACGTGTCGGAGATAAACGAAAAAGTGTACAACTACAATAAGTCTGCCTTAGTGCTGCTAACTAGTCTTCGTTAACAAATTTTTAAAAAAAATTTTTTTGTTGTTTATTTTATCTTTTTGTCAAATTTGGTGATTTATTTTTACCCGCGACACTTACCCGCACCCGCGACCTTTACCCGCACCCGCACACGCGACCTCTACCCGCGACATTTAGACATACTCGCTTCAAGGTACAGAGCTTTCAGTAGTAGTCGTGATTTGTTTTAGAATCGTTTTGAATTTTAACTTTGGATTCAAGGTGTTGACTGATCGAAATAAACGAAGTGAAATGTTATGAAGCGTTAATTTTTGTTCAGTTATGATATGTAAAGCAGTAAGCTCATATTTATAAAGCTTTCTTGAATATACTTGCTTCCGATAAATTTGACACTTGCTCCAGTAATTTTTATCAGCATCAAGTTATCCTTGCCCGGCAAAGATGATGTAACCCATAAATAAATCCACCGAGCGCGTTGTTGTTGGTTAAGATCAAGCACGGTTGCGTTAGTTTCCCCGCATTTCAGTACCGAAAGACAAATACGATATGCAAGAAAAACAAAGTTGCATGATATCCTTTGTTTAAGCATTTTTGATTTCCTCAGCCGGTTCGCTTCAATTCTTGCTTCGAGAATATTTACTGTGGGAAAAATACTGTAATTATCCGCTGACCACCACGCTGGGAGACCGCTTTGCAAATTGTGAGAACATCGTTTCTCGGTCCCAGACCTCGTCTCTTCCCCCCCCCCCCCAACTTAACCCTTCACCCTGGTTTTGGCTTTTGGGGTGTTTCCGGTCGACGATTTCCGGTAGCAACGGAACATCTGAAAGACGGTAGCCTGTTCTTTTTTTGGTGGGCTATACAGCTATGTACCCTTGTGAAGGGTATGGTTTTCAAACAAAAGAAGCAAGGCTGATTTTATGGTCAGGAATATATTATATTTTTTGTTACGAATATTTTGTAAGACACGGCCTCTCTTTTTCAGGGTCTTCAATAAATACAAATAAAAGAAATAAGAAAGTTTGGGTCTAGAATAGGGTATCATTTGTTAGACATGGTTACAGTTGGGCCAGACAGAGGAAACTTGAATGGACCCTCGAAAAATCAGCAAATTAGAATTTACCCAAAATCTAGTTAATAGCAAAAGAAAGCATCAACCTCAATATTTTCTGGAATACAGGGACTCTATAAAGATAAGGAGGGATTTTAAGAGTTTGGTCCAACAAAAAAAGCTGAACTAGGTTTGCTACAGACTAAGGGTTCCAGGGTCCTGGCGACACATCTCCACGCAAAAATTCCAAAAGCATTCCCTTTTGGTATCTTGGGAGGTGGAGGGAGGGTGGGGGGCGGTGGGAATGGTTGTCTTGTTCACAGTCAGAGAGATCTTTGTGCTTCTTGCTGTGATTAGATTATGCCTGCAATGCAGGTTTCTTTACACAAAACCAGCTCTAAAGAAAAAGAGGCACTACTTGTTAAAACAGAAAAGAAATTTTTTGTTTGTTGTTTTTGAAAATACATTTAGTGCAGCTGCAAAGTTAAAAGCCATCTAAGCAAGCGCGCTTAGATGGATATCATGGGCACGCAAAAAGAGATGCAACAGCCCCCCTTGACTTTGTCACTCTCTCATCCATTTCTCTCACCACGCATGTTCCTTACAACTTGAAATGGAGCTTCCTTGCAGGCTACAAAATATTTGTTATTTACTAAGATCAGGCAATAACAATGATTTGAGAATTGAGTCTGGTAAATATCATATACTTCAAATAATATTATTAATGTAGAAAATATTGGTTAATTATCACATCTACTAACCGGTTCATCTAAGAGACAAATATGCTGTACTTTGTTAGACCGAAATGATATTCATAATAATGGAGTGTACATCAGAAGTACGTTTCATATTTAATTCTTAAATCCCTTAGTTAATAATAAGTGTAATAAAAACTATTTTCAAAAATGTTGATGAAAAGTATAAAAACATTACAAAATCCCTACACAGGCAATTTTATATATCATATATTATATTGGAACTAAACGTGTTAACTTGATGCAAGGATCTCATTTGGTGACAACAACTTACCTTTCCATGTAAGCACCTACAATAAAAGTGATGACTTTGCATTCCGGATCGTGAGTTTTCCACATATGGACAGCAAAATCCCCACCAAACTGGCCTATGGTGTTTATATATTTCAACTGGTGAGATATACATGCTAGGATTTGCATGTCAAAGGTGGACTTTGTTAATAGACTTTGCCGACTTTCTTTGCGTCTAAATCAACAAGGCTTTAAATCCATTCTACTTCTCAAATCCTTAAACAAATTCTTCAAGCACCACAGGGTTATCATCAACAACAATCAAACTACCAGTACACTGCGGGAGATGAGACTGGCAATCAAGGGCCAAATGGTGCTGCCATATTCTTTGTTAACTTAATCCTTTTATTATCTTTTCAGTTAGTGTAGGTTGTGTGCCTGCGTGTTATTTAGATGTGCGTGTGCTCTAATGTGTACTTGAGGTGTGCATTTTAGTTTGTTATTTGACGCCTTACATTTTCTTAGCGTTGCTTTCCTACTCATGTACCTGGTTAAACTCATCAACGATAGATGAGCTTCGGGGAGGTGCTAGGAAAGATAGTGGAGCCACAAGCACAAGAGCCAAGCATGCAGGGTAACCATGACAACCCGGTGAGCGGCAACCACCAGACACTGCTACACTGAAAAACAGTGGAGTAATGATACTTACCTCACCCTTACCACAGGGAGGAAAGGAGGGCAGGGAGTTACTCGAAACAGGCAAAGTGCAGGTGAGAATGAGTTGACCTCAAAAGCAGAGCTGTAAAATCATGCAACCCCCTGCAGACCCCTGACCACTCCGCATGCCCACAACAGGGGAGGTCACTAACCAGCATTGTTTCACTTTTAACTTAGCTTAAATTACATTTAACCACATTCAGTAACTGTGCTTACATAATTTGTGGGTGGCTCCTATAAAAATGTTCTACAATGCTATAGGATTTAATGGAGCCAACACCAATTGTGGAATTGCACACATGTTAGGCATTCTACTGATGAACAGTTATGACTTTTCGATATTTCGAGTAACAACAATTTGCCATCTGTTCTCTCTGAATTGAATATATAAAAAACCTGATGCTTGATTTCAAAAGAAGATTCCTTGGATATTTTTATTTTTAAGGCTAATTCTGTCATGCAAGCAAAATAGAAGGATCCCTTGGGGACCGTCTTCATTCAATTTAGATATTTATAGTCACACCATTTCAGTCTGTGGGACTGCTTATTTAATACCAGTATATTATTGTTTTAGTTATCTTGGACCCAAGGTGTCCAGACATTTCCATACAGCTCAGGATTTGATGCAGGATCTGGGTCTGGGTAACGCACAGGAACTGCAGTAGCATTATAATCCTTGAGCCTCTGAATCAAAGAAGACACCATATCTGGATATATGCCAGACAGTTCATTTCTCTCTTCCGGATCTTCACGTATGTTGAACAGAAATGTGCTGTTGATGTTGTCTTGTAGATTTGGTGAAATCTCAACAATTGGGTCAAAACTTTCAGGAGGAGGAACCCAACTTCCATTGCCTGGACAACCAGTCAAGAGTTTCCAGTCACCTACTCGTATGGCAGCTTGTCGGCAGAATTTGTAGTGACCACCAAAGTCCCAGTCAGTATCCATGGGGTCAATATTATGCAGGATCTCCTTCCTCGGTGACGGTGCACCGTTGCTCAAAGTGTCCCAAACATTGTAACCATCAAGAGGCATGCCAGCAACTGAACCACCAGCTAAATGAACAATTGTTGGGTACCAGTCGGTAACATGGATCAATTCTGAGCTCACCTGACCCGGTTTAGATAACAATTTGCTGTAGACAAGTCCCACCCCTCTCATTCCACCCTCCCAAAGCGATCCTTTCCAGCCACGTAAAGGATAGTTATTGCCACCAGCATAAATCTGCCCACCATTATCTGTACTGAAAAAGAGCACTGTGTCATCCCACAAACCATACTTTTGCAGGGCTTTAGTTATGTTGCCAATACCTTCATCCATGCATGACACCATACCGGCATAAGTGCGGCGAAAAGAGTCAGTTATATTTTTGTACTGTTCTGTGTATTGTTCAGGGACCTCCATCGGACTATGAACCGCTTGGTAAGCCACAAACAAAAATAAAGGTGTACTGGCATTATGAGAAGATATAATCTCCACTGCTTCATCTGTAAACAAAAACGTGGAATACTTCCCAGCAGCATCTCTAGCAACTTCTTCATTTCTTCTGAGGTCATAACCATTAAGATTTGTAAAATGCTTTTTCCCTGGATATCCTTCGCCATTTTTGTGCGTGTAGTAATCTTCTCCTCCGGTCAAATAACCAAAGAACGAATCAAAGCCTCGCTCAGTTGGAATGAACTCTCTTTTATAAAATCCAATATGCCATTTGCCAACCATATGGGTGCTGTAGCCACTCTCTTTCATCTTTTGGGCAATAATGGTGTCATTCTTGGGTACTGCATTCGCCTGAGAAGGCCAAATTATTCCGTGCTGCAAACCAGTGTGGATCTGATATCTTCCAGAAAACAGCTGACTTCTGGTTGGGGTACAAATTGGTTGCACGTAATAATTTTCCAGTCGCACACCGTCGGCTGCTAAGCTGTCGAGGACTGGTGTTTTGAAACGCGGATTATGATACCCGACGTCGTTAAAACCATAGTCATCTGCTAGAATAAACACAATATGTGGTGGTTTGCCTTGAACACTTTGCAAGCAGCAAATGAGAAGGAAAACAGTACCAACAGCTGGAACACTGGCGCCCATGTCTTCGATCACATTTCAATGGGCGCCACAGTCTATGGGCGAGCGAATGACGAGCGAATAGTATCCCATGATGCATTTTCCAGAAGCATCACGCAATATCGCAGTCATGGCAGATTCCATCACGAAATAAGGTCGTTTTCTCGTCGGCTTTTTTCTCACTCGATTTCCAGTAAACGTAAGAAAATTACATTATTTCGTTATTTGACATGATTTCTCCGATTTACAATGGCTTAAGAGCGAAGTTTCCGCACAGAAACATTTATTTTCACGGTTTCAAGTAGTCTTCCCATGCATCACAAAGTGTTCAGTGACCTACAACAAGGTCATGAATATTCAAGATTTTTTGGAATATATGTTGAAATCTTCGAAATGTGGACGTCACGCCAGCAAAATGAAGTCCTGAATATTGTACAGGCTAAGAAGTACCCAGAAGTACCCACATTGTGAAGACTTTTTTGTCGACCAAGATGGCTTAAATTTCGAATCTTTTATCACATTTCAACGCCATGTGTCATAGTATATGTGTAAAGCCTGCTGAAGGCTACAATCTATTGGGCGCTTTCGAGAGCGCTTTAATATTTATGCCGAAGCAATCACTTTGTATTTTCAAAGAGGTTATTTTGAAAAGGAATTTGTCTATAATTATTTTAATTCGAAGAAGGAGCGGTGCATAATGGTGTGTTTCAGTGTGAAAACAACCTAAAGAAAGGTACCACGCAGCATGCAAGCCGGCACAACGTAAACAGGGCTGCTCAGAATTTGAAAAAGAAACATCAGATAAATTATTTATTCAAAAGAACAGATCAGTATTCTGGCCAGGAAATTTCCTTGATGATTGCTTGAGTCAGTACCGGGTAGATTGTGCTTCAGAGAATTGTTTGTTGCATCGATAGGTTAAATTTTATTTGTAACTGCCGTTGTAAACTTCAGCTCCTTGGAGCGCGATGCTGTAATAAATTCTCCTTTGGTAATTAGCTTCACAGCGTAGCGGCTGTTTTGTTGGAACCACTTTATAGATCAGTCATAGTTTTGGTTCTCCTCTGGCCTGGGTACGGTTCGGCTAGTGAACCTAGCGAAGCTTATTAATTGCCGAGTCTTATACTTTGTGTCTACAGTGCGACCGAGCGCACAAAGGAGTTCTCGACAGATCAGTGAAATACATGTAAAACCCTTCTTGATCAAAGTAACGCTGAAACATGTTTGGAAACCATCCACATCGAGCACTGCGATCCATGTTCACTTCACGCGTGCCGCAGATTACTGGGTAGTGATGTGTCACGTACGCAGTGGTAATATAACATGAATCGAGGTGCATCATGGGATACTATTCGATCGTCGTCTGTCCTTTATCTATGCAATCTGTTTATGTAATCTGAGCCAAAAAAGCAAAGAAGCCAAAAAAAATTACATAGACAACGAAGACGCTGGGTACGAGGGTGATATGGCCCGCATACGATAACTACGTCGTGTAACATCACACAATTTATCGCCTTCATTTGTGACGTTCGGTCAACAAAATGGCGACTGACGGATTTTCGTCCCATCGTTCTGATCGCTCTGCCACAAGTAGCTACCAAAGAACGGAACAAATTTCACTCTCAAGCTCTCGTGGATGGGGAAAGCAAGCAGCTCAAAGACTGAACACAAAGGATCAATTCAAAAACGACCCTCTTCTTCGAACTTTGGAAGGAAAAATTGCTGTCAATTTCGGTGACTACAAGCCATGGCAACGGACAAATTTGTCAAAATTTCCCAAGGAATCCACAGGTAAGAAGAGAAGTTCTAGTCGCCCTTTATCTGGACTGACTACAGCGTCCGTTGGAAGTGGTCCTGCTTTTGCAAGGGAAGAAAGTATGAAGATGCCAGTTCGGCCTTTCAGTGCTGCTACAAGCACGGCTTGTTCAACGGTTTGTAATCACCCATGGACAAAGAAACCGCCTCCAGTGGACGATGCTGAGGAGAAAAGGAAGCAGAATTTATTAGCGATATTAAAGGTAATGGCATCTTAAGTTCAGGTCCTTTGCTTCGTCTCAGATGAAACTTAGTAACCCAATTTATTAATAATTATATTTTATTCCACCCCCACCACGCTTTCCAGCCCGCAAATCAGTAGAAAACTACTACAGTGGAACCCCGCCATAACGAAGTGCCACAGTACCAAAAAAATTGTTCGTTATTGCAGGGTCTTCACTACGAATTATCTGGTTAACAGCAAAGATATTAGTTATAGTGGGTTAAAAATTTAGTAAAATTACAATTACCAAAAATTCAATACTGCTATTACAAGATAAAGGCTGGTTTTCACTAGCGACGGAGTTGGCATCGGAGTCGCAATCAGAAGAGTAGAGCTTATGATCTAGTGAAAACAGCATTCTGATTCCGCTTACGACTCCGTCGCTTACGCTCCACTTATGATCTAGTGAAAACCACAGGCGCGGATCCACACCGGTTTCCACCGTTTTACGGAAATCGGTCAGATTTTTCACGATAAACATTTTTAATAATAAAATAACAATAATAGAACTTTCCAAGTTGAAATCTGGAAAATAGTGTGGACAAATGTTTTCTTTTTCCAATTTCCGGGCATTAGACAGAAACCCAGGAAAGGGAACTTTAGGGACTTTAAAAATCAAAAAAAATTCCCGGGGGCTCCCCTAGAAGCTTGCTCCCTCGGCCCCTCGTTTAGGAAATCGGTCAGTATTTATCCTAGATCCGCGCCTGAAACAGGTTGTCGGAGTCGGAAGCAGGAGCAAAAGAACCAAACCAATCACAAAGCATGGGCATGTGGTTTGTGATTGGTTTATCCTTCCGCTTGTGTTTCCGACTCTGACAATCTGGTTTTCACTAGATCATAAGCGGAATTTAAGCGACAGAGTCGTAAACGGAGTTGGAAGAAGTGGAAATGTTCTGATTCTTCTGACTCCGATTCTGTCGTGCTTATGACTCTGCTTACGACTCCGATTTTTGATTTTCACTAGGTCATAAGCGCTCTTACGACTGCGCTTATGACTCCGACTCTGACTCCATCGCTAGTGAAAACTAGCCTTAAGGAAGACGTGCCAGCACACTGAAGCAGAAATTCAACACTACAATAGTGCAGTGCACATACTTGTCAAAACCGGAATAAAGCAAGCTGTGATTTCTACTCAAATATGTTGTTTTTACTGACTGCTGGGAGCGACTGGACAAAATATTCATTACAGCAGGGTAAATTGTGCTTTGGGACCGTCAAAATCTATTCGTTGTAGTGGGAATTTTGTTATAGGGGGGTTCGTGTCCACATATTTTACTGTAATTCTGCCAGGCTTTCAGTTGTTTTTCAAACAGGGTCTTCGTTATAGCTGGGTTCCACTGTAACTTGTTTGCTGAGAACTTTAAAAGACATGTAACCTTGATGGGTTGACATCTGAGCCGTGCAGCTAAGAAAATTTGGTTCTCTATCCATTTGAGACATTTTGGTAGTCACATGCCTGTTAACATCTGTCTGACCTTCCATCTGTGCGTCCACCCTTGCCTAGTCCCTTGGCCTCATTATTATGCGTGGCCGATGCATTTCAGCTCACGTGGTCCATTCGTCTAGGATACGTCACCGAAATGCATTGACTGAGAGGGCCTGGAAAGACGTCGTACAGGGGACTAGGTGACGTCCACCCATCAGTTCGCACCACAGGGTTACCAATGTGAAATTTCACACTTTTTAGCCAGTGTTGGAGCCTGCAACCTGATACTGCACATCCATGTTGTGGTTAATATTATTGAAAGCTGTCAAAACAGGGTATCCGCTGACCCAGTTTCACGTGAAGATATCACTGGCTCAGGTATCAAACCATCAAGGTTATGTGGTTTTTTGAAGTTATTCCCTGACTAGTTCCTAGTTTTTAACGGATCGCAGGCCAAACTCCAAGTGGATTTCTTTGCAGTGGTTACAAGTTCACTGTTTGAAGTGAATTCTAAATTTATAAATGGAAGCTTTACTTTAAGCCTTGGGTAAATCTACATTTTAAAGTAGACCCGTAAAGCAACAGCCTTCTATAACAGCATTATAAAGTGACTTTTGTCTTAACAAAAATAGTATTGAATTTTTTCTACATCAGATTCAGATAAAAACAAGACAGAAGTCCATAGCAGAATATGAAAATAGGAAGAGAGAACTGTATCCTTTCTGTGTGATATTAAAAAATAATATTACAGTGAGTGCCCGAAGGGTGGGGGCACTCAAGAGAAGCTTTGGTAGAGGTATGACACTGAGGCTCTCAAATCCTGACCCTTTTTAAGACAACAATCTTTCATTTTTTTCAGCTAGGACAAGAGACCTAATTTCATTTCCCTGAGTCATTTCCTTTTGCACACAAAATTAATTATTATTTTTTTTAAACTTACATCATGGAATTAGTTTTATTTGAAAAAAGAAAACATTGTAGGCACCAGGCATATAGACTACCCATCAACAACCTTCATACTCTTTTAAAGGCTTCTATATTCCAAGAAGACACCCTATTCAAGACACTAAATAGTGAAATAATAATATTATTATTATTATTATTATATACCCTGTTTTAGAGTCAAGACTCTAAAATTCACACCCTGTCCTGTGGCACAGACCCATTAAGGCAAAATAGGGGGATAACCCCCGCCCCCCCCACAAATGCACACACACATACATCCTGGAACAGTGTAACTGTATCAAAAATAATCTGATTTTATAACCCAGCCAAATTGATCATGTGTATGATCGCAAAATCTTTCTATAAGAATGCTACGTCATATTGATTTTCACCCTTGTGCAAGTCAAATAAATGTAAACTCAAGTTATGTTTTCCAATACCATTATAGAACTTAACACAATTATGCGCATGTAGACATATAACTTACCGTATATTATTTCTTTGCACAAGCAACAGAGTTTTTTACCGTTTGTGTCAATTGCTGACATAAGCACTGTTTATGCGCAAGTCCTTGACTGTGAAAATAGACTGTTAGAGAACATGAAAGTGGTTGATCAAATGGAATCTTCTGAAAATCAGATTGTAAGTTTAAAAAGGATGTATAACATGATTTGCTAAATAAATTCCTGAATTGAAGACTTAGGTAAATCTTAGTTGTATGATTGTGGCATTCAAAGAACATAATTAATACGCATTTCTTTTAATTTAATGTCCAGGGCCTAATAATAATAATAATAATCTTTCTTTCTTAAGATAAAATCACATATCCTAAGTTACAATTTAAACTCAAAAAACTATTTACATATCATATCTAAAAATTATTCTGTTACTAAAAATGCTCTTAAACCTGTCAGTGTAGATTCTAGGGAGACTGTCGTATTTCTAAGATTGTACCGCATGTTCTTTTCCTTAGGTAAAAACTGGAAGAACAGACATTCGGGGTCATTCGATCTTTTTTTGTAGAGTGTCTTATCCGCCTTCTCTAGTAAATCCCTGATATTTACATTCTTGGACATAAACTTTCTTTTCATACACCGGTCTAAAAAATTCTGTATTACAGAAAGGTTGGAATCTGAGGCACCATAAAGCGGCAGAGCGTAAGAAAAATTTGGTAAAACTATTGCGTTAAAAAGGTGATCTACTTCCTCCTGGGACCTGGGAAGATGGTCAATTTTAACCCAGGATTAAGCAAAATTTTAAGCACGGTTTTCTTGCTAAAAGCATGTAACTTTAGCTTACAAAATACTGTTGAGCCTCTACTCTGCGACACAATGATTTACCCAAAATGTTTCTCTAAGCAATGCATAGGAAATTAAATAACAAAAGTGGAGCAAAGATATCTTAATCCTGGATAGCGCTAATTGGCCTTTCAGGAACCGGGCCCACTGCCCTGGTATTCTGCTTCGTTAATTATTAAAAAGCTTAGTTCTGGTTAGAAAATGTACAATCCCTGGCTACTTTTATGACAGCCCTGAATCTTTCTTCAAGGAAAATCAATAAGGGAAATTTAAACCAAATTAAAAGAAGTCTCAATAATAATTGGAACAGAGCAGCCAAAAAATTAAGTTAATTTTTTTTTAATGACCATACTTAACACTATAAACTTATACAATAACAAGTTACCTACATGTAGTTAAAGCTTCTGAGTGTTAAAACTTACCTGCAATATATATTTTATGTTACAGCATGGAGATGTTAAAACATTGCTTCAAAAATATGAAAGATTTAGAGTAAGTATGTTTGTTGATGTTTCCAGCAATGCCTCTTTTTTTGCCTGCTTGAATGCTCAGCAGTATTTGCTTTCAGACCAGAATATCTGGGTTAAAGACATGATGTCACATTACTAATGGTAGCAAAATCTCTAGATCACAACAAAGGGAGCTTTAGCAACGATGACAGCTACTGCAACAGCAACAAGAAAACCAAAAATTAGAAAAACAATGTGCATCGCGCAGCCATAGTTGCACGACCGCGACATGAAACTTCCTAATTTTATGTGCCCGCTTTATGGAGTAGGTGAACACAGCACAAATTTTTTTCTGTTTGTAAACTTAGATACAGTCCTTTCTTTCTCTACATTTTGGAAATCCGAGTTGCTGCTACTTCTGAAACAATATCGGAATATTTTTAAGATAACTTATGAAAATGGAAGGTCAATTAGCATCATCAGCATATACCTGCCAACTCTCACGCCTTAGGCGTGAGTCTCACACCGCGGGTTGAAAACTTCGATCTCACGCCTGCGGGCCAGTTTCTCACGCCTGATTGAAAAATGTGAGTTGTTGCCGTCTTGCTTGACACAATTTCCAAAAATATGTTAACTCAGACCCATGTAAGGAACGAAAACCATGTGTAAATGAATAAATAACAATACCTTCCTCGCGATTTCTGATTTTGTGGATAAGCATTTTCTCGATAACTTCACCTTCGGCAGACTTCGGACGTCTTCGGAAGACTTCGGACTTCTTCGGGAATCTTCGGAAATGATCGTGTCGTCTGCAAAAATCCCAGAACTCCCAGGATAAAAATCTCACGCTTATATCTCAGAAAAAGTTGGCAGGTATATCAGCAGTTTGACTTTTTCGAAACACATAAAAATTATTACCGATACTAATTATAGGAAGCTACCAAATGAACTCAATCAACCAATAAAATGCCATGCAAAAGTCAATACTTAGATGTTTAACTATCTGATCTGAGAAATATTTTTACGGAGCTGTATCTTCATTAGTTTTCAACAAATCACTTTCGAACTTGGCAACTTTACTAATTATTTTAAGGTGTTCTTTCCAGCCATGTTAGTGGATTTTATCTAACTGATTCAAGTCAAAAGTTGAAAACACTGTGGAAGTATCTATCCTTCATACAATATTTAATATTGTATATCTTGTCTCTAGGGTGCCATGTCAACATTAAATGAAAAGTTTGGGGAGGATCTTGTTGTTACAAAGAAGAGACTTGAAGAAACAAGGATGCTGGTCAATAAGGAACTTGCAGGTGCATTAAAATTAATTTGAAATAGTTTCATCCTGTAGAAAAGAAATTCAAATCACTGAAAAGTCTGGATTTTGTCACTACATTTATATAACCAGAGCTTGCTCACAAACTTAATACCCTTTTCATCTCATATAAATGATTCTTTTCACTCACGTGGCCTGCAGCAATGCAAAATTAGTGGAACAAAAGAAAGTTTTTACATAAGAAAAATGGTCTAACTCCCTCAGGATTGATTTGGGACAACTACATGGCCCCTGTATCACAGGACACCAATACGGCAGACGTGACATTATGTGACAATGTTCTGTAAGAGTTACATGTAACATGTCTGTGACTTGTTTCCCCACCCCAAATGTACCATATATTTAATATTAGCAGCTATATTCTTGAAGCTGTGCTCTGTCCCAGAGGGTGGGGGCAGTTCCTTTGGAATCAAATGACAGAACTGATAAAAAAGCTGAAGGATTTTGGGGGGGCCACTCCAGGGTTCTTTTGGGTAGGAAAATTTGGCAAGTATTTCTTTGTGTCATGATTTACATAAGGATTTTGTGGACCATTCAAAACAATATGAACAGGATAATTCATGGAAATGGCTGCATATCCTGACAGCATGGTTATTTCTTTTATTGTGGCTTATATAAGAAGTTAAGTTTGAAGGTTTTTTTTTTAGTTCATACATGTGCATCATGTCAATTCTTTAAGGTTTCAATGTTATTTTTCTTTTCAGAATTGCAGCTCCAACTAAATGTTATGGATAAAAAACTAACGCAGAAAAATGAAGAAATGAATATCTTATTAAACTACAAGGTAAATCAAAAGGGGGGGAAATGGTTTTCAAGTCAAGAGATTTGAATTATTTCTTTTTACAAAGTATCTAAATAAGATAATTTATGACTTTTAAGCTCTTAAACATACTATCATTAGCATACTATCTTAAACATTACTATTGTTACCATTGAAATGAAGGAAAAAAATTAATGATCTGTTGTTTTTAACTAAACAAATAGCTTGTTTCACAGTATTAATTTCTAAATGATATTATGCATCAATCAGTGGCTTCCCCAGGGGGCCACCCCCAGGACACCCACAGGAACCCTTGGGCATTTGTCGAGATTGTCAGATATTTGTTGCCTTAGGGTGTAGGGGAAACTATGGCTTTTGTTCACAAGGATTGCACCCCAGGGGGCAGGGGTGGGGGTACTCTCCTATAAAAATGACATGGGTGCTCGTTGTACCTTTGAGGCGTTTAAATCTGTAGACTGGTACCACTTAGGGTGCTAGAACCTAAAATGACTGCTGCCAGAGTTGTTTCGGTAAGACTTATGACAAAACTTTCAAAACATCCTTGAGAGGAAAGTGTTCGAAAGCTATCTTTATTTAATACGATTAAAATTTGCAGTGCCAGTTATATAATTTGTTGCTGTTGAATTGGTACCTCTTAGGGCTGGAAATGAATTTGGGACATACCCATAAAACAAGATTCTGGTACCTTTTAGGGGTGTTCTTGAAATTTTCCAACTCCCCTCATCACTTTTATGGGGAAGTATTTCCCCCTCCAGGCTCGGGGCCTCCAAAATAATTATAAGTCCAAATCTCTAAACACTCGGCCATCTGCTCCCGTTTCATTGACAGGACAAGGAATATCCTGCCAAAGCACTTCAGATTGCAAAGTTGAAGAGACAACAGGAAGTTTTAGCATCAGCTTTTAAGGTTAGTGCTGTACAGGGGGCAGGGGGCAGTTTGGAGGGATGCGTGTTTTTCTCACCCCCCCCCCCCCCCTCAAACCCCTATAAACCTTATGGCCCATCTCCTCGGTACATTTGAAATCAAGATGGCTGCCCATAACAGTAAGCACTTGATCTGCACAATCTTAAGGAATAATAGGGGACTGCAAACAGTCTACCTGCCACCTATTTTTAATCAAAGGGATGATGGCTTGTAATTCTTCTGGTTTCTGTAAAAGTTTTTTTAAATGTGACAGGGTCATTAGACCTATGTCCAGTCCTCAGCCTGGAGGAAGGACCAGAGGATCACAGTTTGTGTGGTCTCTACACTTCACCCTGTTCAGCATAGGTGGCCCCACTGGGAGTCCAAGACTCCAGCCAATGTATTTCTAGGGGTTATTAAGGCATGCAAACTGCCCCAAGGCCTTATACAGCTATTGGCGCAACAAGAAATGATGATGATGATGATGGCTTGTAAGATCACCAAGACACCCTTCAGATGACAATCATTCTTAAGGTGATGTTACACGGGATGATTCTCAACCCTGGCGGGGGGGGGGGGGGGGGGCGGGGGGTATAAAAGGGGGGGGGG
>BOPM01000427.1:111612-124292 GCA_022179025.1 Porites australiensis | reverse complement strand
ACAAATTACTTCAATAAAATTGAGTTTTAGTCCATGAAAACACATCATAAAAAAGGATATGATCCCTACACCTTAAAAACCTATGACATTTTCATACCCTAATAATGACCTGACGCACACAACTTTAAATAAACTATGACATCATCGATCTAATACCTGTTAGACCGTGAAAACCACCTAAAAATGGCGCGCAACGCAGTGGCGGATCCAGACCTTCAGATAAGGGGGGGGGGGCGGTCACCCAGACCCTGAGATAAGGGAGGGGGGCGGTCTTAAAAAAATTTTTTTCGGCCCTTCGTGCCTCAGTTTGGTCCAAAAGTAAGGGGGGAGCCGGCCTCCCCCGGGCCCCTCCCCTGAATCCGCCACTGGTTGAAGCCGACCCTCCCATAGTCTAGAACATTGGTACTGCGGTTTAGAGTGTCGGCGACGGAGGCGGGGCCTCGAAAGTCATGGAATTTATTTGTCGGTCGTTGAAAGTCATGGAAAATTAAAATTTTGTTTGGTAGAGTTGTTACTGCAGATGACAAAGCAGGGACAATGTAAGATTGAGAGGATTAATTAAACAGCGCGAGCGGCACCGATTTTGGTAGACAGCAGAGTTTGTGTCTGTTGAACTGTTTAAGGTAAAAAAAAAAACCCTAAAATAAGGAAATTTTGAAAGTGACTGCTAAACTCGAGGTCATGGAAAACTTGAAAAAATAATGGAAAGTCATGGAATTTGAAGAGCTCAGAAGATTATGGGCCACGTCTTTGGTCTCCCGACCTCTGCCCTATAGAGCTCTGTTTTGGAATGATGGACCTAGTCTCCTACATTAGGCCGGTTCAGACACGAGAGACCGAAGTGCGCTTGAAGTGTACGTCAAGACAGGTGGACATGAGATATACTTTGGAAAGAAGATTCAATAGATTTTCAGGCATGATTGCGCACAGGTAAAACAGAAAAGTGGTTTTTGTATGGAAATCCTAAGGTTTCTAAATGGTTGTCAGGGGCGTAGCCAGATTTTCGACTAGTTGTAGGCCTGGCTGACTTTCATTTCCACACATCCTGAAAAATGCACACGTGACTAGTACGCACTGACCTCACCAACACTTTGAGCTCTTAAGCTTTTTAGCTCACCCCAATAACGCATTATTTAATACAAGCGGTAGAGTGATCGAATCAGCCCAGGGAATCAGCATTCAGGTCTTTGGGCTGGCTACCCCCTTGGTTGTTTCAAATACTTTTTTATCTGTTATTATTATCTTTTTGCGGGGATTACATTTTAGGCTCCTGGTCACCTGGCCTGACCCTAGCCTGTGTTCAGACGCCCCCTCCCCTCAGCAAAAAATCGGGAAAGGGCTCCCTTTCTCGAGGGAAGGAGACATCTGTAACAGGCCAGCTGATCGTTGTCCTTATTTGTAATGCGCAGGATGCCACGTGAGTTGTTACATGACCTAAAAATTGATATTACCCATAATTCAAGGCGCGATATCGGTTCTTGTCCGCCATCTTGCTGGATTTTGGCTCTTCGGCGACTTGTACAATGGCGGGGTTACTGCGAATGATTGCTTTACCACGCGTGTATTCTAGACTGTCTTGCAGGAAAATTCAAACTTCGGCTGCTCGTCAATATAAGCCGGTCCCAACAACTAGACCAGAGTACGCGTCTGAATTAGAAGCTCTTCAAGCGAAGGAGAAAGGACCTTGGAGTGAGCTTTCAAAGCAGGAAAAAGTCGATCGTAAGTTTTTATACGTTATTGATTCCTGCGATAGATTATTTTTAGGATAGGTTTACGTACTTGATGAAAATTAAACAAAATATATTTATATACTTGGTGAAAATTTGTTACTGAAATGAAGTTACTCGACAGGAATCAACCTTGATTATTTTTCAATTTTTCCACCATTTAGTATACAGATCCCAGTTTGCAAAGACTATTCCAGAGTCTAAAATACAAGAACCATATGCAAAGAAAGTGGTTGGTTTAGTATCAGCAGGGTTAGCAGTATCTGTGGTCTTCTTTGCATTCCTCAGGAAGTATAGTAAGTTACCTTGTTAGCCAGGAGGTACAAAATTAATACATTGTTAAGCTGATATCTGTTTTTTCACTTAAGAAAAATAGGAGCAAATGAGCAAGGACCTCTTGGTCAGTTGCATGTTAAGTGAAATGATGCATTAATTTGAACCCATATTTTTTTTCTGGGATGGTGATCAGCACTGCATCTATTTTGTAGAAAGGTGCAGTCTGCACTTACCACTTTAAAAACAAGAAGAACTAGGTCAAGTTAGCTTTTGCAAGGACTTCTGGTAGAGGTGTAAACTATTAATCGAATTCTGTCAAGTAATCCCAATTATGACCATTTGGTTTGATTCATGATTCTCTCCTTCCATGTTTCGAGTTTGGTTCGATTTTTGCATATCTTTTCCAGGGTGCCCTCAGTGAGTTATTATATTGTAAAATCAGAATCTATGACTCTTTAAATACATTTTTGATTGACAAGCAAAGACGATTGCAGTTCATGTGCCCTTTTTGTGTTACCTGGTAAAAATATTGTCCTTCAACCCTTCCTTGAGAATTTCCAAATAAGACAAACCATGTGCAACAAGCTGTTTGTCGGGTTCTCAAACGTGGAGACGAACGACCAAGCAACTGTGAATCCTCCTGTCCCTGTTACTGTTCTCAAATTGAGGGTTTGTGGTTGCATGTTGTTTACATTACGTATTATGTTATAAAAATTAAACGACATTTACATAATCAAATTGAAATAATCGAAATTGAAAGGCAATAACTTACTGAAATCAAATTGAGTTACAAGGAACATGAATTGTCACACCCGTAACTTATGGGATCGTTACTGTGGATGCTCTGGTCAGCTCTTGGCCAATTTTTTCCCCGTCCCCAATAACAGTCCAAGAAGTCTTTGCAAAAGTTAACACAGCTCAGTTTCCTTCTCATTGATTGAGATCAATTTGCTACTGAATAAATTTTATTCATTAGCAAATTGATCTCAATCAAAGGTTAACTCCATTAAACCTCCCCATTATGGTCACCTCCTCAACATAACCACCATAATATACCATGACCAAATAATTTTCTCCTGGACACCATTCCATACATATATATTTTACGTTAAGTTGCAATGGCGACAGGCATCGTTGGATTACCCTGAACAAGAAAGTGTACTTCCAATAAATTCCATGCAATGGCCACATGCCTATGGTAAAGATGTGTTATTTCTTCAAGGCAGTCTATTTATACCAACTCGCATGAGAATGTTGAAAAGGAGAGGCCGGAGTTAAACCTATCATAATGGATATTTTTGATTGACAAGCATCAACTGGAATTGTGGCTTTTTCCCTTTAAAACTCCTTGACGCTACCACATTTGTTTTGCTAAGAGGCTTTACCCTCATTTAGATGATTTGCCCAAAAATACAAGAGTCCAGTTAAGGTTGCATTCTGTTGCTTAACAAATGCCTTTGCCTAAGCTCTCTGATAAAAGAAGTGGTGCAATTGCTATTCAGATCTACACAGCAGGCATTAAAGATCTTATATTTGCCTTTGATCATCTCTCTAAGGCAGACATCTCTCTAAGACGGACACTTGTTGCTGGTCCCAAAGGTGTCCATCTAAGAAAGAGTTGTCTGTACTTCGAAGAAATAGTGAGATCTTCGCTGTTGCTTATGGTTCTAACATTTTATTGTCAAGTTTTATCAGAACACTGTTGAAACAAATTAACACTTTTTTCTTTCCTTTATCAGTTGGTCCAGAAAAGCCTCGCACACTTACACCCGAGTGGCAAGCAGATTCTGTCAAGAAAGCAAAGCGACTGAAGTCAAATCCAATTTCTGGAATTGCTTCTGAACCATAAAAGCGCATTAAAAAGTGATTCCTTTGTTAACATGCTGTAATCCAATTATTGACATTGCAGTTATTTTTATTAAATTTTTGGGCTTCTTCTGTAAGTTCTGTTGTGTGTTAGGTAATTGTGTAAATAAAATCACTGCTGACTCTTAATTTTGGGGTGAATGTTGTTGTTGTTTTTTACTGTCTCTTTAATCTTAGGCAGGCTTATTAGATATGAAGGTTGTTTGGTCTTCCACACAATTACCCTTATGAAGTATGAAGGTAGATTCTATGAAGGTCTAGTTCACAATGCTACCTTTTGATGTGGTAACTCCATTAAACTACCGAAAACTGTAAATTAATGTGCATACAAACATACATACATAAACATGCTTTATTAAGAGGAATTAAAAACGAAGTTACAAAGATTAAGGATCAAGTAGCAATTCACAAGATGCATACAGCATGCTCCAAGTGATGCCTGTTATGCAAGCTAGAAATGAGTAAAAGAATACCAGTAAATAAAATTATGCGAAACTCACAACAATTTTAAGAATTTTAATGATAATAAGCCTGAATGCTAAATTGTGTGAAATGCTATTCAGTGCAGGGTAATGCAATTATAATGGTTTCAGTAACATTTATTCAATGGCTACTGATTTATCTGGTGGATAGTATCGGCCTCTTGAACAACCACTACCACCCTGATGTGGCAACAATGAAAGCAGTAACAACTTTGATACATGTTTTATTTTAAATTATATCTAGTGACAAAATGGTGCATTGTTGCACTAAAAATCAGCTTAGGATCCAGGTGATGTCGTCTTTTTTCACTTGTAGGAAATTATACATTTGACACCTTTTTATGCCAAATTGGTTTGGGACATGGGAATTTAACATTGAAGTTTGCAGACCAGAGGAACTAATAAACTTACTGCCCTAATAAATAATTTAACTGTCGTGGACAAGGCAGTCAATGACGAGGTATTACCGTATGAGAGCATACCACAAGAAAAATATAACAAGAGAATGATCATTGATTGTCAAATAAATCTATGATCAAGAGCCCTTTGTTTTTCTTATCATGGCTTCCATTTGGTCCCACATTTCATTTGGAACCTGAAAGAACAAAATAATAGATGAGGGATTTGAGCACTTGATCAAGAGGAAGTGGAAGGAAGGGGGAAACATTTAAACATTAAAATACCTTTACCTTTCTAAATTCATTAAATTCACCAGCCATAGAAACATACTCTCCACCATCAAATACAACAACCTGCAGTGAAAACACATCTTGTCAACTTTCCCCCATCTATGAGTCTTTAAAGAGTTTTGTACATAAAGGCTCCCCCCTGAGGTCCAACCACTTATCCTTTTTTATACCATTTTTAGCAGAAAAGAAACCCCTCTCGTGTACATCTATTGCTAAATGGTACCCCTTTCATATCCCTAGAACTTCACTTCCCTTACTGCTAACTTTATTTCAGTCTTGAAATGCAACTCATTCTCTTAGCCATTTTGAGCCTTTTTATAGACCAAAATGACAGATTTCCCCACCCTTTCATATACTTCAACGAGTGAAACCCCTACCCTTTCATATACCTGAAGCCTGAAAAATGTACCCCTTTCGGGTGGAGCCTTCCCGTATAGGCTATTGAAGGGAGTAACACTCCCCTGGGCTTGCACTTGACCACTATTATGTGTTGATATTGCAAAAAAGTTACCTCTCCTGTTATCCAGCTGGAATAATCACTAACAAGGTATGCTGCAAGGTTGGCTAACTCTGGGATTTCACCGAGTCTACCTGCAGGGATACGTTCGGTGACTAGTTTTCGGAATTGTCCAGTGGGATCCAAACGGCTAAAAGCACCCTGAAAACACCAAGTGTCAAGAAATTACAGTCAAGTATTTATAAATCCAAGTACAGTCAAACCCTGTTAATACATTCACTAAGGGGGGCATTGAAAGTGTCCCTGTTAAGGAGGTGTCTGTATTAAGGGACTTGTCAGAAATTAGCAGCGGGGGAGGGAGGGTGGAAATTTTAAATTTGGGTTCGGAAATGAGGTAACCCATCCCTGCTATGGGAGTGAAATTTTCTAACCCTCCCCTTGACCTTGGCCAAAAATATCATGACCCTCCCCCTCTTGTACAAATGATAAAATCTAGGGCTTGCAATACACTAGGGTGAGTCAGTATTATGAAAGCTCAAAATATATTTCTAATCTGTTCTTTGTAATGCCATATACATAGATTTTAGATGACAGCATTAAGAGTCCGACTCCGATTCTGACAGCTGATCACTTGACTCTCCTATTTCTCACAAGTTTTTTTTACAAAATAAAGAACTTCTTTTTTCTTCTGTGGGTGAACCTCTACATGATCACGGACACATATTTGCATGACCCTTCCCCTTTTAACGGCCCTTTTTTCATGACCCCTCCCTTTTCTGCAGTCTCAAAAAGTTGTGACCCTCCCTCTGTTTCCACCCCCCCTCCCCGCCTGCTAATTTCTGACAAGTCCCTGAGCAGGTTGAATTGAGAGAAAATGTAAGGAAGGGCTTTTTCCAGGGACAAAGCAAACTGAAAAATGAAATAATCTGCAAGTAACCGTGCTGAGGGATAGAGAAAGGGGTGTTCTCAGCTTGAACTTTCTCTGTCTCCATAATATTGAAAATGCTTTGTCTTTCATAACAGTCGAGTCTGTGATGATTGATAACAGAGAGACATAGTCCACTGGCAGAGACATGTACCAAAGAATTTCAAATAAATAGCGCTGACAGGTGAAAGTAATGGCTACCTATTTAAAATCAATGTCCAGACTTTGCTCACTGGAAGTAACTTGAAGAACTTAACAGGTTCTCTAGCGACTCTGCAAATTCGTACCAAAAGAAGACTCTTAAAATAGCCAAGTGATTTTCTTAAGGCACAAAAAGAAAAAAATTGCCTTGGTGTGCCTCATCCTAGCTATGACCTTGCAGTGCAAATGCAGCAATATGTATTATTATAATATTTGATACATTTGTGTTTGTTATCAAGTTAACTGAATTAACAGTCATTACCTTTGTCTCAATAGGACCTGGTGCAATGGCATTAAACCTCATTCCATATTTTCCCCATTCTGCTGCAAGTGATCTAAAAACGAACATAAATCTGAAATGTCATGTTCAACAAAAAAATAGAACACCTGATCGCAGGTTACGTTTCACTGGGGTGATCTAAATCAGGATATATATAAAAAATATATCAGTGATCCAAGATCACTCGGATCAAGAAACGTCAAAGGAAACCACTAATCGTGCCTGGGAAAGGACTGATCGGTTCATTTGATTTGCCATTAACCTGCGATCAAGCGATTTAGAAAAAAAAAACAAAAAAAAAATCGCCTGATCGCAAGTTAATTTACCATGATCTGAGTGATCTTAGATGACTGATCCTGATTTGATCATTCCAATGGAAAGTACTCTTAGTTGAGTTTGGCATGAGCTGTGTAGTGTCTTTCATCTTTTTGGGCATCTTTTTTTATTTCATTCTCCTATCATATAAATGAGTGTACAACTGTTTAATCCGGTGAAAAACTATTTTGCTTGGATGCATGATGGCAAAAGAGAACAATACAACAGTGAGATTACTACCTGGTCATTGTTTCCACTCCAGCCTTTGCAGCTGCTGATGGTACAACATACCCAGAACCTGACTTGGCATAAATGGTGGTTATAGCCAGAAAGTTTGCAGCTAAAATTGAGTGAGAGATAAAGCATTCATGCAGTCAATACACTGGAAGTTATAGGCGAGTCAGAAGCCCTCCTGGTCATCTAAAAGCTTTCTCAAAGTGGCCTGAGTGTCACTTACTTTACCTAGGGCAGACAGCTTGTTTTGAAATAAGCATCTCATGCCGTACAGGCAACTGGCTGCCACCTTTGATTTTGAAAGCAGAGAAAGACTGAAGAGAGCATGTGGAATTTTGCAGACAATGGAGTGAGGATAAGAAAGGAAAAATTATATTAGGGATGGTGAGGAGTGGCCTGTACCCTACAACTTCTCAACCCACAACCTGGGTAAATTCTAGTGCTTAAATGCAGGGGCGGATCTAGGGGGAGGGTGCAGGGGGTGCACACAACCCCCTGAGATGACCCGCAGTTTTCTAATACAACTGGTATTCTACAAAAAAAAAACTCCGTGGTTTATGGGTGTTGAAGTAGAGCAAGAGACGAGTGCACCCCCTTCTAAAAAAAATCCTGGATCCGCCCCTGAAATGTGCCCTCCAAATGCTTTTACCAGAGTGGAATGAATCATAGTTGAATGCTTTTGACCAATTACATAGACCTGCACACCGGTCTATCTTTTTTATGAGAGAGTACCTCTCTCCCTAAGTAGCATCCCTGCAGACATTCCAGTCTTAGGGGTTGACAGGATTGCGTGATAAGCCAAAAGAATGTCTGTGTGAGAGGCTACCCCCCAAACAACATTTCCTGCCTCCAAGCTGAGGGTGTTCTCCATAGTTACAAAAGTTGTAACCCTATATGAGATGCACTGTAGTTTTATTCTTCGCTTATATTTAAATGTGCTATTTATAATAATATTTATTTTCATAAAATTATCCAGATGGTATCCAAAATCAGCAAACCTTTTTGTGCTTTAATAAGCCTCTTTCCAATGTCCAATGTCACATAAGCAGTGCCATTGAGTACAATATCAATCACAGTTTTCCATGCATTTGCTGACAGTCTTTCAAATGGGGATACAAAATTCCCAGCAGCGTTATTGATGATAATATCAGGGAGACCACACTGTTTCTCACAAAAGTCGATGGCGGCAGCCACTTGAGATGGATCCCGTACATCTGCAGCAACTGGTAAAACCTGAAAACTGAAGCTAGGTTACTTAACGGTGTGAGGAATACCAATCTTATAACCAGATCTACAATTTAATATTACAGTTTTCTGCAATAATTTGGTCAATTATACACAAGGGACTCTGCACATACAAAGTCAAATCTCCACTAATGAGTGACTCTTTACAATTCAATGGCCACTCTTTCTCAAAAGCCTTTTCATAAGGTTCAAAAAATATTTGAAAAATATATGTGGAATTTCTAGAAGGTCACATTATACAGCAGAAAGGCACCATTATGCATTAAATCACGCATCCTCAGAGAGGACTTCACTTAGACTTCTTTGTAGTGTTGGTGCCTGTTTTTTTGTCCCAACAAATTCTCTCCTCTAGTGCAGCTACTTCTCTACAGACAACAGTGGCCATTTTAATACCTACCTGTAACCAAGGGACATGTTGTGGAGAGGTTTTAACTGTATTTTTCTCAAATGGATCACCTACATGTATCCTCTATGGACTCTATATAAGGCACCCTAAAATGTGACTAAATTTAATTTAGGCGACGTTAAACACCAGACAATGCTGGCTAGCGGTCTCCATCAATAATCGTATATAATATGGCGTTATCTTGGGCTTTTACAGCTCTGTAGCACTTTTGCTGAGGTCAATCATTTTCTTCATGTTGCTTAAATCCCTTTCTAGCTGTTTTTGCTCCCAGCCCTCCCTTCCCTTCCCATGTTTTTTTTGATAAGTATCTGCACATTTCTCCACTGAGGTTTTCAGTGTGACGGTGCCTGGTGGGTGCCACTCATGAGGTTGTCATGGTTACCTTCTGTTCACTTGTTGCTCCTTTCTGTTTTACCAGGCACCTTCCCCACACCCATCTATTTTTGACAGGTTTGAAACCCAAAATAAGCAGCCAGTCACTCCATTAATAGTATTTCTTTTCTTCCTCCATCACTTTAATATTTTTATTAAATAGTTCAAGGATATCACAGGCAGGCCTTTTTTTCTCACTCTTTTTGTTTAAAGGATCAAATTGCAGAATTGTGAAATGGCAAAAATTAATGTTATAGGCTTACTTTATTTCCTGTCTCTTTGGAAATTTCCTCAGCTGTCTTTTCAAGGACTTCAAGTTTCCTACAATAATAAATATTGTATTAATTACTTTAATCTATTAAATACTCCCATTTTTGGTCCTTTTCCTCTTATGTAATTTTCAAGTTTTTCTTTATCATCACTTTTGAAAATTGACACTGTGAACAGTCCATATAGTCTATATTTACCCAATTTTTCTTGAGTTAAATGCATGAGATTTTCGCCTTTTAATGTCTAGAATTTCCAAAAATGTTCCTACGACTTCCAGAGATTTCCGATGATGATCTAAAGATGTCAAACGTTGCCAAAAATGTCCCAAGATGTTCAGATGACCTTTGAGCACTTCTGAAGTTATTTAAAAGGCAACAATTAATATACACTTAATGTCAGATCCCAAGGGAAACAGTTAGTTTTGTTTTCCCTCGAGTCCTGATGTTTCCCGAGACGAAGTCGAGGGAAACATCAGGACTCGAGGGAAAACAAAACTAACTGGTTTCCTGAGGGATCTGACATTAAGTGTTTTGTTATATTTCTAGAACTTTCACTTCAACAGCAACAAAAGAATAACCGGAGCGAACCAAAATGAACCAAAACAGTCGACTCGGTACTTATAACAACACAAATTTAATTCTCAAAACCACTGAATGAATGATTTACAAACAAAAGTACTTTCCTTAGATCATCTGCATCTTTTTCCTCCACTAGCTGCTGTTTTTGTTCGACTGGGAACTTCTGGGATAACTTTAAAAATGGTTGCTTTTTAGCTTGAGGCTTCGTGATTGTGTTGTTGTGTTCATTCACGAAAAAGAAAACTGGCAGGACCTGGCGGTGTTTTTCCCGCCTTCTGTCACGCCACTTTCCACCATGCTTTGATCACGTGCTGTAATGTATCCCGAGCGGGATACATTGTTTAATGTATCACGATTGGGATACATTTGATTTTAGTCAAGGCCACGTGACCAAGAATCAACCAATGGCAGTCCCTGTTTAGTTGAGTGAAATTCTAGGAATATAACAATATTATTTAGTGTGTTGCATGTGATACAGTATGGACACAAAGTCAAAATTAAGGGCCTTTTGGAGTATTTTCAGGGAAAACTGAATAAATATTTATTTGAGCAGAACTGAAGACTTCGTAAAAAATGAATTGCACACGCCATAGCACGTGCAGGAGACAACACTCACGTCACTCGTTCACAATCTAGCAAATATCTTATTTGACCTGATCTTGCCTTCGGTTTCAAGAGCAAGAGATCTGGTACCCTGCAAGCAGAGGCTTCATTCTCGCTGTGTGGGCTGGCGTGCAAAAAGTAGCCTCTGCCGACAATCATTCAAATCTGTCCAGAAATCTGGACAAATAAATTTAAAAAACGGGCTTTTTCCTGTTCTTGACCAGTTTAGAGTTTGCATGAGTGTTGCATAGCAGATCAGAGTTGTCGCAATTATTTTTATTCCCACGAAACGCGCGCCATTTGATGACAGACCTGACCATTAGTTTTGCTTGTGAATCGCGTGATGAATTTTGCGCCTGCATGATAGAAAATTGAACGGTTGTTGGCAGGGGCTACGTTTCACATGCCAGCTCACACAGCAAAAATATAGCCTCTGTTCGCAGGGTAGAGATCTGGGTACGAGATTAAAATAGCCCTTGATGTGTGAGATTAGCATCCTTAGTCTGAAGGTGAGACAGTCAAACATAATGTGTGAGAGTTGGCCTGGTATACAATAAACTATCTTTTGTACTGAAAGCTAATGGGCCATAACATCAGCTCGCAGTACAAAAAATAGACTAGGGACTTATTATGTGCTCTGCGTAGGACATACATCATTCAATCTGGTTATAGAGACATACGGTAAAATTCCGAAAATAAGCCCCTCCATGTATAAGCCCCTCCAAATATAAGCCCCCGGGGGCTTGTACTTGGAAAATTGCCCTCAAATACAAAGTAAAACAAAGCAAAAACGGTTAATTTACTTCCAACTATAATGCTAGCCCAATCGATTTTGAAACGCAAATTTCCGTCTGTAGATAAGCCCCTCCAAAAATAAGCCCCTCAAAAAGGGCCTTTGAAAAATATAAGCCCCGGGGCATATTTTCGGAATTTTATGGTATGTCTCTGATCAGAAATAGTATAGGGATAGAAGTAGTCCGGGCACAAAATAATGTGACATCCTTAAATTCCAGATAATTTCTTAATATTTTGTTGCACCCTAAAAGTGTGGGGGAGGGGTAGGGTTAAAGGTGGGGGGAGGACAGGGGGTCCAAACCTCCCATCTCCCATATCTTGCATATTTCCCAGCTCCTGCACCTATTTTCTCGGCTTCCTCCCTTTAACCCTTTTTTCACTTCCCACCCGTTTAAAGCTCTTACCACCCACCTGCGGCCCGGCCTCCTGCCCCCTATTCGCACGGGTTCCCACTCCCCATCGGGCATCCTTCCCAACTGACTTACAAGGGGATGTTAAGGGAAAGTTCATTTAATATGACAAGGAGGGGGGATGAAGATATTGAAACTCGAAGCTTGAAATTTTAGCAGCCCTCCTCGCTAGCGGTTCATTTTTTTAGGAGCCCCCTCCTTGGAAGTCTAAAAAATTTCAGAGCCCCCCTCCTCCTCCTTCAATTCCTTTGCTCCCCTGAAGAAAGATCGCTAGACTGTATTAAATATATTAACCGTTATTGTCTTCAATGGTTTATACTATGACAAACTTGAGATACAGTTGTGATACAATTTTCTAAAGCATTTTTGGGATGAACAAGAGTGTAATAATTACTGAGACTAGATTTGTTATATCTGTAAACCACGTGATATAGCTGAGTTGCACAGGTCATTAAATTGTTGAGTTGAAAACCATCCGATCTGTATGATGATGTCATGCCGATCATGTGTTGGTTTTGAAGTATACAAATTTTCGGAGCCCCCCCTCCT
>BOPM01000427.1:82239-94964 GCA_022179025.1 Porites australiensis | reverse complement strand
GCTAGGCTAAAGACCTCAACCAGTGTTTTAAATTATCCCTGAAAAGTCCAGAGAGGAGTGGATAATGTGATTATTTCCATGTTTTAATTTTCAGTTTACGACTTCCGGATCGATCCACACCTGTCTTCTTCTGTCCTAGAAGACCCTGGGGACGAGGTTCTATCTTTTACCCAGATCTCACTCTGTTTTACCTTTGCCTTTGGCCGTGGGAGACCTGGGTTCAAGATTAGCTGGAACGCCTGTCAAAATAATATCCTGCAAAAACTTGTTTCAAGCAGTATCCGTTGTTTGTTATTCTTCCGTTATCATGAGAATTATTTATTGGTACTGTTGTTTGATTCAAAGCGATGTGTCAGCCCTGGCTGGTGATATTTACCTTATTTGTCAGTGCGAACTGGCAAGGTGTTTTTATTCTGGCCTTTGATGGCAGCCGAGAAACTGAAACCTGCTCGGCGCCGAACCAGCCATGCAATGCGCCATATCCGAAACTTAGAAGACTTAATGGTGTACAGGTAAGATGGAATGTCTCCTTCAAGGACTTTAACCTTCCTCAATACAGCCTGCTACTGAACGTGTTATTTGTCCTTACTATATCCCCCTTTTTTCCTGTCGCTTAAATTCAGTGTGCTTTTAAAAATCCTGATAAATCTTTCCATGCAATCTCTCTGTAAGCTAATTGTAAGTCTTAATTCAAGTGTTGCGATGTGAATCTAAGGTATGAAAGCTTTAGGTAACCAATTATATGATAAGCCATTAAACAATTTCGAAAAATAATTTTTAGGCTGCTTTAAGTTCTCAAGTTTGTTTGTTTGTATTTTTCTTTAAAATATCACATCTGTCAGGTTGGCCATGTACAGAACGTCACATTCACTGATGGCAGGATCCGACAGTTAATTACTAAAAGCTTGAGACCACTTCTATTTGGTGAGAAAAGAATTTTGGAAAGATATATTTTACTCATGAAATATTCATCAATTTCAAAAGGCCAGTAACTCTTTAATATAGAAAAACAAGAACATCTACCTATTTTTTATTGGTTTATTCGATTTGAAAAATAGTCCTTAGGTAATACCCTTCCCAAAATGATGCCTCCTACTCAAGCTTTTGTTTGGTTTCCTCAATATGTGACAATTTTTTTTTAAAATCTGCCACTTCAAATACTTTTATGCTATTTCCACTAGAAATACCCAACTTTTTAAGTGCAGAGGAATGTGAACATATAATAAATCTCGCTGGCAAGATGGGTTTGTATGAAAGTACTACTTTGCCAGAAATCGAAGACCAAAAAGGTGAGGTTATTAACAGTATTAATTTAAACATCCCAGAAAATATTGATACCTCTCCTTAAATGGCAGGGTTCACACAGTAGATTGAAAAGTCCTTGAATTTAAGGGGAAGTCCTTGAAAAGTCCTTAAATTTCTAAGCAAGTCCTTGAAAAGTCCTTGATTTTTCCTCAGCTTTGAATGTAGTGGCCTGGAAAGTGTTTTTGAATGCATTTTGGCTGTTGAAGACAGAATGTAAATCATAGCTCAGATAGTGATTTGCATAAACTATCAATTTAAGATATTAAGTGAACTGAAAAATGTAGAGAAGCTGGCAGAGCAAACAGTTCAAGCCTTTAAGTCCTGTTAGAATGAACTGGGAATGTGTACTTTTTTTTATTCCTGGTAGGTGGTCCTTGAAAATCAAACGTGGTGCTTGAAAAGTCTTTAAAAGATGGTTGCAATTTTTTGTATGAACCCTGACTGGGGTTTCTTTGATTCAACTCCCTACCCACCCCCTCAGGTCCTTTTAGCTTCTCACTCAAAATTAATTTTGCTGTGGATATGTTACAGGTTTAAATTAAATTCAGGTTTCAGTTTTTTTTATCCTAGGTTGATTCACAATTTTCTTTGTCTCCTAGTCCTAATTATTCAGGAATCAGGGCTAGGAGTTCAAGGCAATTGAGAGTCGACCTAGGTTAAATTAAAATTAACTTGAAATCCAATTTGACCTGTAACATATACAAATTAACCACTGTTGCTCTGTAGAATAATCTCAATATGCTGTACTAAAGATCTGTTAAAGGGTAGGCTGTGACAGTAGCACATGATTTTTTTTTTATTGCTGCTATGGCAAATTCTTTAACATTAGTAATACTATTTCTGATGTCACAATTCTTTACTCTATGAGTAAAATAACATTTGTAAGACCATCAAACCTAATGTACTAGAAATCCTCTATTAAGCCCCTTTCTAATAAGGTCCTTTTTAGAAGAAGAATGCTGAAGGCCCCTTCTTAAGCCTTCCCAGCTCCCATGGCCATGTTTAGTTTTACGTACAGTTAGAAGAGAAAGACTGCATTAAGTGATGGTTCTTCCTCTCTTTTGGCCATGCCTATCAGCACTGTGTTTCGTCAACCACACTGTTTTGGTATAAAATCTGTCAGTGAATATTTCCCTCTGTCTGAAATCTCTACTTCGTCGAGCCCTCAAAGTTGCTTGAAAAAAAGTTAAGTGTCACTGTGGTATTCTTAAAATTTATGAATACCACAACAACACTTAACCTTGATGAAGAAGAGATTTAAGGTTAATAGTATCTAACACTGAAACTTGCAGCTTCAACTGAAGTGGAATTAAAAGAAGACTGTGAAGAGCTACTTGCAGCCGATGAAAACAATGACGGCAAGATTTCTTCATCGGAGGTATGATAAGTAATTATTTTCCAGTATAATAATATTTGTTATATTTAATACAATGCAAACAAGGACTTTCACTTATAACGTAACATGAGTCCGTGCTGTAAACTATTTTTTGCTTTTTTCTTGTCTCTGGAAATTAGAATGAATTTTTAACAAAAGAATAATGATTATCAATTTAAAGTTTTTATCACAAACAAAGAATATGTGAATTAAGATACTTTAATGCAATGTTTAATGGAAAAAATTACATTTTTACGATATTCGATATGTCTGATTATGATCTATCTCTTTTATCAAATCAGTGTTTGCCCATCATGTGACCTCAAGTGTTTTATACAGGGATATACAGCTAAACTAAACAATAAGTAACCTTTAACTTGTTTAACCAGGCAGTATCAATAAAAATATTATGATTTTATAATGATGGAGCCTCTGTATGGCTATCCGCAGACATCAATTTTGTCATGCATGTTCTATCAAGTCCTCGGTTTTTCAGGCAGAATTTGTCACACATCAAGGATTATTTTGCATGGTAATGCTACTGGCAAACTCAAAGCAAACATCACTGTGACAAACCAAACATGCAACTCAAAGAAGTAACAGGTCTAATAAGCAAAACAGAAACTGTTAAAGTGCAGCACACTTTTTGGAAGGTTTCTTTGCTGTCATTGCACAACTAACATTGTCAAACTTTATTGGAATGGTAAAGGGATTGGGCCTTAATCTC
Source organism: Porites australiensis (assembly GCA_022179025.1). Classification (NCBI taxonomy): domain Eukaryota; kingdom Metazoa; phylum Cnidaria; class Anthozoa; order Scleractinia; family Poritidae; genus Porites; species Porites australiensis. The sequence goes on along the minus strand of BOPM01000427.1, from coordinate 91,557 downwards.
TAAGATTGTCTCTCATGCATCAATAGTGATCATTAGGATTTTGATTTCGTTGGAAATACCCATACAATTAGGCTCTATAATGATATTGTATTGTGTGATAAGATATATAGTTAACAGACAGTGACCATCACTTTCAGGTGAGAAAATATTTAAACGAGACAGATGGCATTTTAGTAACAGTTCAAGAGATTGATTTGATGTAAGTAATTTTGAATAATTCAATAACATCCTTAGGGTTTTAGTTAAAATGTTGTTTGAAAATTGTTTTTTTTAAGTCCTACTGCAGTCTTATAATAATTGATGAGCAAATTTTGGCTTACTTTGTTTTATCAGGTTAAGGGAAATAAACTTTGATAAAGATGGAGATGGTATGTTGCTACAATAACTTTTTAATTTTGCATGGCAGATAGCTAGCAGACATAACTAGGGATATAGAATGGTAAATTTGGGACTTTGCAAGACTGCGAGACCCTGGTTTCAAAATCTGAGACTCCAAGACACAAAATCACCCGAAAACGAGACTTCGAGACCCATCACCAACACTTCAGAGATTTCGAGATCAGGCCCAAATTATCAGAGACCCGCTCTTTTGGAGGAACCATTCTACACCCTTATAACTTTGCCGTTGATTACTGTTACAGGTCACAGGTCACACGTGCAAGTCACTGTTCTATCGATCTATTGGATCATGCTTAGGGCTAGCAGACACAATTAGTGTTGTTTATTTACTGTAGCACGGTCACCTGTACTGTAACCTGCGCTTGCGACCTGTGACCTGCATTTGAACTGCCATTTATTTTTGTCTCTAATAGGTATCAGTATTTACAGATTAAAACAATAGTTTTATAGCCACTTTCAAATCTGACTACCACTGAGTATGAAATTGAGTGCAAGTATGACTTTGGAGTCTTAAGTTCATTATATCCCCCAGTCTATAACTTTTTCCCATTGTTGACTGACAAGCTCATAAATAAAGTTTATGGATAGGGTCAGCCTGTGTACAGATGCCCCCTCCCCTCAAAAAAAATAAGAGAAAGAGAGTCTCTCTCCCAGATTTTTTCTGAGGGGAGAGGGGCATCTGTACACAGTCTAGGATAGGGTGTGCTTAACTTAGGCACAGGAACCTGGTTTAAAAACCTGTACACTCCAATCTAAAGGTCCCTATTATGTGGTTTAATACATAAACAGGAGTGTTTTCTACTTTATAAAACACAAACCACAAGTATAAACAAGAGAAGTCTGATAGCCCATTCCGGGGGTGTACGCTGCAAAGAGATGTGAGCCGGAAAAACTCCTTCTTTCCTCTCCCTCTTGTCCTCCTTATTTTTTTCCCGTTCTCTGACTAGACATGCCACACCCTACAATCTGAATGCCTGGAATAGGTTTGAAGTCTGAAGGAGACATGGGTGCATTTGTTGTTGCCATTCTGTCATTCTAGGTTCCATTCAGCCTCAACCACATGTACATCATTCGCAGAAGATAAATGTGAACAAGTCAGTCACTGAAGTGTCTTTTGATAAACTGAGCTGGCCATTAGTCTCCTTTGCAGCTGTTCTTTGTGTTTTCATGCAGTGCTGCAACTTTGGAGCACTGCATGACAACGCAAAAAATGGCTGCACAGGAGAATAGATAACCATAGGTTCTTTTCAATTTGATCTTATCGTTCTTTTACTGTTCACTTCTACAAGGTGAGATAAGTTTGACTGAATGCATGGAGGGTGACCATGTAGTGCTTGACCGGTACATGAAAAAACTGGAAAATAATCATCCACGATACCGAACCAGACTTAGCCAACAGACATGGCTGACGATGACTGGAAGCAAGGATGCAGTGTTGAGGGATATACAAGAAAGGCATGGACACACATCTTTAGTTTGCTTGTTGTGTAAGCCCCTAAACTACGGGAGTGTACAAACATATGTATTGTTTCAATTCCAAATGAGTAAGAAAGAAAAAGAAATAGTTTGATGCTAATTCAAAATGGATTTTAAGAAATCTTTTTTGTTGCTCTACTAATCTAAGTAATGATGACATAATTTCTTAAAGGCCGGTTCTGAGAATGGGTGTGGATTTTAGAGGCCAGGTCTGAAAATGGATGTGAAAAATGACATTTTTTGGTCTGAAATAGGGTCAGGATTTGGAGAACTGGGCAGCACACTTTTGAGTCTGTGGACGAAATCGTATGATGTGACCATTTAAATGAAAGCACTCTTCCTGTACTTACACATGGTGCTATTTATTTTTCAAAATTTCACAAAATGAAATTTGGAAATTTGGTTGAAATTTGCTTTTGGTAAATTTGGCAGTGAAAGGGTTAAAGAGGTATCATCTTGAGTAGATGCCCATAAAAAGGAGTTGACTGTTAACTCTCCAGTAGTTAGGGAGCAAGGGTGGCAAAACGATGAGACCCGGGCCACTTGCCTCCCACTAATGTGGCCTGGGTTCAAATCCCGTCATCGCTAAACGTGGGTTAAGTTTGTGGTTAGTTCTCTCCCTTGCTGCTCCAAGAGGCTTTTGTCTGGGTACTCCGCTTTTCCCCTCTCCTCCAAAACCAACATTTCCAAATAACTAATTCTCAGGTTTTTCTTGATAATGTTTTTGTTATTACTCTATGACTTTTGCATGCATTAGTCATGGCTGTTCACACTGGCTACTGCTGGTTGCTACCAGTGTCTTAGTCATGTCTATTATTTTGTGCGTTTATGAGCGTCCTTATAAGACAGTATGTAATACTACTTTTCTGTGATATATGAATTCCTGCTGTGTGCTGTTTAGGCGACGAGAATTTAGACGAGTTGTCATTGACATTTTTCATTCTAGATGTATAGATTAGATGTATAGATTAATATTCTGTCTGACAGCAAAATTTTCATGTATTATTATTTTTTCAATTATTATTATTTTGGTGAATATCAGTATGTGTTGGAATACTGTCTTACCAGCTGCAAAAAAATAACTTTTTGAATGTTACATTTCGTTTTAGAGTGATCCAGTTGACCAAATTACCAAGGATATTTGTGGAGCGCAGTGAAGAATTGCAGGTAAGCTGTGACCCCGCTTACAATCCCTGGGCTGGCAAAGGTAGGGCTCATTTTTGAGCAAAACATTCAGTGTGTCCATTGTTTTGCAAGGCAAAAAATAATGTCTATTTGGTCCTGATATGTGTTCAAACGGCCTTTTTTGGCAGATAGTTTGGAGCTTGAGCGATCACGACCTTCGACGACTACAGACCTGTCTCCCTTACATGTGCGATCTGTAAAGTTATGGAGCATGTTATATACGATCATGTTTTTGGACATCTGAGCCACTATAACATTCTGAATAGCCTGCGTAGCAAGCGTTTCTGTGCGGTTTAGGAACAAAGAACGAGGAACAAGAGTCAAAGACCACGCAATAAATAACTCGTTGAATTTCTCGCGCGATCAAAACCGAAAATCCCCTTCCTCTTTTTACTCCGAAACCAAACGGAAACGCTTGTTACGCAGGCCACATTCTGAAGGACTAATGTCAGGGCTGTTGTTAAAAGGCGAGGGCCGGGGATTTCCCCGGCTACTACGAACGTGGTCCCTGGCTACTTTCAAAGTGAATAGAAGAAAAGTAGAACCAAAAGAAACCCTTGCTGTTTGATTCCCTGCCTACTTTTGTATTCACCAGGCAACTTAAAATCTTAGTGACAACCCTTAATTGACAGAAACTCAATAGTATAGAGGCTGTAGAGCGTAAGGCAAGAGCTTCTGCAAGAACTGCTGGAATAGAGAACCGAGGACAGTGACTCGTTTGATACAGAAACTTAACTGGGAGACGCGAAAGAGCAAAGCTGATGCTGTTCTTCAAGATATCCAGAGGTTTGGTGGCTATCCCAATGCCATAATATGTCCAGCCACTACATAACTGCAGATTACCCGTCAGTACCATCCAGGGCACCCAACGTCAATTTTCGGAAAATATCTGTTCGGAAGACGATTTGAGATCTAGAATTATCGGAACATTTGTTGTAGAATTTCTTGTTTGCCTGCCTCTCCTAGGATTTTAGAACATCTATAAAATGGTATAATTGCCCGTTTTTAACGGATTTTTACCCTAAAAAGGTCACCTAGAATTTTCGGGAGCCTTTTTTCTAGCTGAAATTTTCGAAAAGGTAAGTTTTGATCCCTATAATTTTCGGATCACTAGACTTTCATCTAGGAAATGCGAACAGATGAAAACTTTTTAGGGGATAAAAATATGCCTATATCTAAAGTTTTAAAAATACTAAAATACGTTTAACAATGCTATGTTTAAGTGGTTTTGAACTATATTCTCGTTGGGTGCCCCTTACCATCCTGCGAGATACATTGCTGTGAACTGTGGCACTAACGCCCGCGTACAAGGGGAGTTTCTTCCCCGCCACGATAAACTTGTGGAACAGCCTACCCTCTGAATTGATTACTCAGCCAAACATCAAAGGAGGACAATTTTTGTATTAATTGATTTATTGATTTACTTTCTTAATTTTTTAACACTTTCTTGTATATTTTGTTTATTTTGCATTATTATTATCATCATTATTATTATTATTGTGGATTATATGAATAATGTAAACTTAAACGTCTAGCACTGGCGTTTTTTTAAAGCTTCATTGCGAATATTCCAACTTGCTCAACTGTAGGTTAACATCACTACTGCTGTTTTTCAGGTTGTACAGTATGGAATCCATGGTCATTATCACGCGCATTATGACTCGTCACGGGATAATAATGCTTCTATCAGGATATGTTGCAGAAATGCAGGAGGAGGAAACGACACGAATTGCAGCTTGTGTCGGTAAAGAAGATTTTCTGTTGCACTGTCTTGTCAAGAGAGGCACATATGTAGGGGTTTGCGCGCAGGTGAAAAAAAAATGTAAAATTTGCAAATAATTGGAAATTAGGAGGAAGGAAATCAGGAGAAAGAGAGGGTAATGAGTTCTTAGTTTGTACACTAGAACAGCTTCCTCAACCCTGGCGAGCTATTTACAACCAAGCACGGAAAATTGTGCGATCAGCTACACACCACCATCTGAACGTCTGGAATAGACTATAAGCCAATGTTCGACAAAAAATAATAAAAGTGCCGTCTTGTGGTTTGAGTTCCTTTAGATCTCCTCCAGTGAAGAGGCTGTCGGCTTGGCGCTACACGTTCTGTTACATACCCTTTCAGGGTGGAGTGCTTGCCGCACGATTGATTATAGTAAAACCACGTGAGCATTAATCAGCCAACAGGCCATTTCCGAGTTCCAAAACTTCCACTTTCAAAACGAGGCTAATTGCAAAACATTTTTTTGTGAAAATGAGTTTTATTTTCATGCGAAAAAAAAAAATCATTTTCACATCAATGGCTTTACATGTAGCCTCGCTTTAAAACAGAGGCTAGGGGAAACTCGGAAATGGCTTACAACAGTCGCAGTAATAAACTTAGTAAAGATTTTTTCGCGTTTGTGCGAAACACTAATTCTTCTTTCAGGTTTCTGACGATATTGTATTACCTCAACGATGTTCCCCGTGGTGGCGAGACAGCTTTTCCTGTCGCTGATGAAGAGATTTTCAACCAAACGGTAAGAAACCCGATCCGCAAAACTTACAGAATTTGTTGAAACACTAGACGAAAGCTGTGTTTTTCCACGTCACACCTTTTCAACCAGCTTATCTATCCTTTCCCTGTCTTCTCTTTTTCCCCCTTCCCACAATATTGAGCTCTGGGCTCAGTTGTTCGATGACCGAGTGATTAGGGCTAGCCAGGGGTGAAAATTTTAACCCGGATTTCTTTTTCTTTTGCTCAAAAGCATTTTCTCGGACATTTTTTTTTCTATTCTTTTTAGAGTATCCAATTATCAAGGTGCTGACAAAATGGATTAAACTGAATTTGTCTTTACGCTTTTATGTCTGAATTTTTATTTCGCACTAATCCTGGGCTATCTTAACCCCCACTGTTAACAACTCGGCCCAGCACTTTTTGTTTCAACATATGTGACGAGGTTTGCGGGCAGCCGTTCCAACCTATGAAATAATTGTTTTAAGTAAAATTTCGAACAGTGTTTCCAAGCTTTGGACTTTTTTATGCGACCTTCCTTTATTTTATGCACTTGTTCATGTTCATAGTCAATCAGTAGGCCCTCCGTTCTTTGATTATTTTGTCGCTCATTCATTCACCTCCCTGTTCATCAAGTAAATGGTTCCTCCGTTCATCTTTTACAGGAGTTCCATGAAAAGGATTTGTCAAATTTAAGCACTCACTGCTATGATGCAAATATAGTGGTTCGTCCCACTAGAGGCACAGCGATCATGTGGTACAATCACGTGATCGATAACGTGACTGGTTTGTTGGGTACTCAAGATGAGCGCTCTTTACATGGCGGATGCGATGTTCTGGAGGGTCACAAGTGGATTGCAAATAACTGGATAAATGCGCCATTCACTTGGACAGATTAGAGACATTAGAGACTTTATGATTCTAAGACGAGAGCGAATACGAGTACGAAATTTTTCAATACCAAGAAGTGCGCGCGCGTGAACCAACGTCATTTGGCGGGAAAACGCGACAGCCGTCGTCATTCTACTGCAAGTTCTAGCGAGAATGTCGCAGTTGCGGAAGCAAGTTATTAAATCTTAAAGTTTTGTCATTTTGCAGGGGAGGGCTTAGCCTCCTTCATTGAAGATAACAGTGCTAACTTTTCTGGTGAATCAAAAGTACGATGAAGTTTTCTGGGGTCTCGATTTTTTGAGAATACGCCAAAAATCTTTCAGTCAAATCTCGTACTCATAGTCGTTCTCGGTCGCGAATCTAAAGGTCTCGATTTAGATTCGAGGACGAGGACTTGAATTAACTTTAGTATTTTCGCGTATTCTCTCAAAAAATCGATACCCCGGAAAACTTTATTGTACTTTCCTGACCAGAAAGGTTATTTGAATTGAAGGAGGTTAAGCATTCTCCTGATAGCATAATTTCAGAGCTTCTAACATTTGATAACTTATTTTCGCCACAACGACGTTCTCGCTAAAACTCGTAGTAGAATGACGACGGCTAATGCATTTTCCCGCCAAAATGACTCTGGTTCACGTGCTAGCGAGCAGTACTAAGTAGCCCTACTAAGTATTGAGAAAATCTCATTCTCTTGGCTGCCCTTGTCTCTTCGTTCGTACAGAACCACTTCTTAGAGCTGCAACAGCACTTTATTAAAGTTTTTTGATGTCCAGCACTGCGGTCAAAACGTTGCAAAACATCAACTTTAAAACATCAAGTGAACTTAAAAGTTTTCTGGTCACGTGGTCATCTCTGCCGTCCACTTGGTTTATCTTTTTATTGAAATCTCGTCAATTTCCTTATTATTATTATTTTAAAAAAATACTAACAAACGTACAGTTATTAATGGGATTGCATAAAACCCTCAGAGTAAGACTCATAAAGCCTAGAATAAACAACGACAGAGGAGGATAGGGTTTTGACGAAATACGTTTTGCGACGTGCTGCGAAACGTTTTTTCAGCGAGAATGTTCTGAATGTTGTGAATGCCGACGAAGAACCAATCTCCAATTTGTTTTAGTTAGTTTGGGTACCATAAAGAAGCCGCAATTTGTAAGAATATAAAGTAATGGATTCATAAAATGAAGCAATAAAATGTACTTTCTTAATTTTTTAATGGCTGTAAAGCATAAAGATTCTTTTGTAAGTGAAGATAATGAACAATTACTGGATGATGAGAGTTAGCAAAATGTCGTGATTATTTAGAGGCGAGCAGATCAATTACTTGCCGACGCCTCAGGCAGAGGCAATTAATTTATCTGCGAGACACTGATAAATCACAATATTATGCAAACCAAGTTCAACACCGTAAAATTCCGAAAATAAGCCCCGGGGCTTATATTTTTTCAAAGGCCCTTTTTGAGAGGCTTATTTTTGGAGGAGCTTATATTCGGAGGGGCTTATCTAGGGAGGGAAATTTGCGTTTCAAAATCGATCAGGCTAGCCTTAAAGTTGGAAGTAAATTTACCACTTTGCTTTTCTTATTTTCTATTTGAGGGCAATTTTCCGAGTACAAGCCCTCCGGGAGCTTATATTTGCAGGGGCGATTTAACGGAGGGTTTTTTGCATTACCGGCTTGGGGGCCTTATATTTGGAGGGGCTTATTTTCGGAATTTTACGGTAATTGTGTCATAATTCAATCAGTGTGCTTGTTTTGTTGTATGCTATTCAGGGTTCGTATGGATTTTTGGATCCAAAATTCAAGACTTTTTCCAGACTTTTTTTCCAAAGCAAAAATTTCTTTTTCCAGACTCGAGATTAACAAATAGGTTATCAATATAGACCTTCAACAACGCCGGAACAAAGCTTTCTTTACGATGCACTGCAAACGCACGGGCGAGGTTGAATGAGATTTGACATAAACGAAGAAACACGCTTATCTATAAAGCACTTGTTGTAGCTTTGAAAGAAACCTCGGCTTTTTACCACTTTTCAGACTTTTTCCAGGTCTGGAAAATTGCTGGGACTTTTTCAAGATTCAAGACTCTGTACGAACCCTAGCGCCTACTTTTTTCACAGCCAATGTAAAATTATTTCCACGCTACGCTAGCCTTTGAGTAAGCTCTCCATTTTAAGTGACGACGTGGCTCCTGACGATTAGACGAGGTTGAGCAAAATATCGTGATTTATCAATGGCCAGTATATCAATTATTTGCCCCAACCTTCGACTTCGGCAAATAATTGATCTGCGAGACACTGACAAATCACGATATTTTGCGTAGCCTTGCCAGGAGTACCCTGGCTCCAGAGGTCCGTTCTCAAGATACCTAATATGAAATAAACCGTGCTTACGGGTTTGTAAGGCTCCCGAGACGCTTCGCGCCTCCTTGACGCGGCTTTGCCGCGAAGGATCAGGGTCGATAATAAAAAAACATCGTTTGGAGCCCAGGGTATGCCCGGAGGAAACCTGAGGCGAGCAGCAAAGAGAAACGACTGTATTCGCAGGCTATTTATCATTTGATGACCGTCTTTGTTTTTCAATGAATATCCTCCGGAAGTAGAACGATCTGCCATTTTTACACAAGTGTGATCGCAAGAAGCTCTGTCAAATAGGTTTCACATAAATGGTAACACCACTGGATTTTGTTTAGAGATGATCTCGCTATAACTTGGTCAAAGAGGTTAAAGAACAAACTTCTTTGAAGGGTAGATCAAGACCAGACAGTGAGGTACATAAAACGAGTTTTTTACTCACTGTTTAAGAATTATAAAATAAACGAACAATTGCAGGGAAGTGATATGAAAAAACTTTATCTTTATAAATACTTTTGTTTAATGTT
>BOPM01000427.1:55460-82229 GCA_022179025.1 Porites australiensis | reverse complement strand
CAACACCAATAAACCACGTAGTTTTTTTTTTGCAGAATACCAGTTGTATTAGAAAACCGCAGATCATCTCAGGGGGAGGGGGGTGCGCACCCCCTGCACCCTCCCCAGAGATCCGCCCCTGAAGAACCAATCTCCAATTTGTTTTAGTTAGTTTGGGTACCATAAAGAAGCCGCAATTTGTAAGAATATAAAATAATGGATTCATGAAATGAAGCAATAAATATTTTTACTTTCTTAATTGTTTAATGGCTGTAAAGCATAAAGACTCTTTTGTAAGTAAAGATAATGGACAGTTACTGGTTGATGAGGGTCAGCAAAATGTTGTGATTATTTAGAGGCGACCAGATCAATTACTTGCTGACGCCTCAGGCAGAGGCAATTAATTTATCTGCGAGACACTGATAAATCACAATATTATGCTAACCAAGTTCAATAATTGTGTTATAATTCAATCAGTGTGCTTGTTTTGTTGTATGCTATTCAGGATTCGTATGGATTTTTGGATCCAAAATTCAAGACTTTTTCTAGACTTTTTTCCCAAAGCAATAATTTCTTTTTCCAGACTCGAGGTCATCAAATAGGTTATCAATATAGACCTTCAACAACGCCGGAACAAAGCTTTCTTTATGATGTCCTGCAAACGCACGGGCGAGGTTGAATGAGATTTGACCTAAACGAACAAACACGCTTATAAAGCACTTGTTGTAGCTTTGAAAGAAACCTCGACTTTTTACCATTTTTCCAGACTTTTTCCAGGTCTGGAAAATTGCTGGGACTTTTTCAAGATTCAAGACTCTGTACGAACCCTGGCGCCTACTTTTTTCACGGCCACTGTAAAATTATTTCCACGCTACGCTAGCCTTTGAGCAAGCTCTCCATTTCAGGTGACGACGTGGCTCCTGGTGATTAGACGAGGTTGAGCAAAATATCGTGATTTGTCAATGGCGAGTATATCAATTATTTGCCCCAGCCTTCGACTTCGGCAAATAATTGATCTGCGAGACACTGACAAATCAAGATATTTTGGGTAGCCTTGCCAGGAGTATCCTGGCTCCAGGGGTCCGTTCTCAAAGGCTGTAGTCGCAGGCTATTTATCATTTGATCAACGTCTTTGTTTTTCAATGAATATCCTCCGGAAGCAAAACGATCTGCCATTTTCACAGAAGTGCGATCGCAAGAAGGAGAGCGGCGTGATTTCCTTAACGCATGAGCAGAGTATTATTTGCAGCCAAACACAGTTGGACGACATTGCACATGAGTAGACCATTGTTTAAAGGCAGTTATTTACAGGTCACGTGGTGGGCTCTCGGCCAATGAAAAGGATGAAAAATTTGCATCGAATGATAAGACCAGATAAGACGAAACATTTTTGAGGGCGACAAGAGGAGCCCGCAATCCTAAAGGTTGTTTACAAATTAAGCCGAGTGGCTCTGGGGACGAGAATGCACTTAGAATGGATAGAAGGCTTAGATAGAATGCACAGAACGCAATTTGATCATGCGCGTTTAGACCTTCTACCCATTTGTAATCTGATCACGCATGTTTTGATTATCTGTCACGTGAAACTTATGGAAAGCACAGTGCTGGAGCAAAAGCATTTTGGCCTTCGATCGTTGTCGCCTGCATTCCGTAATCTTTGGTTATTACTAGTAGTCCTTCAAAGCGCTTTTGGTAGAAAAATCTTTTGCTTTGTTTGCTCGCAGGAAGTTCAGAAACTTAGTGAAGGGAACGAGTGACGACTGCGGTATTGCTTTGGGTTTTGTTTGTTACAAACGCTTTCTTCCAAATAAACCTTCTGGGTTTTTCTAAAGAATACCAAAAATGAACGATTCATTTTCTCACTTGAAAGAAACATTTTTGCAGATCGACGATGAAACGTCAAAGTTGTATATGCAGATAGTTGTGACACAGGGCTCGTTCATAGGGCCACTAATCTTCAATCACTACATTGTTGATCTTCAATCACACAATAGGCAGTGTTAAGTGCCACTTTTATGCTGATGATACCACATTTTACACGCTGCAAACTGCCAGATCGTCCATTTACCGTTACTGAATCTTTTGCGCCTTTGGACAAATTGGGGGTGTGGTTATGTGAGGCCAACTAATTAATCCATATTTCAAGACTAAGAAGGAAAAATGAAACAAAGAAAAACAAATGATTTGTCACTTCTAATAGTCGCCAAAAAAATCAAATTTCTTTTTGAAAAACCCTGAGAAATATAAATAGCACTATAGAAAAAGCTCTGTCAAATAGGTTTCACATAAATGGTAACACCACTGGATTTTGTTTAGAGATGATCTCGCTATAACTTGGTCAAAGGGGTTAAAGAACAAACTTCTTTGAAGGGTAGATCAAGACCAGACAGTGAGGTACATAAAACGAGTTTTTTACTCACTGTTTAAGAATTATAAAATAAACGAACAATTGCAGGGAAGTGATATGAAAAAACTTTATCTTTATAAATACTTTTGTTTAATGTGCTTAAAACATTAATTTGTACAACACGGCTCTTCTTACACTTAAAATTCTAATGAAAGAGAAAGGGAGTTATTTTCTTAAACAAAAATATCAGTTGATATGAGAGGAACGAGTTTGTTATTCTGCTTTTAGAAGGCTTATGGATGGATGCTATCAAGAAAGTAACCTATTTCTTTTTCCTCTGTGAATAGTAAAAACAGTACCACTTACTTGTTCCAAGAAAATACCCATATCTACCCCAGGGAGCGTCACTGAAAATAGCGAGGAAAATAGGGGCCTAGGCAAAAAGTATTAACCTAGGAGGGTATGAATTCTTTTCTGGAGCAGCAGATTAGAAATTAACCAAAACTTATATCATCTGAACTCATGGCATCACTTTTTCAGCACAAATACATAATTTTATGCAGTTGTGATCTGTTTGTTCTTGTTTTACCTGTCTAATGAAACCCATAGTAGCTAGGTATTTTTACCAAAACAACGTCCAGTCACCATGTGAACCTAAGGTTATTGCCACTGAATGCAATATAATTTATAGACTGTGTTTGCAAAACTTGTGGTGCCTTCAAGTTGTGAGTCGTATTTATTTACAGAGTGACAGAGACACAGCACTCCAAGAACATGGACAAAGTCAAAGAACTGTTTCTCCAAAGACTATCTTTGCTTTGATGGTCCCTCTCTTGGTGAATCAGGGTCGATTTGCATGCCTTGTGAGTCATCTTTGTCAGCTGAGCTTGATGTGATAGTTAACAAGTCACTTAAGTCCATTCCTGTGCCTTCTTTTGCCTAAAATCCAAAGTGTACGGTGTACCATGATGGAATTTGTTCTAATCATTTGACTAGTTTATAGGCTATGTTATAATGTACAATTATTAGTGCATGCACTTGCAATATCTAACTAGAAGCTATTAACAATTATTTCATAAGGCAGAGTATGATATGAAATGTTATGCAGGTCGAAGATAAGAGCCTCTGAGATCTGCATAATTCTTCACATCAAACAAAAGCCGAATTCAATAACTGTTATATCATTTATCCAAAATATTTGTAAGTCATTAACAAGCTAACCTCCTCATAGACTTTCTTCAAAACCTTGGCCTATTTCTCAGAATGGTTTGGGAATATATACAGATGTTTTTCTTGCAGATACTCCTCAAAAAATAGATAACATCCGTCAAGCAATATGTTTTGCATATTCTTGCATTTCTTCCATTCAGTTTTAGTCAGAAATTTAGCTATATCATCTTCAGATAGCCATGAATACGATTTTTCTAGTTCACTTGGGAATAAACAGCTATGCTGCCTCATTTGAGAGCATGGTTGATTGACGGGATACTTGCCTGGAATCAAGGTTGGTGGGCAATATACCAGTGCTTTGTGCCTTGAAAATGGGATTTTGATACCCCCCCCCCAACTGTTTTTGGATCATTATAAGTTTCTGGGAAACTACCCACCTACCCCTTCCCTAAGCCAACATTAACACTTACTTCTCACTTAGGGCAAAATGTTGGCTTAGGGGAGGGGTAGGTGGGCAGTTTCCCAGAAATCCATAATGATCCCTGTTTTGCAGTCTAATTAAACTGCAGAATACAAGAAAGATATAGAAAAGCTGAAATGAAGCAAAGGGCAAAACTAAAGAAGAGCAGTTAAGTGGTTAGCAATACTTACAGCTTTGTAATCTAGAAACATTTGTTTGAAGGCCAAGAAATCTGTAAAACTAAGAAGCATCTCCAATATATCTCCCCCAATTTGGTCATGCCGACGTCTACGTATGGCAAAGCAAAAAAATTTGTCAAACAACAATAACATTTTAATATTTTAAAAAATATAACCAAAATTATTCGTAGTACAATATTGGACAACACCACCTTTCGTCACTTATTATAACCACAAAAGAACAATAAAATAATAACTTACTCCAACGACTTTGAAAATTCTTCCATGGAGAAGCCGGGAATTCTCTTTTTAAGCTCATCTTGTATGTAATGTTCTATTTGTGAAACCTAAAGACGCAGCAGATAGTTTAAGTAATGGTCAAGATAAGAAGGAAAGAACCAAACGCAATGAACACATCGGAATGCAAAAATCTGCTAACTTTACTGTTTTTTCTACTACACTTCTGATAGGTTTAAACATCTAATTTTACGAAATCTTTTAATCCCTTGTTTTCCAACCAAATTCTTAATAACAAAAGCTTGTCTGAGTCTATAAAGTAACACAGAAATCCTATGTGAGGAACATGTAAAATTGTGATATTTTCTTGGCTGTTGTTTGCAACTCTTATGATTGGTCAAAATCTATTAACACAAAAAGACACCCTTTAAAAATGGAGTTTAAATACAATAATTGGCAGTTTACAAAATAAATTATTTATTTTGTAAACTGCCTTTTTGTAGGTTTATGCATTCTCTGTGTGAGGAAAGCGTATTGTGCCATAATAAAAGAAATTGATTCCTGTCTTACCCAGATCATTACTTAAATGGTTATGGTTAATGCACAGTTCATGTTAAACATTAGCTAAGTACTATAATACATTTTTCGAGGGAGAGGGGCTGAAACAGCTAATTGGTGTGGAATATCTATGTTGTAGTTCAACCTAGTCTAACACTGTGGTTTAAGCCTAGTCTGATTCTCAATCATTTCATTTATTGCCTTTAAACACTATATGGGTTTCAGAATGCTAAAAGGAAAAAAAATGTTGCTACAAGCTTAAGAAAACCAATGAGAGCAAGAAAAAGGGAATGGATCTTTCCTTAAAACAGATGAAAAAGAAAAAAATGAACATGCTTAACATCTAGAAGGAAACCAAACCACTTAGTTTTCAAGCAAAATATGTAGCCTGAAAGCAATTTATTGGGTTAAATCAATTTGACGTGGAGTTAATCAACTAACAATAGCTTACATATTCCTTGAATATATCCATGTATATAAGTTTATTTTCCTCTTCATCTGTAAAGTGATGGTAATACTTTTCTTTGAAGTCTTTTTGCATTGTCTGGAATCTTTCCTCTGAGAAAATACATTGATTTTATTTGTTAAAGAGAGGGCAAAAAATACTGGGCACTTGTGATCTGAACTAATTAACAATAATTGTCTAAAGGAAATATGTACATTGTCAGGATTTAAATCAGACCAATGATCCTTGCTAGATTGAGGGCTGTTACTTGTCAAAGATAAACTGAAACTTCTTTGTTCAGGGTTTGAGCCAGGCCGCGCCATTGCGCCAATCCCGCATTGTAGTTGAAATTGTCCCTTTAAAAAATGACCAAGGGGACAATTTTGTCCCCTTCAAAATTTTGGGGGAAAAATGCAAGAGGAAGCACACACGAAGAAATTTAGTTCAGTAACATAAATTGCAAGTTAAAACAGAACGTGTAAAGTAAAAATTATTTTATCGCACGTTTAAAGTTCATTCTAAAGTCAACATTTCAGTCACGCTCTACTGAACACGTACGTCTCATGCTCAACCAACCGTGGTGAACGCACCTTGCAATCTTTAACATGTCACATTGAAAACGTATTTGAACATTCAAAGAAAGCTTTCTCGCTCCAAATCGAAGCCAGAGTGAATCAGAGAAAAATGATACAGAAGAAGAACAGTGTATTAATCAGGAAGAAATGGATGAGGATCGAAGGAAACAGAAAAAATCACAAACTTTCCAGAAAACTTGGTTGTGAGATCACACATGGTTGCGCTATGAAAAAGAGGCGATGTTCTGCTATTTTTGTCGGAAATCCCTTTGCATTGACAGAAGGGTGTACAAATTTTAGAACCTCAACTCTGCAAAGACATAAACACTGTAAAGAACATGAGGATGTTGTTAATGAAGAAGCGATGAGGGATTTGTTCAGCGACACCAAGAGCCAAGAATAAAAAAGTCTTGACGCCGATTAAACTTAACTTTTCTTGTTTGTATCACTTTTCTTGTATTGCAAGGATCAGGTTAAAAAAAGGTTTTTGTTGGCTTGCCTGTATGAATGTAATAAAAAAAATGTTGAATAAAATTAATTTGTCTGCCCCACTAAAAAGAAAAATGTCCCCCAAAATTTTAGCCAAGGGGACAAATTGTCCCCCAGTGATCAAATCCTAGCTCAAATCCTGTTTGTTAACCTGGTTAAAGGACAGTGTAATCTTGCTTTAAATCTCTAAGGATTAGATTGATTCCTTGTTTCATGCAGCACGAATTAATAATAACAGGTCCATAAAAAAATTGACAAACTACTCCTGAATGAGGAACAGCATCAGCATGTCAAAATGAATTTTTTCAAGGATGGTATTCACCCAACTGATTTTGATGTGATGAATGACGATAAATATACTTACCCATGACAATGTCCTCTATGTGGCCAACAGTTGTATCAAACTTAGCATCAGCTCGACTGGATCTGATGAAAAATAACAATAATGAAAACCCAATAGCAATAATTCTAAAGTAAATTAAAAAAACTAGCTATTAAGATCAGAAAGATGACATGAAACAAACAGCCTTATCTACCAACTAAATCTGCCCAGTGATTTCACATAAAAGACATATCAAGCCATCATCCTATCATCAACATCAAAGCACTGAAACAGCCTTGCGCAAAGTTATGAAGGACATCCTCTTGAAAATGAACTAGCAGCATGTGACCCTGATGGTCCTGTTGGATCTAAGCGCAGCATTCGACACAGTTGATCTTAATATCTTGTTGGAGTGACTGCGCAGGGATGTTGGCATACATGGGAAAGTGCTTGACTGGTTCAGCTCATATCTGTCAAATCGGAGCCACCAAGTATCCATCAACAGTTCTCACTTGACTGTGGCATACCTCAGGGTTCTTTTCTGGCACCCTTGCTGTTCGTCATTTACATTTCAACGTTCCTTAAGGTTATCTAGCATAACCTCCCCCAAGCTCTCTGTTTCGCAGAAGATACGCAGCTGTACCTCAGTTTCAGAGCAGGTGATCATAACGCACAAGATGAGCTGCTGCATGCTATGGAGGGGTGCATACATGACTTAAAGAAATGGCTGATTGATGGAAGGTTGCTACTAAATGACGATAAAACTGAATTTCTCGTCATTGGCATTAGACACCAGCTCAATAAACTTTTAGACTGTAAAGTGCTTTTGATCATTTATATGTTAAAAGGCGCTATAATAAATTTATAAATTACTATTATTATTATTATTATTATTTTTAAAGCCTCAAGTCTGAAAACCAAGCTGAATTATTTTGGGGCCAGCTGTCTTGACTGCGTACATGTAAAGTAAGCTGAAGTTTCAATATCAAGCTTAAATATTGTTACTTGAATTAAGCATTAGAGTCCTTACGATAGGTTTTCTATCTTTATGGCGATCGTCGCAATATGGGCACTTAATTTCTGAATCAAAAACAAGAGACAGGGATAAGATGTTCCAAAGACTGAAGAAAAAATAACGATCTAATGACCCTAAGCCAGATGGCCCGTCAAGCTAATTTTACACTTCTCTCAAAGGTTAGTTATTAAACTACATCATTACCTTCCAACCGCAAGATCCTCCTCTAAATCAAGCGACTGTAAACCTGTAGAAAGGTGAAATGGTTAAAAAGAGGAAAAATTGTTAAAGAAAAGCAAGTATATTTCAAACCTTACCCGCCATGTTGGAAAAAACATTCGTAATGGTACAGACCGCTGACAAGTTGCTTTGTCGAATAAAATTCCGTTAACTGATTTATCGTCTGTTTTGTTGTGTTGTCCTTCAACATATAAATTTTTTCTAAATATTTGCAGATGGAAGTCAAAAGTATTTCTTGTAAAATTTTATTGACAACTTTAGTAACATACAGCATTTATTAATTTAAATTTTGTTGGGAAGGACAATTGAATGTACTGTACATGACAATGCTTTCAAAACACTCGCCAAAGAACTAGGTCCCAATCTCCTTCTGCCTTTCCTTTCCGGGTAAAAAATGGCGGCTGTCTCTTCCGAAAGCGAGCAAGTTGCCGATCTTACGAATGCTGAAATGTCAGTTGAAGATAAACCTGCAGACGAAAAACCAGTTGAAGAAGTATCAAAAGAGGAAGAAGGTAAGTTGTGCGAGTAACCAAGTTTGATGAAAGAATAAGAAAGTTTAATAGAAAGAATAGATGTCAGCCGATGATAGCACGTGGTGAAGTTCATACCCAAATCCCCACAAAGCCTTTTTTCCGGTGTATAATTATCGGATGGTTCATAAGCAAGCTGTGCGAGATTTGTCAGTGATAGTTTAGGAAAATAAAGTAATGCGAAAAAGGTTACAATGGTATTTTGATCAAACAAACAACAAATAACAAACTTCGGAAAGAATTTTGAATGGGTCAGATCTTAGCAAGATGTCTGACAGAGATCATCTATTTGAGCTACCTAGTCGATCATCCTTCAGTTAAAGAACTGCCAGTTCAAAACAAGCCTTGATAATTCAAAAATTGAATTATGAGTGCATTAGTGAGGTAGCAGTCATCAAAGTAGAACAAAGTGGCAAAGTTTGAGATTTGGAATTGGTGTAACAATATTTAAATTGTCTAGGGTGGATTTACACTGTTGCAAAATTTTTATTTGTGTACAAGGGTAAATCAAAAAGAGGTAATTTATGAGAAGTCACACATAAATGTAAAAGTTGAACGAGATGTGCGACAGTGGAAATCCGCCTTCATTGTCAATTTTAAATCTTATGCCTTTAGGAATGCTAGATGGGGCTTCACTTTAATGTGTTTTTCTTTTTAACCCATTCACCCCTTGAAATTTTGCCGAAAAATGCATTTTGAAGCTAGTCGAGCAGTTTTCTGGTCACTGTCATGCAATAAAGAGCCAAAACTTACCATAAAGCCCTTTACAGGTCGTACACTTGGCCGCCTTCTGACCCAGAAGCAAAATATTAGCTTGCAAAGTTCGGACATGCACAGAAAACAAAATTTCGGGATAGTTTTTGGGTTTAAAAGTTACACAGCAGTCTTGACTTTTACTTTTCGCTTTCTCTACTCCCCTCTTTTATCACTTTTCTTGCCTCATTTTGTTTTCTTTGGCCGTGCATTTAGTAGGCTTCATTTTGGTGGGAAAAGTTTTTGGGAAAGCTTTTAGGATCTTAGGATTAGATGAAAGGAAAGGTAGGTGGATAGTGGAACAAAATTTTCATGGAAAGTTTCAGGTCAATGTTACAGGTTTTTTGCCTTTTTCTCCAGTGACCTTGACTGAATGGTGCTCATTCTGGTATGGTTTAAAAAAACTCTTCACTTTGCACAAGTTAGCAGACAAAAACTGATGACGTTACAAGGGGTATAAGGGACATGGATCCACGTGGGCCGTTACATGTGTTCGGGGGCAAATGGGTTAAATTAGTGGAAATCGAGACAAGAAATACAAGAAATCTGATTTCAGCACCAACAATACCATCTTGTGAGCTAAATCTTTGTCAAAATGTTCGTTGATTTTATTGTTTTCCCTGAAATTTTGTGTACAGAGAAAAAAGAAGAAGCCTCAGATGAACAAAAAGAAGAAGCTAAAGTTGAAGGAGACCAGGTAAGTTTGGCCAAGTGGTTAGAGCAGTGGAATTATCATCTGGAGACCCCAAGTTCTATCTCCACCCTAACGACTACAGTGTACATGTACCTAGAATTGTTCTCAATGGTTTCCAGTTCAACTCATCAGTCATGCTTTTAAATAGCCAACTGGTTTGCCTGCAACCAGGTGGGATTCTTACAGTGACTTTGTTACAAACCAATGAGTCCTAGTTCAAAAAAACAAGGAGTACTAAATTGAAAATGCTTGGGCCTTTATGTAGCCAGACAGTTAATCTGGAGTACAGACACCAAAATTTGTTATTACAGTTTACTGAAAAAAGAAATCACATGAACAGGATATTCTACCAAAAAAAATCTTCAAATAAATTGATCATTCTTTGCATCCTATGGGACGCTTGCCATGAATTATTTTGCGTCTTTGGGGATTTTATGCATCAGAGATGCAGGACACAGAGGTTAAAAAATTACTGACTCTTAGTCTTCTGGGCTGCAAGGTGAAACTACTGGTTTACCAGTAATTGTTGTACCAGTTGTGTGGCAGTTCAGCTGTTTTTTGTGGGAAAAAATGGTGAAAGATTTCACGTGTTACTGGTATATAAAGACAACATAAACAGTTTACTGCCTCAAAAAGATGACAAGAATGCACTAAAATACTAGTTAAAGGATGACAACTCATTGCTCACAGTTTCCTTGTTCTTGAGGGAGACAAGGAAAAATAAATGATAATAAAATAAAAATGGAATAAAATAAGGTGCCTTTATTTAACACTGAAAGAGATTGAAATTTTAATAGGTGAGAACCTGGCTATTAGGCTGTATTAACTGGTACACATTATGATATGTTAGGATGTGAATGGAGACACTAAACATACAGAGGAGCAAGCGTCAGATAGCACCAAGGGACTAGGTGACAAAGTAGCAAAACACTACAATGAACATCCTGAAGGCAGCAAGGAAAGCCGAAAAGAGAGCCCCATATTTTACTTAAGGAACTTTAACAACTGGGTCAAGAGCATAATCATTGGAGACAGTCTGGACAAAATCAAAAGGTAAGGCAGTTTTACATGGTTCTTATGGTTCCTGGAAGTTCTGGAGGGTAGTGACATTTTATTCTGGCATTTTCAAGGACTGAAATGTTGTTTTCAAAAACCAGGGTTTTCATTAAGAATTCTAGTAGCAGGCAAAGGTGTAACCTTACAGGAGTATTTTGAAAGAGGCTCCACATCTGAATAGAAAGTAGACGTAGGCTACCAAACATTTGCTGAAGAATTCTGCAAAGTAAACGGGGAATTCTCCAATCCCTGATGCCCAATGAACACCCTGAAAAACTGTACCAACCTTCTTAGGCAGGTTTCAGGCTTTTTTCGAGCTGTTTAAAAACAATACTGAATTCCCACCAAAAAAGGTGAAAAATACTCAATAACTCACTTGCTGTGATTTCTAGTCCTCTGTCTCTCTGTTGCCTTGTGTTAAAAGAATTTATTGGAAGGGTATTTAAACCCTGCTTTTGGTAAATAATTATTGCTCAAATGTTCTCCTCGTGTTACTTAGAGTGAATTACAAGGATATATCAGTGCTCGATCTTTGCTGTGGAAAGGGGGGCGACCTGCTCAAGTGGCAGAGGGGAAGAATAAAGACTCTTGTATGTGCAGGTTGGTCTCATTTTATTTCTGAATAAGTAAATAAATAAGTTGAATAAAAATAATAAATAAAAATGCTTTATACAGGAGCATAGCATGAGATTAAATTAAAAAATTGAACTGGACATCTATATTCTTAACCCTTCATCTTATGCCAGCAGATATGATTTCTGGTTCATTTTAATTTTTGGTGTGTTGGTGATTTCTTTCCCTCAGACATTGCTGACGTTTCTGTAGAGCAGTGTAAGGAGAGATACAAAGAACTTCAAAAGACACACGAGAGCCGGCGTTACCGTGACCCTCTTTTTGAACCTGAATTCATCACTGCAGATTGTAGCAAGGTAATATCTATTCAACTATTTCAAATTGCTCCTATTATGTGTTTTCCATTCAAAGAGCTCACATTCTTGTCATCTATCCTTAGCCTGCATTGCAGACATAATTTAACCTTGGTTAGTAACATCTGCAAAGCAGGGCCGAGATCCTTGTTCTGTACACCCAACAGACTCAATGAATTACCAGAAGGGCATTTAGAATTTCCTTTCATACTGATTAGTAAATTGACAGTGGCTTTATCAGCAGGTCAATCATGTTGTATACTCTAATCCTTGTACACAGGTATGGGCCCAGAACAAGGATTTGGGAGGTGTTTCACAGACGAACAGACCAGTTCTTAGTTTCCTCTGCAGTACAGGCAGTCTAATCCTCTGAGCTAAAATGTGTCCCCCTTGATAAAGAAATTCACCTTCCTGGACTCTGTTCTTTTGTTGGTGAATTAATTCAGAGAACGGGACTTGCATCCCTTATTGATATCAACTCCTTCATTACCAACCCAGCCCATGAGGAGGTTGTCCACACCACTAGGGGTCTACATCCCCTACTCTTTATGAACAGCAGTGTGAGGAACAGTGAAAGAGCTTTTAGACAGGGCCTATGGTTCCTGAGAAGACTAGAATGTCGTACCAATAGGCCATTTGCACTAAGAGGTCATGTGACATCGTTTTTATGAAAATGAAAGTTATATGATTGTTCCTTCGAAAAACGATTAATGGGTCATATCTTAAACAAAATAATATTGATTTGGTGTTTCAAACCCGCACCATTTTCTTAAATTGAGTAAGTTCGTAGCTTGTCACGTGACCAAATTGTGATTTTTAAAATTATGAATTACCTCTTTCTGAACACAAATTTTGCACTTAAACTTCAAGGAAAATGTTGAAAAGATGATGTAGTAACGTTTACAGCACATCTGAGTGAAATTATCAAACGTTTAACAAGATATAAGCAAAAAGTAGTTTTGGCCGCCATGGCGGCCAATACAAATGATACTACTTTGTTGAAAAATCAAAGTGCCATAAAATATCTCCCTTAAATGCGTTTCCTCTCAAATTTCGGGTCTAAGATAATTTTTATGTGCTCTATCAATTTTTGGCATCAGCAAGATTCCAACTCATTGTTTAAAGGAAGCATTAGTCACGTGACCTCTTAGTGCAAGTGGCCTATTTGTGGATGTCATTACAAAGGGAGCCTATTCTGAGTGTTGGCCAGAAAGGGTTTGAATCCATAACCTCCCACTTAGCAGACCAGGACTTATTTAATTAAGCTAACCAGGCAGCTGTAGAGGAAAACACTCAAACTTGACAGGGCTTTCCCTATCCCTTGGTCTATCAGGTGGAAGGCATGTTGGCCTAATGGTTAGTGTGTGGTACTCCAAATCAAGAGCTCTGACTATGAGCCCTCGATTGGTTATTGCATGTTTTGTGTCCTTGGCAAAACACTTTACTCTCATAGTGCCCAGCTTCACCCAGGAAGATAAATTATCACAGCCAAATTTAAAGCTGGGGATAACACTTCCATGGACTGGCATCATGTCTGGGGTGAATAGAAATATTCCTAGTTGCTTCATGCTACAGAAAGCAGCGAAGGGTGAACTGCAGCCTGATAGACCATTTCTCTCAAATGCAGTTTTTACTAAAATTTCTTTTTGGTGCACTCATTGCTTGTGAGTTATGGTTGATTATGGTACAGATTAAGGAAATGTGATGGTGGCACAATTTCTTTTTCTCTTTCTTGATTTTCTGAGAAGCTCTCAAGAGAAATGTAATATTTACATTAAAAAAACTGTTGATGTTATCACAAAAACAAGTCGACAGAAATTTTCTGTGGTCTGTACTCTTATTGAGCATAGAGATGGTGTCAAAATGTTCAAAACTTTGCAGTGAAACCACTCATCTGTGGCTTGAGTTTCCACTTGAGTTTTTACATTTTGATGTCATAAATCTATGGTCAGCAAGAGTTTACATCATGGAAAACTGTTGCTGATTTGTTAACTTTTCCATACCTTTACCTGGTCCATCAGACCACAAGTTTAACGGGCCCTGACATATTTATGTGACGTGCATTCAACAGGAACGACTTGCTGATAAGTACACGGATAAAGATCAACAGTTTGACCTGACTAGTTGCCAGTTTTCATTTCATTACTCATTTGAGAGTTACGAGCAAGCTGATATGATGTTGAAGAATGCTTGCGAACGACTCAAAGTTGGGGGATTTTTTATAGGAACTACTCCAAATGGTTATGAACTAGTGTAAGTATTTTGTTGGTGCCTGTAATTTGTTTTTTGACTGTTTCTTAGTAGTCGTGGTTTTCCCAGGTAGATGAAAGCCAAGTCAGGTCAATTGCACCCCACTACATTATATTTTAATTCTAATTGTTTATTTGAAAAATGAATCCCTTAACAGTGGCTGCCACAACCAGTATCAAATTCAAATCTGCGTTCCTGCATGCATAATGAGCAGCGAATTTTTGCAATGACTTCTCTTTCTTCAGACAGATTGAAAAATCTTTGAAATGATGAAATTGCTTTGAAGACATTTACATCAAATTTAACAAAACTGATCTGGTTTCTCAAAACACTATCTACCTTGCTCAGGAATTCACTGCCCATTATGCATGCAGGATTGCAAAGATGAATCTCAAATCAACAACTACCAATGGATTCAACTTTCCAATAATAATTTCAAAACTGGAATATTGGTGGGTACGCGCTTGACTCTAAGAATGTTAATTGTTGTAGGATTCTAAGGGGAAAAGCTGGTTTCTTTGTGAAATACTTGTAATTGTCAGGAACAAATAAATGTTTCAATTGTTTTTCTAACTACATTTGTACTAATGGTATGTCATAGCCAGGGCTTTCAATAAGATCCTATGTCCACCATACTTCAGCAGGGATACAATTTGTGAATTCTATGATAACTGAGTGGTTACTCACACGTTGATTAGTCAAGAGCTGTGGTCTGTTGGAGTATAGACCATAAAAATGATGTGATGAAGGTGATTTGTTATTGGAAATGATGTCGTGATGGTGATTCATCAATTTATTTTTTCCAGTGGGAATGAATGTTAAAAACTGTCAATGTTATTGTAAAAACATTTAGACAGCAATGGTCTTTACTCTATTCTGTACATTTTTTCAGCAATGGTTTTTAATGTAGATCAGTATTTTGAATAATTTATTCTTCTTTTCAGTCGTCGATTAGAAAAGTCTGAAGATATGTCCTTTGGTAATGATGTCTATAAAGTGACTTTTGAGAAAAAAGGAGAATATCCTTTATATGGCTGTAAGTACGAGTTTCATCTGGAAGGAGTTGTCGATTGTCCAGAGTTCCTGGTGTACTTCCCTTTGCTTGAAAAGTAAGTGTTAAGAAGTAGTAAAGCTACTTGTTTCGAAAAATTGCTGCAAGACAAGTTGAAAAGCGATGTTGTGTGCTTTACCACCCACGTTCAAACCATTCTTGCGGCAAATCAGGTTTTGCATGCTGCGTAAATACAAACTTCTGATTGGATAAAATTATGGAGGAGTTGCACTATACACAGAAGTTACGTTAATTGGTGCAAAACGAGTTTGCCTTGGGCTGGTAAAATGTGCAACATGTTCAGATTTTGTTGAAAAAGTAGAACTACTCTCTACTTTCTGCAACAACAACCTGATTTGTTGCCAGACAGGTTTGAACGCGGGTGGTAGAATGCCTAACATCGCCGGTCAACTCTTTTTGCAGAAATGTTGCAGAACAAGTTCCATATTTTCGTAGCCCATTTCACCATACCTTAATGCAATAAGTCTCGTGTAGATTTGTAGCTTTTTGTTGTACGCTGAAGGTGTAGCAGCTAGTCTGTGATGGTCAGTGGTTGTTTACCATTTACTTACGCAAATCGGTCGGTTCCCAGGGTGGGTTAACCCTTTAAGCCCCAGTATCCACATACAAGTTCTCCAAACTGATCTCCATACATTTCCTGAAAGAATGAGTTGAGAGAATTTGATAAAAGATCAAGGTATTTTTTCTTGGGTGATCACTTTATTAATTCTCATAACTTATCTGTTGACACTGTATGGATATTGTTAGGAGAAAATTTATCTTGGTCACTACTGGTACTTAAGAGTTAACTGTATGAAAAATTCAGGACTGGCAAATTTCATCCGGAAATGTGTTTAGCATTTGCACAAGTCAGTTCCATCCACCAAAAAAATGGCCTCAAAGTGCTGAAGCTGGTACTACATGTATCAAAGATGGCTTTGAAGAAATGGAACACGAATTTCCGTTTTGGAACATTCCGTCCTGAAAAACAGGACTAGCTTTTCAGTTGTTGCTCCCAGACATTTTCTGCTGGAATGACCCAAAAAATCGTGTTCCATTTACTTTCTAACAAGATTTTCTGGAAATGTTTTGTAAATGGTTAACAACCAGCGTTTCAATCTGTAGTCTCTACCATGTGATCCTTTGTTACTGTTTGCTTGAACAAAGAAAGTTCACCAAACAATCTCTTTCTTTTTCAGAATGGCCGAAAAATATGACATGAAGCTTTTATATACAAAGACTTTCCACGACTTTTTCCGAGAGAAGTCAAGTGAATCAACTTCCTTGCTCTACAAAATGAAAGCGCTAGAGGTAGTTGTTAAGCTTAAATCTTTGTAAAATGGATTTTGTTGGTTGATTATCAGTCAACGGAAGATAAACATTGTATCAATAACAAGTCACCAAAGAAAATGTCTTTTTGTAATTGAGTAGTATGACTCAAGATAAGGGATCCGTAATCCGTATCTTATTTCTGAATTTTTTTTTTTGTCTTTTTAAGACATACCCCCCTCGACAAGAGGGAGAAAGCTTGGTTTCGACTGCTGAAGATGCATACACTCACGCAAAAGACTTTTTAGAAGGTATTCAGCTGAATCAAGAGAAATCCTCTTCAACCAGCAAGTACCGAGATCACAGAGAAAAGAACCTCAAACATGTTGTAAGTACTGATCTGGGGCCAAATGCTTAAAATCTAACGTCACATCGAAACTACAAACGTCTCGCATCTTGGTTCCTGGCTATTTGATGTCTTTTGTCAGAAGGGATTTACGGTGGCCTAAATCTTTATCTTCAATCGGTTAATTGTCAATAGCACACGCTAATAGTGGCAATAGGTGGCATAATTAGGCAGTAGGTGATGACAGATAGGTTTTGGCCGTCGACTTAAACAAGGGCAAAGACGGAGCGAAAACGGCAGTAGATGAAGCCTGTTCCACACAGGTATACATCGGGCAAAAAAAGAGTACTTGTAGGCATCAACAAAAGCGGGTAAAAGGTTGTATGTCATACTACGGGACTTTCTCCTGGTACAGGAGGTGTTAAGAGATAACTTACTGGAAGAGGGCAAAGCGACTAAATTATATTGGATGGTATAAAAAAGTGAAAGGTCAATTAGTGGTCTTCGCTCTTGCAGTGATGTCCAGTTAAGTTTTGTTGATTAAGGAAGACAATTGTGAATCTCTGATAGTCGTCACACACAAATCTGGCTGTTCACCTTTAAGCCGATTCCACGGTCGCAACACCCTTTGTGATATGAGGGTTCCAAGCTGGACTAGCATACTCTGATACACCGCCACTGCCCGTCCTTCAAGCTTGCCTCAGAGCTTCGCGCGACGGGCGAAAAAGTGATCTACCGTGACTCAAAAGAAAACTAAGAGAGTGAAACTGTTTATTTAGTAAGTTATAGTTGTAGTTGTAGTTGTAACTTTTAAGTCTGTGGATGAAATCCTATGTTGTTACCATTCATATGAAACCTCCTCAGCAGTACTTTCACATGGTACTATTTATTTAGCGTGTAGTTCTAACTTTGAGTGTGTGGATGAAATCCTATGGTGTTTCCATTCAAATGAGGCCTCTTCAGCAGTACTTTTACATGGTACTATTTATTTAGTATGTAGTTCTAACTTTTGAGTCTGTGGATGAAATCCTATGGTGTTACCATTCAAATGAAACCTCCTCCGCAGTACTTTCACATGTACTATTTATTTAGTATGTAGCTCTAACTTTTGAATCTGCGGATGAAATCCTATGGTGTTTCCATTCAAATGAGACCTCCTCAGCAGTACTTTCACATGGTACTATTTATCGAGTATGTAGTTCTAACTTTTGAGTGTGTGGATGAGATCCTTTGGTGTTACATTAAAATGAGACATCTTTGGCTGTACTTTCACCCGGTACTATTTGTTTCCAAAATCTCTACTAGGCGGTCAGCTTGTCATTGACTGTATTACAAAGCAAATACTATTTATTTAACGTTCCTAGGCAATGACTGATTTTTATCTTGTTATATTACAGGGAACAATGTCCAAATCTGAGTGGGAGGCTATTGGTAAGTGCCACACAAGCTTTGTTAAAGCAACTCTTTTGCCCCAATTTTGATGTGTATCCTTTGCAATGTATCATTTAAACTGTGGCCATCTCTGAGGCAGTTGCGTCTTGTAAACTTTTGTTCATTTTATGTCAAGATTGACACTATAAGTTGTTGTTTTCTTCTGTTACACTTTGATGAACGAAAGGGAATCCAATACATTCTTGGACTCTGGATGCCACGTGGTGGATTCCGGATTCCATGTTCTAGGTTCTGGATTCTTTGTTAATGGAACTTAGGTTACGGATTAAAATCGTTAGTGGGATCCGTATTCCTTGAGCTGTATTCCAGATTCCTGATTACACAAGAAAATTTCCCGGATTCGTTTTCCACAAGATTTCGGAATCCGGATTCCTTAACGTGGGGCGAAATTTAAAGTCACAGAGTAAAATCGGTTTTCTTTTTTGCCAGGAATGTATTTGGCATTCGTCTTTGTTAAGATTGACCCGGAAGAGGAAAAGAGGAAGAAAGAGGAGGCTGAAAGGAGAGGGAGAAGGAGAGAGCTGAACGGGAAGCAGAACGAAAAGAGAGAGAACGTGAAAGAGAAGAGAAAGCGAAAGCGGAAAAGGAGAGAGAAGAACAAGCGAAGGCCGAGCAAGAGAAGGAAGAGCAAGCAAAGGCCGAGCAAGAGAAAGAAGAACAAGAGAAGGTTGAACAAGAGAAAATCGAAGAGGAAAAACCGGAAGAAATGGAATCCGAGCCAACAGAAGCCGCTGAGGCTGCAGACGAAACTACTGAGAGTGAATCACGGAAAAGGAAACACGAGGAGGGCACTGGGGAACAGGAAGTGGAAGATGACGGAGAACCCGCGGCAAAGAAACAGGAAACTACCGAGGAAACTTCCGGTTAACAGTCGTTGATTAGCAGGGGTGGGTTGAGGTGGGGTCTCGCAAAGTAAATAAGTTTTGTGGAAAGATTGCTTCATCAGTGGACTTTGTCTTTTTTTCATCCATTTTTCAACAGACCAGGCTTGAAGGCCATGTCTAAAGGTTTAAAAAAACATGTTTTTAAATTGTGTGTATTAAGCTGATGTGGAGATAGAGTTGCGGAAATTGTTCAAGTTGTTCGATAACTGGAAACGACTGAACGATATTCAAGTCTTACAAAAAGCTTAAAGAGTAGAAGCAGCTCAAAGCTTGATTCATTAGTTAACTTAGCTGTAACAGTCTGCGATCATGCCAGTCCTATATCCGGCTCTACGAGGTGTTCTTTCATTAGTTTAGCACCGTTCCTTTGAAGCTATGAAACAAAATAAGACGCTCATTTGGGATTCTAGATGACACTGCCTATAATACCACAGGCAAATCCCCCTCTGTGTTTCCGTTGTTTTTATTTAAATTTGACCATCGATCGGTTGTTCTTTATTGAAGAAATCAGTACAGATTTAGAGCTTGCTCGCAGACTGGATCACAGATTTTAAAAACAACATCGGCCACTTAATCAGTGGTTAGTGGTGGGCTGCATGTCTTAAAAGCGAGTTTTGCCTCAGAGTCTCCTTAAGCTGTGTCTTCTTTCCTAGCGGCGATGGGTAGGGTCTCCTTCACTCTCCCCTAAAGCCTCAATGGTCTTCCAGAAAGTAGAATTTGATCCCGCAGAACACGCGCCTCAGTGCTTTTTTTTCTATTATTTGTTAAATAAGTAACTCTTAGAGTGTTGCAGTAAGATGAAGCCTTCCATAAAACTAAGTCTAGCATGAGCCCACAGTTCTCTGATAACTTGTTGCTTAGGAACCTTCATTTTAGCGACGACAATCTCATGTGATCCATACATTCAATATCTGATTGGCTAATAACAGCCACTGCCAATCCCCCATGTGCTAGAAGTCTTTTATAGTGGGACCCATGTCCACTGTATTTTCTCTTCACGGGTCAACCACACTTTCCACGTCATGCTTGAAGTATTTGTGTACATACGAAACTAGTCAACAGCTCGTTCAGTGTTTGAATTCCCTTTTTTTGTAGTAAAATGGCTGTATTGTTACTAAATTTCCTAGCCCGCCGCGTCAAAGACCGTCAATACCGCCGGTATTCATAGTCTGTTTATAATTAACAGTATCCAGGTTTTGAGTGAGGTAGTTTTGCGTGTGTCTGCACCGCTAGCCTGGGTACAAACCCCCACTCCCCTCAGTAAAAATCTATTTTTTACTGAGGGGAGTAAAGGCGGGGTCTGTACACAGATTACTGCACCGCATGCTACCCTTTCCCGCGTTTGTGAATTTTACCTTAACCGAACTTTAACCCTCTCGCCTCTAATGGTGGTCAAAGAAGAATATCACAATTTAAAATTCAAATTTCTCTTTGTAAAATCCGAAGAAATAGTGAACCATGCAAAAGGTCTATCAAAGAGATTTCATGTGAATGGTAACACCATAGGATTTCGTTCACAGATTTAACAGTTAGATTGACGAAGAATCTCGCAAAAGTTTGGTCTAGGGATAAGAGAGTTATGAAAGGTTGGTGAAAACTTGTACTTGTATATCATGTTATTACGCTGTTATTCTACCCTGTAATGCATATCCACGCTGTGATCTTGATTAAAGAACATAACTGACGAACGTTCGTTGTAATCGGTTGTATACTTTATTTCTTCTTCGAAATGTCATAAGTAATTCACGAGGGAAACGTGCCGGAGCTCGTAGACTACGAGTAGTCCCCCATTTTTCCTCAGGGATAGTAGAGCGAGCGAAACGCGAGCGCGCGTGAAAATCACCGCGCTCGCGTTTTGCTCGCTCTACTATCCCTGAGGAAAAATGGGGGACTACTCGTAGTCTACGGAGCTCGAGTCACAGGCGTTAGGATGGGCTTCGTCCGCCCCTCGTCCCCGCCCCAAGTTTATTCAAATTTCAAGACTTTGAAATTAAAATAATTACGAAACTGCTCTAGCCGCAAATAGCAGGTCTAATCTAGCCACCGTGCGAAAAAACAAACAAATAAAAGAAAAAAAAATAACAAAGAAAGAAAGAATGCCTTGTAACCCCTTAGATAGTTCAATGGCGGAGGACACCTTTTCGTTCACCTTTTCAGGCGGTCTAAATAATTTGGGTCGGCCTTAATTCGAATTAGGTTCGGCTCATGAAAAGATCGGCGTCTGAACCGGGCCTTTAATAGTTCGTCAAAGAAGATCGAAAAAACAAATAAAATAAATCAGAATCAAATGGTAAAGTGTATTTGGAATTTAATTAGTGATGTTTATCGATCATTTTCTGCTTGCTATACATTCAAATCTTGCATATATAACTTGTATCCTGCATCTGTATTCATTTTTCTGTTTTCAACCTTACTGCCGTAAAGGATGAGTTTTACTGCTTCTCCCAAAGACGTACGAAGTCCTCGACGCGAAGTTAGTTTTGTTTTGTCGGCAAGGGAGGCTGGAGAGGTCTGGAGAGAGGAGAAAAGTCATAAGCACTATGGAGGGGAGAGGGCCAAGTAGCACTACATTATCTTCCTCTGGGGTAGGGGGAATTCACCCATTGACTTTCACTTCAGCGTTCTCCATGCTTCACAGGCGTTAATGGTTGAAATTTTAAAGGATTTTTACCTTTGTTTTTCTCTAGAATGTGACAATTTCGAGATCGATGACATGCCAGAAGGTAAGTTGTTTGTTCTGATTTTACTGCAAGTCAAAAGTGAAACTTCCCTTTTAGTAAATCGATTGAAATTAGCGGCGACAATATGGCTTCTTACGCATGATTGCATTTAGCTAAACTTAAGCTTATGTTTTATGCAATTCGAAGATTTTATGAGTATTTGTTTTCAGTTTCCTTCCTAAACCTTTTCATTAAAGGAATTCCTTTTCTCTTTAATTCTTCATCCACAATATCCTGTTCTTTATCGCGTTTTTTAGACGACACTATTCTTGTCTTAACATGTCTTTTGGTACAAAGATTCATTGGCCTGTAAATAACATTCAACGTTTAAGAATCACTAAGCACTCTAAATATCACGATCAGATTAAGGCTTTGCACAATTTTACATGCTTTCTACTTCCTGTAATTGTACTCGACACCTAGGTTTTTGTTTTGAAGAGTTCATTGCGGTGAATTCTCATGAATGTCGTCAACACATTCTATAATCTGCTCCAATAAACCACCGAATAAACCCAATGCTCTCCCACTGTTCTACCTATTTGCTGAATCGCAAGTACTCGATCTCCGAAGATCAGATTAAGTACGCAATGTTTTCTATCATGAACGAGTTGCTGTATGTTTTTGCCATTTAGAACACTGAGAAACTGAGAGATCTCTTTGAGTTGGAGCGAGCATGGATTTACTGTTTTACGTGTAAGTGCATTATGCCCTTATATTGATACTGTTGATTTTATACTATCAGTCTTTTTTTTTCAGCCAGTCCAGAGAGTCGCCAATTGGGCAAACTTATTAAAATTTTACCCCTCTCTCTTAATCCTGAGATTTTTATAGGTCATTTACAGTCAAACCTCCATGTGCAACCACCTCTGTCAGCTCTCATCTGTGAGCCACTTCCCATTAGCAACCACCTATCCAAAACACCAAAATTGCCCAGTCAAATCCCTATAGCAGAACCTTTCATAAGTGAACTCGTTCACTCTTTGGCCTGACAATTTGATTATTTTCTATCGTTTTTCACCTCTTGCTGTTAGAATGTATTTCCAGCATTCTGGAGCAAAAAGTAGAGTGTTTGAAGAGAACACAGGCATCATTAAATTTTGTCTTTTTTATTCAGCAGCAGGTCATGAATGCTCTATTGTTTTTACCTGTCTCTGTGGGTCAAGCAGCGTTCTTTGTGTTTTGCTTGTCATGGACATGTCGTGAACTCTGCTTGACCTTGCCGTACTTCGAGAAAACGTGTGGAAATTTGCACACGTGTTGTGCTGCTTTGGCTCCCAGACCCTACAGTTTTGGAGAAATGCAAGGCTGCTCAGTAGAGTGTTTGGCTTTGATGATTGAATGATAAAAGCTACTCAGAATTAAGGCAAGACTTTTTGCCAATCCAAGGTTTGCGTTTTGCAACGAATGTTTCACATGCTTTTTGAAAAGACTGGGATAATTTCGAAGAAAAGTAGGTGACCAGTTCACGTGAAATAGCTGGCGAATTTCACCGGCTGCCGGCTCTTATTGAAAACACTGCCTATGTTGTAGCCTGAATTTCATCCGATTACTTCGAGTCGTTATTACTCCCTCAGTAACGTCTGAATCGACCGGCCGTTAATGCCGTCCAGTGATGTCACTACTCCTTGACCTTTGCTTTAATTCATGCAAAAAGTAAAACACGATTTTCTAGTGGCAAACCGAGAAATCTCGTTTGGAAATGTCTGCACGATACAGAACTGCTTTATTTTTTCGATCGTAATTCATGTTTAACGTTCAAACTATCAACGGCATGCAGTAAAACTCTGAACCGGTTGTATTTCTATAATCAAACTCGGTCGCAATCACGCAATGAAATAAACACACACATGCAACACTTAGTTCAAAAACACAACGATTTGCTTTAATTGAAAAGAAGCTATTTGGTCCTTAACGAAGAAAAAAAAACAAGGAAGCAAAAAAGAAAAGCTAACAGAATCATTACACTTGATGGTGAAAATAGCAAGCAGGTCGAATTATAACATTGACCTCAGAAAACTTCGTGTAAACAAAATCACCGGCTGCCGAAACCACAAAGCAGCTCTAAATGAAAAACCTACCGACTCTCTGCAATGATTCTTCATTCGCAGTTCAATTTAGCATTTCAGTTTCGAAGGCAAAGGCAATTTTGCTGTTTAAGATAAAGATTAAGCTTATCGAAATGTTTGAACTACACGAAAGAATGCCAGGGATGCGATCCGCTGAATATCAAGCGACGATCCCGCTAAAATTTTTCATAATTATACATAATTATGCGAATGTTTAGACAATCAACCAATCAAAATCACTACCCGGTTTTCGGGTAGTGAGTGACGTCACTGGACGGCATTAACGGCCGGTCGATTCAGACGTTGTTGAGAGGAGAAAACGACTCGAAGCAATCGGATGAATTTCAGGCTACCTATGTTGCTGTTTCAAGGCTGTGTCGCTTGTCGGAATTTTATCCTAACAGGGCCTTATAAATTATCTTCCAAAAGTTAGATGTGTCGGGACCTTTTCTCTGAAGAGTCCTCCTGTTTGTCAATATTCTCTTAAGCGACCAACTCAGGTTGCACTTACAGGAGGTTTGACTGTCTTTTAAAAATAGTGCCTTATTTACATGTTAGAGCTTTCACTTTCAGTGTTGGATAAAATAAAAAAAAAATGTTTTGCAAAAAGTTTTGGGGAAATCCAGTTAGAAAGTAAATAGAACATTACTTTTTGGACCATTCCAGCAGAAAATTTTGAGGAGCGACGAAACATCAAAAAGATGGTCCTGTATTTCCCGATGGAATGTTCCAAACAGAAATTCATGTTCCATTTCTCCAAAGCCATGTTTGACACCAGTTTTAGGCCTTTGCAGCCATTTTTTGTTGAATGGAACTGATTTGTACAAATGGTAAACGCTATTCTGGGGCTAAATTTACCAGTCCTGAATTTTGCTTACCATTTGCCCAAACAGTGAACCGACCGGTTTTAACCCGTGTAAATGGTTAAACAACCATGGTCAATATAGGTGTGTGTCAGGGTGGACTTCATTTGAGGCCAAATGATTTTCCTCTTTTCTTGACTTCTCTATGAAGATACAGGTTAATTTTGTAGAAAATTTGCAAATTAATCAGACCTAATCTTGTCCATATTTCTTTTAAAATCCAGAATCCCTAGAGTGCATCCTCAGTAAATTTGCATTTCAAAATCGATTGGGCTGGCCTCATAGTTGGAAATAAATTTACCGTTTTTGCTTTGTTTTACTTTGTATTTGAGGGCAATTTTCCAAGTGCAAGCCCCTTTGGGGTTTATCTTTGGAGAGGCAATTTAACGGAGGGTTTTTTGTGTTACTGGATTGGGGATCTTATATTATTGGAGGGGCTTCTACGTGGAGGGGCTTATTTTCGGAATTTTACGGTAAACTAAACATCCCAGGGGGGATACTCTGGATTTCAAGTAACAGGGATGATCCAATGGGGGCAAAAATCAAAACACAAAAAAATCCCTAGGGCTTCATACAAAACCCAAAAAAATCCCTGGACCAAAATTTAACCCCCTCAAAAATCCCATGCCGAATTTCCCAGCCATAAAAATTTCCAGAAAGCATTAAAGGAACACAGTCAGCTGATGCACATGTGCATTAGATACCATTTCTTAGCTGATTTGTATGTCGCAAGACACGCGCTTGAATGAAACAGATTTCAAGTGAGTAGTGTATCCAGAATACTCAAAACAAACCTTGTAGATTTGAATTAGTTACAATCCGAAATCGTCATTATAGCGCCTAAGCCATATCAGAGCACTCATTTTTTACATACCATTAAAAATTCAGCGATGGATTTGTCTAGGGAAAGCCGAACATCGACGAATACTTCCGAATTCAATCGTCAGTAGTGACATGGAGTCTGCATGAATCATTGTCAAAGGTTCAAGGTCGAGAACGCTTGATTTTCCAAACACATGTAACCTTTTCCATCAATTTTCCAAATATATATAACAATAATTATTTGCTCGCCAATGTTATTGATTCATTTCTTTTGTTATTATGGTAAATGAAGGCGATTTCTCGCGCCTGGCCCTACTCGTTTCTCACCTCTTCTCTTCATGTTCCTTTGGATACTGTTTTTAGTTAGATGTCATGTGACCTCAAAGTAGACTTTGCCCTGTTTGGGAAAAAGTATTCCAGTCATGCAATACTCTGTTCAAACAAACTCAACATGAATACCCACTGGCATTAGCAGAAATTTGTGTGTAAACTAATGTTCTTAAGTTAAAGAAAGCAATGTTCAGTTTTATTTAATAATCCAATGTTTTTTTCTTTTCCAGAATAATAATAGTTGTCATAGTCCTGTTTCTCATCTTTTGGATATTCTACTTTTATGCAAGAAGTCGAAGACGGCATCAGTGCTATGCAACAAGACAACAAAGAGAGCAGGTTAGTTTATCAGTTGGGTCTCCAGAAGCTCCACTGTGTAGTTGTCACAGAAACACCAGCTACTCACAGAAAATAATTTTTCTGTCATAATTGTTTCTCAGTTTGCCTTTTTCAGTAAAAACAAAGACATGATTTTTGAAATATAACCCGTATTGGTAAATATAGGTGTCATTGTCCTTGTGGCTAAATTATTTCTTCCTGGCTGCTCAGTATGCACTGCAATTTGCACTTTTTAAGGGAATTCAAATCAATGTTTTGGGAGAAGTCCCTGGATTGTCCCAATCGAAGGGGGCTTACCCTGTTCCCATACCGACCCCACATTTGCAATGTATTATTCATTACCAATAAATACTTTAGAGAAAAATGGTTGATAATGGATGTGGGGTTTTCTGTTCTAGTGCC
>BOPM01000426.1:348813-369269 GCA_022179025.1 Porites australiensis | reverse complement strand
AGGGTCTAACCAGTACATACCGTCTTCCTTCGAATGACCTTTCATTTTTATATCGTGGCAGCTGTTATTAACCCCTATAACGAATAATACAGGTAATGCGAAGGATTTTTTAGTCCAGACAGATCAGTATCAGTTTAGTTGTTTCAATTCACTTCGTCACAAAAAAATTATTAATTACTATACATTGCACATATGAAAAAAAAGTTGAAGGTCAATGGTAATTATTTTCCTGGCGAGGAAGCGCAAATTGGAACTGTGAGCTCCCTCCCTAAGTTAAGACTACACAAACTCATATGTCGCGAAATAAACTTGCAACCTTCCAAATGAGATATTCAGTAGTTATTGACCTGGACATAGCCTCCCCCGCACTGGGGAAGATTGCGCCAGTGACGAGCCAAAAGGACGTCTACGTGGGAGGCACCTAGACAAAGTTCTTCGAAGATCGACGAGGGCCAACTCAGGGCTGGAATTGTTGAGTTCTTGGTTTTACTGTCTTACTAGCCTGCGTAGCAAGCGTTTCTGTGCGGTTTAGGAACAAAGAACGAGGAACAAGAGTCAAAGACCGCGCGAAAAATGTTTCAAGTAAAAGAACGGGGAGGCCTAGGGTTCTCGTTTAATTTCTCGCGCGATCAAAACCGAAAATCCCCTTCCACAGTCTCCTTTTGCTCCGATACCAAACGGAAACGCTTGCTACTCAGGCTACTGTCTTACTGACTTTTTTGGACTGTCATGTTGTGTAGGCGTAAGTGGGTGTCTCAGTTAACGCTTGGTGCTCTCTTATAGAAAGATGGTTCCTGCACAAGAGCGTTTTCTCGCTGTTTGTTTTAAATCATACCCTTTAAAGCTTGGCTTCAGTTAAATTTCGAGCTACTCCGGCCTAACCTAAAAATTTAGGTTGGTTAGGAAAAGTTTCCATTGCCCTTAAAAAATGTTGATATTATGAAGAACATGCAGTTTTAACGTTCCCTACCGTGTTCACAGCGTACACCAGTGACATACGCCGGGCACAAACAACGGAATCCTTTTTCTGTAAATCCAGCTTGGCATGTTCCACCGTTCTCACAAGGAGCTTTATCACAAGCACTCTTTAGATAAAAGTAAATACTATACGTTACGTAGTAGAAGAAAAGAATTTGAAAAAAGAAACCAAAGAACTGAAAGAAGAACAAAGTCAGGTTCAAGTCCGGCCTGACTGTTAGCTCACGGACTTGTTCTCGGTGGTTCTGAGTTCAAATCCTCGACCAAACTTGTTATTAGCTAGCTGGCTTGATTCCGGCCAGCTGGGATTCTTCCCCTATTATGTTTGATTTAAAATGATTTGTTTAAGGCATTTGCTCAGCCCCACTAGAATTAATTGCTATAAATGACTGCCAAGGGTAAATAACGGATTTTTTTCATTAATCTGGTGTGCTGACCTCTCGGCCACGCTGCCAATTTTCTGATTCTAATTCTTATCCCAAATTTATAATCTGTAAAGGACACAGATATCACTGCAGATATTCCTTTGTTCCTTTGTAGAGGAACTTCATAACCGCCTACCTCTGCTCCACGATAAACGTATCCTTTTGCGTCCACGAAATCCTCATCGTGTCCCAGATGAGTTGAATTGTTTAATTCACAGTTGTATGAGCTGCCTCCTGCTACCGAGCGCACTTCGTATTTAAAATCAATGCTTACACAGTTAGGTTCCTGGTAGCACAGCAGTTCACAGATATCTATGTCCGGGACTTGGCTTGTT
The DNA here is from genome assembly GCA_022179025.1 of Porites australiensis. Classification (NCBI taxonomy): domain Eukaryota; kingdom Metazoa; phylum Cnidaria; class Anthozoa; order Scleractinia; family Poritidae; genus Porites; species Porites australiensis. The sequence continues at coordinate 367,531 of BOPM01000426.1, read as the reverse complement.
CTAATCGTGTGCCCTTTCAGACGTTTGTCAGTAAAGGAGAAAGAAGCCGGGAACTTCAATTTACGACATTCACCTGAAAGATTACCATTATTAATAATGATTACCCGAGAGCTTGCTCGCGGGCTAATACTAATTGTCGGCGCTGTACAAGTGCACAAGCGTGACCACGTAAGAGAGGTTAGGCTATATGCACATCGTTTGGTTGATATATCTGTCTATTCACCTCTGTCTTACCTCGCCCCATACAAGGGGAATCCGCACTGCGAAAACCGGGAAATTTTGCCGCTTGTTGAATCCGGAGTCGTGGGCTTTTTGGAATCCATAAAACAGCTCAAGGAATTCCATTAAAGATTGGAATCCGGAATTTGAATTCCTTTTACAAAGTTAGGAATCCATTACCTGGAATGTGGAATCCACTGCGAGGAATTTAGAATCCAATCTTGACTATCTTGGATTCCCTTGCATGGGGTGACATTTCGCCTTGGTGCAAATGAGAAGCTTTAATTGTCACAAAATTGTTGTTTATCTTTGCTCAAATCATGTTTAAATGTGCGCAGGTGACTTTTGGGAAACTGCCCACCTTCCCCTCCCCTAACTCAAAGTTAACATTTGCGCCTCACTTGGGGCAAAATGTTGGGTTAGGGGAGGGGTATGTGGGTATAGTAGTTTCGCAGAAACCTAAATTGATCTAAAATATAAAGTTGTCGTATATTACACAAATCCGATTAGGGGTACTGTAAAATTGAAACTTTTTCTTCGGAATAGCTCATGGAACATAATTTTATATTTACAGGCTACACAAAGTTGTTAGCTTTTGTGGTGAGGCCAACAGAAGGCGTGACCGCACAAAAAATATAGCCAAATTTCTATGCACTTTCTGTAAATTATACAGAATACGTACTGACTCAGTCAATTCCAAACGTACCCATCCCCCGGGGCATTGGTAACGAATTTGCCATTGTCGAATTTCATAATTTCTACCACTTTTAAAAAAGGAAAATCTGTTTCGTATTATGAGTACGTAACCACAGCTGTTTAAAGAAAGATGTGGTCACTCATAACTCTTAGAATTGTTGCTCTTACCGAACTGGCCAATGGGCGGAGTAAGCACAGCTATTGTCGACATTCTGGAATGCGAGCAATCTATTGTGGAGAAAAAACTGCGGCGTGTGGGGCTCAGTTTGGAAAGCTTTGCGAAGAATTTGAATAGAAAGTGTCACTGTTTCGAAGGTTGCAAGGAAGATTTATACAAAAAAATGACCCTATCTGAAAAAAGACATCCGTCTTTACAGTCTGCAGAATTGTACAGCGTTTCAACATTGTTGCGACATTGTTTCGAAATGAAAACGCTCAGGCCACCGATATTCTATGAATAAAATACAGTTAAATTTCATTAAGCACTCAGATGTTGTAGCCTGGTTTGTATTTGTGACAGTTAATACTAGTGCGTTTATAATATTCACTTCGTGGATTTGAGGTTTTACAGCTTCTTTCACGGGCAAGGTTTTTGCTTTGTCTCCGAGAAGGTGGGGCATTTGTTCACATTTTCAAGCCCAAAGATGGGCGTTATTATAACGGATCTGCTGGTCTCACCGTGGGCATTTGCAGCTAAGTGTTTGAGCCGAAAAGATAATAAATGCCTGGGAGGTAGGGGCCATTCAGGGTTACCACGATGCGTTTCCATTAATTGCTAATAACTACACCGTTATTTTTTTGGCGTTGTTTTTAATATGTGACTCTATCTTGGAGTGACATATCTTAATGCACTTTCAGTTAATAATGAGGACTGTAAAATATGCCGTTGGTGGCAACCAAGGCCGTAGCTAACCCATAGACCTAGGGCCTACAAATTTTTGTTTTGATCACTCTACCGCTTGTAATAAATTATGCGTTGTTGGGGTGAGCTAAAAGGCTTAAGAGCTCAAAGTGTTGTTGAAGTCATGCGTGTAATTTTCAGGATATGTGGAAATAAAAGTCATCCAGGTCTGCAACTAGTCAAAAAGTTGGCTACGCCCCTGGCAACAGAGACAAGCTGTCATCGAAATACCACCTGCAAAACGGTTTACGACACATCTCGAGAACTAAATATTGGCTTTAGTAAAAATGTATTAATTGTCCCGCCATGATCATTGGCTCTACCACCACTTTTCTATATTCTTTCTTTCTTTTTATAAAAGAAAAGGTAGTATGTACTGAGAGCTGGCTAAATTTTTTATGCCAGTATTAAATGAACATAAAAGAGACCTCAAAAAAATAAACCTGTCGATGATGTAAAAAATAAGCTTACTGACAGCGCAAATTATCTCTGAATACCCAGATGTGCTAGTTAACAAACATAGGCTTAAACGAAAGCAATGTCTGGAAACTTTAATACAAGGAAATTGATGGCAAAGAAATAGTGTATAGTTCTCATTTCTTAAAGTTGAGTGAAAATTGCAAGCAACGTTTCACTGTGGTTGTCGTTTAAGTAATTTTTCAGTTTGATTAACGCAATCCATCAGCTCATATACAAAGATTAAATCAACTCAAAGACTTGTTTTCCGCGATATATTTGGGGCACATTCAGTTCAGTTTAACAATAAAAATATTAGTTGAGTTTTTCATATGCTTCCCGGGGCTACTACTGCTATTGTAATTTCAGCTGTTGTTAACTCTCAAAAACGCACACCAAATATTTCTGCTTCTGCAAAAAAACTGATTAAGTTCGACAAAAAACTGATCGAGAACAGTTTTTTTGTTAAGTTTGAAGAAAGAGGCTGAGGTTTTCCTAAGTTATGTTTGGCTGATGCTGTCTGTTCGTGAAGTTCTGAACTTTATTTATAATCCCACTTTGCATATAGATTAAAAAAAATCTAATTCCGTACTCAACTTTGAAAAGTATTGGATGGGTCAAACACGGGAACCTTTTACAGCCGAGAGTGAGTCATATGTAAGGTTTCCGTAATTTTGGCGTGATTTTCTAAGCTATAGATAATTCCAACGTTTATCGTGACATTTTCTGAATCACGCGTGGTTAGAGAAAACAAGAATAGTATCAAGAACTCAACACTTACCGGTCAAAGCTAAAAACAAAAGAGATACGAAAATCTCAAAATGACCAGATGACACCATCCTGGTTCTCCCTCACTTCTCAGTCGAATAAAACGGTCAAACCTTTTAAAAATATAAGCAGCTATAAGCACTAGTCGTGTCTCAATATTTTTTTCATATACCGCAGGTTGCTTGTAATAATACCGTATGTATGTTATTTGTTAACCAATCGCTATTTGGTGTTTATTATAAGCAGCTGTCTGATAATATTTTCGTGTATAAGAATTAGTTAAGGTGGCTCGATGAGGTTTTTCAGGGCTAGTACCTTTCAAGTTTGAGCATTAACTACGTTACTCGCCATCGATAAAGATCTAGAAAAATTACCACCACGGAGCCGCCAAAACTTTAATCATACAATACACAATACCGCCAGCTGCGCAGGCTATAGATAAAGATGATCAGGGTCGCAATGACATCAGAGTTGTCATAACAACGAAATGACGCCGTTACTTAATTTACGTGCAGCCACAGTAGTTAATCAAGAAAAAGTTTGATTCGTTCTTGGTAGGAACTTCTCAGGGGCTAATAAGTAAAATGAAAAAACAGGACTTTTCACATTTGTGCTAGCTCGATATGTCAGGACTAAGCTCGGGGAATCATTTGCTCGTAATACCGAGATTCCAGTTGAAGTTGCCTTGTCCGCATACTGATAGAGTCTTAAACTAAGTTCTGTTGACGAGGTGAAACAAGCAAAGGAGTAAATACATTACTAATATTGTTTTTTAAACAAATTAATTATAAATAGCCAATCATATTACCCGACAGTTTTTTTTTCTCAGCACTGTGAGACATCCCGTCGCAAAGTATAGATAGTCACAACTGAATCGGCGCTGCAATCGATCTACATGACTCTCATTCGATGGAAGTTCGGCGTATGAGTCTTTGTAACGACAAAAAGGACTTCCTTCGGGGCAGCAGGATTCGATATGGTCTTGTTTTGCATCTTTATGAATCTCTTCGTTACCAACAGTGCTTGTTAGCGAAGTATATTAGTCTGGCTGGCACGAAAAGTTTAAAGCGACAATCAGAAAATGGTTTGGCTTTCGCTACCTTTGGTGTTCACAAATTCCGCCACTTAAACATTACGCCTTGCTCTCGGCTTCGTGAAAAATGTTAAAGACTGCGTTAAACTTTGTGTCGCGATCATCCATCGTCTTTCTCCGCCAATTTTGTGGCTTTCTTTCGCGAGAGGAAGGACTGATTTTATGTGAGCTTCTACCAAGCGATAAATATAACAACTACGACAAGTTTCTTGACTGCACTGTGTTCTATCACCTAAGCAAAATAAAAGGAGAAAAGGGAAAGAGGAAAGAAAAGACAGAAAAAACATTGAAACTGCATACTCCTACAAAGTAGAAATCAAGCTTTACAATTCAATTTTTTTTGTGTCGAGCAGACGCTTGCCAGGTTTCGTTTAAAAAAGCAAGATTTCACGACTTTGCCAGATTTTCCTTTACGTTTTCCTTTTCCACCAAATTTAATAACCAGTTTTTCCGCCATGCAAATGTTCACTCGCCCAAGACCTTTTTAGATATTTGATAATGTTAATAAACCACACAAGTCCCAAATGCCCTGAGGTGTATACGGTAAACAACCCTTGTTCTTGCTACATTGACACGTGCAGTAAGAAACTGATCCAATCAGAATTATTATTCAAATCAAAACGTTGTTTAGCGCCACATTAAAAAATTGTTAACTTTGGTTGCGGACATGCTGGCTTGCTCACGATAGAGAAACAGGGCGCTCCCACAATAAACTGGCTATCTGTCTTTCTCAGCTTCACTACAAGAAAGCGAACTACGAAAAGTGGTTTGGGATGTTAAAATCAGCGAACGAGGTAAATTACTAAGTTAAAGTTTTGTTATCGTCAGTTCGGTTTGACTTTTGACATTTGTATCCCGGCCAGTCCAACTTAAAATTAAGTTATTTCGTTGTTGAATGTTTTCGTTTTGAAGTTAACTTATTTTTCATGAAAGGAGAAATAGGGAGAGAAATGTAAGCAAATACTCGAACAAAATTTTTGGATGATTTTGAAACCCCTATGCAGCTCGTACATGCCCGGGTCGTACACGTGGCTGTTCAGTAAAATACAAGCTCAGCTCAGCTGAGACATCAATGTCCAGATAAAGTATTAATTTAACCTAGCAATTCATGTCTTGGTATTCTTCAAAGTTCATATTGGTGACCAAGAAAGGAATTAACAAAAACGACAAATTTTATTCATTTTCCCTCGGTGTACAACGGCGAGATTTTGACGGAGTTGACATCACAAAATGAGACCACCGCACCTTTAAATAAAGATGGACCTGAGCTATTACGGAAAGCCTGGAAGTTTGCATAAGATGTTTTCGTGCATTTCTATCTTTTAAACAGCAGTTTATATGTAACAGAATAAAGAAAAAGAACCATCTGATTCAAATGAATGTTGAAGATGGAAAATACGAGGGGCCGTGGTTGTCAAAGTCTTAATAGGGCAATCTCGAACAACTATTTTTTTGTAAACTACTAAAGTATGTGGTCCTTGATCCGCGCAAGTCCCCGATGCCCTTGGTCCGCGTCTTTTCCGAAAATGATAAAATATTTCGTCAAGAAAAAAAATACGTTGAATAATGAAAGATATCGTGATTTACTGATTAGCATTCTTTCATATGACGAAGTTTTAGCCTTCTTGCTGCTGGTGAAGACGCGAAATTAAAGTTTGTTGAATGGGAGGTTAATTTGTCTTTCTTGAAGTTTGGATTTTTTGCGGCGCCGTAAATTACGTGGTCATGTTTACTTAGCCTGCGAGTAACTAAAACGCAACGGGAAGACTTGCCTTTTTGCAGAACAGGTTTTCAGATCAACTTATTTCTGCTGTTGGAAGCATATTGCTGTAGACGCTGAATTTTTTGTTTTAGCGACTCTTGAAAAATATCGCCAAATTTCGCTTAGCGGTCCTTGGTCCGCTTCCTATGACCTTGGTTGAATAAAGCTTTCCAAAGTAAAAAGCGACGGCCTTTGTTTTCGAAGAATGTTTTGAACGTCGTCCCTATACATGTCTACAAGTTCTCTTTTTTAATACCTCGAGTACATACAGAGTTTTTGGTAAATTATTTTCGACCGCGCTTAAAACCGCTCGTCGACGCTCGTGTGGGAGACTCTAGGAGACTGTCTGAAGTCTTTGAAAGAAAAGCAGATTACTTTATGCTCACAACATCTTCCGAAAAAAACTTTAGCTTAATTGTATCAAGAAAAGAAAAAAATACAAGAAATACTGTGAAAATCACGTTTTCGTATGGAAACTATAACATTTTTACGTTTTTATCGTGTTGCTTACCTGAGACGCAGACCAAGGACCAGATTCGCGGACCAAGGACCATCGAAAACGGTCGCCTTTTTGCGAATTCCAAGCAAAATATTTATGTCTGGAACTTGAAACTTCAGGATTATCGACAGGAACATAAAAGCTATCTTCAGGGAGTATTTCAGCTCGTTGCATGAAGATTCGGGTAAGATATTCAAGTTAATGACTTATACAAGCGGACCAAGGACCACATACGGTACTCGGTATTGGTTTCCATTAAATATGTGGGGATATCTGAGGTTTATTAAGGTCATCGACAGCTTTCTAACGTTAGAACGAACTTTATATTAGTTAAATGAATAAAATCAATAAGAGATACATACATGCAAACAACATAGTTTAAAATGGCTATAAACTGTTAAAATGATAATTAGACTATTGACGATTTATTATAATTATTAGATTGATGTTGAATCCTTTAGTGACTTAATTGCGGTATAGTTGAAATTTATTGATTAGTTTTCGCATTTTTTAGATTGTTTCCACCATTTTGGCCAGATTTTGGCTTAATTTCTGTAAAACGAACAACCAATTGCAATCAATCCTTGATTCACACCTCATTTTTTATAATCACCTTACGCGCCAACTTTAGGCGACCTCTAGCGCGAAATCTTGCGTGAATAGATTGCGACAGAGCCTTGATGGTTACCATGATGCTGAATATTGCAATTTACGATATTTATTCGGAATAAAAAAGATTCTCAAATATCGTTACCAGAAACCTGAATTAGTTTGGTTGAGTTTTTGCAAACCTTTTTACGATTTAAAGTGCTTTTCAAAGATGCAACTGATTTTGAATGCGAGTTTCCAAATTTGATCTCCGTTTCTCTTTACGTAGCTTTCTGACGCTAAATTGAGCCATTTTACTATTATTTACTCAGCTCTTTATCTTTTCAATTTCCAGCCCATAGAACCGACCATCTTCCTCACAGACAAGCAGTCACCTGTAGATTAAACTAGACAACCAGTCCATCATGTCCATCAGATCCGCCTCGAATCAGACCACCACACCAGGTCATCAGATCCAACCCCAGATCAAGCCACTCGCCCTGAGACCATCGTCAGACCCGACCACCAAATCAGACCATCAGATCAGAACGCCAGACTACCAGACCACAGACCACAGACCACAGACCACTATCCTTGTCTACTCAGCTTCCAAGCACAGCTTACCCAACCTCTTGAAATGTTACAGGTTAGGTGCATTCTTTATGGGTTGGGTCAGGGGAGGTATATAGAGCTCTGAATGAACCTTGCAAAGCATACTTTCCACACACGTTCGGCCTGAAGTCTCCGGACTCTTTCCGGCTTAACGGTAGTTAGATTAGTTAGCGGGGCTTCCCGGGCTGGTAAGGGCCTCCCCTGACCTTTTTCATTAGTTGGGTTCCTTTGCAGGTGTTCGGTCAGCCACGAGAGTTCGGCTTTAAGAAATAGGCTCGGCTTTTTTAATTCCGTTTGGCTTCATCTTCGGCTTCATATTTGTGCGCTTTCTCAGATGGATTTCATCGCCGTCGTTGTTGTCGTCGTGGTTGTCTTCGTCTTCACTACAAACTCCCGCTTAGTTGCGCCAATTGAATTGATCTATCACACTTCACTTGATAGTCTATGCGCTCGTCAAGTGAAGCTTTCATCGGCAAGGTTCAACCAGACAATGATTATTCTAAGACATAACTTAGTCAACTAGAGACTTCAGATCATTCAGCTACAGTGCGAGGACCTCATTTGGTTACTGCATTCAAGCTTAATGGTCCCTCTGTTTACAGGGAAATAATTAGTTCAGCCTCACAAATTCCGGTCTGCTCCTTCCAATTTGGCTTTTGATATTGAAAAGTAAAGGCCTGTAAAGTAAAAATTTTCGTTGATGGACATTTACAGACCTCGATTTTTTGAGGGTAGATCAGTTTAGAGGTTTAGTCATACAAAAAGGTAATCTGCCACCAGGCATTGTTTCTCGCGAAGAGGCAACACCTTGTTGCAGGTTGCCAGGGCAACATGGGACAATCCACACACACAGGCTAGATCGTTTACAAATCGTAAGCGTAGGAAGTCTTCGAGACCAATCTACGACGCGGTTCCATCGATAGTCTTTTAGAAGGGTTATTAGCCTGCAAAGTAATCACGAGAATGCTATTTTTAGGCCGAGTATTTCGGGGACACACATGTAAAGGCCTAACATACCTTGATATGCGTGCCCCTGAATGGCATTCAGGTGAAAACCTGGCAGGTTATAGGTAGTCCTTCAGTAAATAGCAGGAGTTGTGGCATCTTTGACACTAAGACGATCTGATTTGTCTTCCTGTTAATTTTGCCTTGCTGGAGAGTTTTCTTCTTAGGAAGTCCTGCACTGCACTACGCAGGCACAGATCGTCTACAAATGGTAGGCGTACGTAGCCTTCACATCACCGTTCGTGGCAATTGGTTTCTTCGTCCTCCGGGAGTCTTCAGCAGTGTTTTTTACCTCCAAAAGTTCTTGGAGTACGTCATAAGTGGAGCCAAATCCTATTCAGCAGGCTGTTTCTTCAACTTATTTCTGAATCTTGTAACAACATTTTGAAAATGTAAATAAAATGTATTTTTTTTGTTTGTGTCATGTTGTATTGTGGGTCAAAGGCTACATCAAGAGAAAAGGCCGGCCGAAGAAAGAAGAACAAAGAACTTCGAGAGCCATAGAAAGATAGTCCAGTAGTCCAGTTACTTAAGTGGGCGAGGTAGCTGCTTAAGCAGCGATGAACGGAGAAGAAGAATCTTGTAGGACTAAATCAGCCTGACATTGACAATGATGATGACGACGACCAAGGTGTTGATGATCGTTTACACTAAGACGTCATTTTGCTTCTATGTAAACAGAAGCCTGTGACTTCGTAGTGTAAACGACTTCATGATTAGGAAGGCAAGGTTAAGCCAGAGAAGACAGCATAGAGTAATAGCTTTAAAGAGCTGTCTTAACTAACGTTGACATTTCCAAAATAATTAAGGCCTTATATTTTCCTCTCTCCTTCCAATGGGGGGCGAATTTAACAAATTATGAAACACGCAGAAGTTGAATTTCAATCTTATCTTGGATCCCATGTTCGGTGGTTGTTGTGGTTGTCGCATAGTACAGTGTTAGTTGAGACAGCTACTAATATTTGATAAATTTAATTCTAACTGGCCGGCCGAACTTCTTCGGAGCAACTCCAAGTCATCATCATCATCACTGAACAACAACTACAATTTCATGGACTATACATCTCTACACCTTTGTCTATTGGATTTTTTGTCCTTTCCTTGTGCAGTAGCCCAGATAAGGTAGGGCTGATTGAGGTTGGTACAGAGTTTGCGCAAAGCAGACTCGCTAGGTCTGAAATAGCTTACGGCATTTATGATTTCTACGGCAACGGTGTTTTTGATAAAAAGTTGGTGGCTAATGCAAACCTTGCACCTTTTCAATCAGCCCAAGTAATAATGGAACAAGGTATGTGGAATCTTTTTCTTTGTTAGCTGATTAGATCTTCGGCTCGGTCCATTCGGCTCTTTTCGGTTTTCAACTCGACTTGCGACCTGATTCCGGAGGATTCGGCTTCGAAAACTGTGAAGGCTTGGTATCGAAGATGTTTCGATAGCAAGCCGCCAAATATCCCTGCGTACCGTCTGGGGAAGCCTGGTGTGTTTTGTTCGAGGTGTCAAGGTTTATGGACACATGTCACACTCCTCGGTCTCACTGGACACCAAATTGTTGTAGGAGCGCACCCAATCTAGCGTCATAGATGTCTTAATTTCTGTAAACCGCTAACTCAATTCAATAAAAACACTTCACCTAATGCGTTGTCTGTGTGATTTTTTCTTTTATTTTAAAGTTAAAATTATAGTGTAATTAATTATAAATACTAATGATGATTTGATTTGCAGGAATACTATTAAATACTTGTTGTAATAACGACAATAAAATTAAAACAAAAAACACTGAGTTGTGAGTGTGATGTCTTTTAACACAATTACGCGCATTGAGTGACATTTTAAAAACTGTCGCGTCAATGTGTTCTACTAACTAATTTTTCATTTCAGGTACTGGTACTTCGAAATCATATATTTTTCCGGTTTTTGACTCCACAGCAACTTTTTTCTACACTGAATCGAAACACAGCGCGCCCTATCAGGATCTCACACGGCTATTTTTTCTTCTTTTTCCTTTTTTTGGATGCGTTCTTGAAGAAACGCATGGCGCTACTTTTTTGGAAGTCGCAAGTGAAGTGCTGAGTGCAGGAAGATATGTTTATATTAGGGCTATTGTAATGGAGTTGTAGGTAATTAAAAGTTGATGAAAAATAAGGTTTAAGAAACAATAGAGATATTCATCTGCTTGTATTTTCTCCTTTAAACCAGCACTAACTAATCTAAATAAGTTTGATTTTGTCGTAACGGAGTTGTTTTTTGGCAATAAACAAGGTTGAACAACAAAGTGCCGCTTCAACAGTGTATTTTTTTCTACTAAAGCGATAAGTAATTTAACATAAGTCGCCGTCTCAAAGACGTCTTTTTGGGCGCGCCCTCTCTAGACCGAGAACTCCAAACTGATTGTTTGACGTATGCCCTCAAGAAGTTCGTTTTAGAAGTACCTTTGGCTGCGTTCCTGAAGAAGCACCACGTTAGTGGCTGCACTAATTACGACTGAAAAACGACTCCAAGTTCTTAAGGTAACGCAGACATCAGGTTCTTTTTTCAGTCGTTTAAACTGTTAGATGATCTTTCTGTGTTTCAGATTTGGTTCGTGAAGTAAGCGTTTACATGCTTCCCTTAAGAGGTAAGTAAGAATGAAAGGGATCGTGCGTGAGACCACCTAATCTGATTTTGCTGATACATCCACTTATCCTGAGATGACACTTAAACTTATTCATTCAGGCTTTAGTGGGATTCAAACTCACGATATTTGTTTAATTACTGGTGCTACCAGTTACCACAGAGTGCAATATTAAAGTTGTAGGATCCCAAAAGATGCACGAATAGAGTGTTTGATGACAGATGGCAGAAGTTAATTGGATGTTGCAGTCAGCCCCAAGACCTATTAAAGGAAACGGAGCTTGAAATTGGATTGTAACTGCACGACAAAGCCACTTTTGTTGGTATTATTAACTGTCTTTAAGAAGCATTTTATCTAGCTCAACGAGGTCCAGCCGTGTTATGGCAGCTCTGAGCTCCCATCAGCAGTGATCTGTAACCTGTAAGTACCAGAATATAGGAAAGTCTTCGCTTTCAGAGGTTAAACATTCTTACCTAAAGAGTGCGTAGTTTCATTTAAGGAAAGAATTTTTAATTCAGTTTTGCTCCTGTTGCACCAAAATTCGTAACTTTACAGGTAAACTGGCCTCTGTTCCAGTGGGATTCCAACCCGCGAACATTGCTTCATAAGTAAGCAAATGGATATGAAATATTACTGGTATTCAAACGCCAGGGCGTCGCAATCTCGTCCTCAGGGCGAAGGCGTCTGAAAAAAGCTGTTAAGTTTGAAGTTGATGTTCATCTGTCATGGCGCAACGTTTTCTTTGATAATCTGTTTTAAAAAGCTTTTCATTTAGGTCTGTGCAATTCTGGAAGTTTCCAATACGTAGACAGTCGTTACGTAGCATTAACCGGCCCAGTGACGTAGCGATATGAACACGTGACCCTACCTACAAGATCTAAGGTAAGTACCAGAAAGGTTTAAGCTGTTCACCCAAAATATTCTGAAACGGCCGAAAAAGCCTTTGATCATTATTTCAAGCCATGACTTTTAATTTCAATGGTCATCCTTTTGATCTCTACAAAGATGAATGTCGTGTTTTAATGGAACATAAATCCAAGAAGTCATGTTCGAAACAAAAGGTTACTACTGTCTCGACCAAAACTAGAAAGTGGAACTCAGCTTAGACCCCACGCGTTTTCTCTTGCCCCTTTGTCCGCGGAGGTCTGGGAAAAGGTGGGTTCTCGGCGATTCTCTCCTGTGACGTCACAGCTCACGGTAGAGACCAGGTTTGACCGAGCCGAGAACGCGTAAGGACTAGGCTGGGTGGAACGATTACCAAAAATTAAAAGGGATTGATATCAGTATTCAGTTGTAATGACTAAGGAGAAACTATTTATTGCATTCTAAATCCATGTTATTCAGAAACCTTACATTTATGTCACAAAATTCCTGATGACAGAGAGCAGAAGCAAATCCCGAAGTCTCTTCAATAGTGATTTGAACGAACCCGCCTGGCAGACCACAGGGTAAGTACAGAAAAAATGCGAACACTTTCGAAAAATACCAGAGAAGAAAATTGATGACAACAACAACAACAACAACAACAACAAAAACATATGGTCTTTGCTTAAGTTGTGGACCTACAGGGCCCTACCCAAAAGTTGCAAAAAAGGAGGCTTTTTTGTGATAACAAATGTAACCTTCGTGATGGCGAGCATACTTCATCCAAATGCAGTTTCCTTATAGTTGAAGGTTCCTCCTCGATCTACAAATGTACATGTGTTGCACATTAGGACACATACTCTCCTTAACTTCTAATGCAAAAAAGGTTGCTTGATTTACGTGGTGGTAGTGGGATTCGAACCCCACGCCAGTACTAAGAGGAGAGAAATATGTAATAAATTGTCAGTTGTCGAAAGCTAAATTTCTTGTTCTTGAGATGTATTTTATTTAGATCCTAAAAGACTCCAAATGTCGCACCCTGACATGACCCTGCAGTCATCAAGTCCTGGCCAGCAGTGATTTAAAACCGATATGAGGGAACATGATTAACTCGACAGAGGCAAGTACATGAATAGAAAAAATATTTAATGCCTACCTTTCGGTAAGTAATTTGCAAGCACTGGTCTGAAAAGAAATCAGGCTCGGATCGAAATTTTGCGCGGAAAATTCTAAAAATTTTGTATCGACAGACTAAGTGGACAATGTGTTAAAACTGCAAGAAACTGGGAGGAAAAAAAGATTGTAGCTCCACCTTTATTCTGACAAAACCTTCACTAAATTTGCTGCAATTTATCTCCTTTTTCTAGAGAGATGTGAAACAGTCTGGTGGGGGCATTGTCACGAGTAGGACAGGAAAAATGATTGACAACCTATTGTATTGATAATAATACTTGGTTATGACACCGACGATAAAGTAATGATCTCAGCGGGAAAGGACAACGGTGATGGTGATGATGAAGATGACTCAATGACCTTCTTCAGCAGGTGAAATGTGCATTGAAATTTAAACTAGAAATACGTTTGTCCCAGAACCTCTTGAGGTTCAGGGCAATCTTGTTCCCAGGGTCCTCTCGGGGGATGAGTATGAGGGGACCCTTGGAACGAGACATGATAAAGATGAGAGGGAGGAAAAAAATAGAGTAAATTGTCCAGCTCAGGACCTATAATAACACAACAACAAAGGGAAAAGGGACTTGAGTTTACCCGATAAATCGGATAGTCTTGGCGTTCTTCTCAGAGGATTTTTAAAAGGCTAGTAGAGATAAAACTAAAAATAATAACATGCAAATGAAGCACATGATCAGAACTCATTTGAAGCACAAAAGGAAAGAAAATGGCAAAAAAGTAAATAAATGAAGAGAAATGGAACAAAATAAACTTAAAATAAGAAACAGATAAAAAGAAAAAAATTAAATGAAAAATAATAAAATAATAAGACTTAATAAAATATTATATAACAATAAATTGAAAATACAGTGAAATAAATAATATGAAAATAAGAAACATAATAATAATGATTAGGAAAATGATAACAATGACAGAAAAGGAAATAATTGCAACAAAAAAGTCTTGATTGATTATTGAAAACGGAACTGCAAGGAATTTACAGCAGTTCCGTTTCAAAAATCCAGCAAAGAAGCATTTTTTCATTTCTAAAGTCTTTTTAGTTGCCACTTTTAATACTTTTCCTTTTCTATTACTGTCATTATAAAAATCATTATTATTAATATTAATAATATTATTACTATTTTTAAGTTACTTTTTGTTACATTCTTCAAATTTATTTACTTTTTTCGTTTTTATTCTTTTGCGCACGAGTCATTATTTTGAAGTTTTATCCCTATATAATTTTGACTTTTAAACTATTGTATCAAATTTTCAACAGAGCAGATTTCATAGTATATAAGGACGGTCTGAGTATCCGAATTATCTGGAAACGCCAAGTCGCTTTTGTCTTTGCTTTTTTCCAATATATAATATTTATTACACGCATTGATTCAATGAAGGAAAGAGTGAGGGAAGACTAAACTTTGATAATAAGTTTAGTTAAACGTTTTTGTCTTGGCAGCTGGGCAGCCTGATGAAGAGGATGATGAAGAGGATGATGAAGAGGATGATGACGATGATGATGATGATGTTGGTGATGGTGATGATGCCGACCATGATATTGACGATTAGGACGATGATAATGACGACGATGATGTTGAAGATTATGATGCTGGCGCTGCTGACGATGATGCTGACGAAAGAGCGACGCAGGAGCTTATTAATAATAGTAATTAGTAATAGGCTCCTACACGACGACGATGATGATGTCAATGCTGGAGATGACGACAACGACGACGAGGACAATGATGATGCTGACAATGATAATAATGATGACAACGATGACGAAGATGAAGACGACAATGCTGAAAATGATAATGATAATGTTGATGAAGACGACGACGACGACGATGATGATGATGATGACCTTCTTAATAAATTTTTTCCCTGATGAAGACACTCCGAAGCTCAGTGAATGGCCAAGGCGACGTTATTTGGTGAGTATCCGAAACAGTAATCTTTGTTCATCTTAAATACCTGACTGCTCCGGCCAGTCGTCTCTCTTCTCTCATAGGAAGCTTAAGCATCGACGACGGCGACGGCAGCAAAAGCGTCACTTTCAAAATGAATTCGAGTGTTTTTACAGTTTTTCACGTTTATTCCAATTCGCTGAAAATGTCGAATGTAGGCGAATTTCTCTGGAGTTGATTACTTGGGGACTGTACTCAAGTTTAAAAAGAGAAAGTAAACATTCATCATCCCTTGTTTACGTCCTCCACATAACTTGCGATCAAGCATTTTCACGTCGTAGTCGTGCAGTGACGGCAACGAACTGTACAAAAAAGCGTGATGCACGTGCAGAGTTGTTGTTTTGCTCATCACACCTATTGCTTTTTTGACGTCCTCGTTGCTGTCGCTGTTGTGGCTGCTACGCTCCCTAATCTCAATGAGGAAGCCATGTGGAATATCTCTTCGTTGACATAGTCCCCCGCGACCGTTCTGAGATCGAGAGAGACAAGAGATGGCTGGGAACCAGTCAGCGTTGATAGCATAAACGCAAAGACCTAAAAACTGCAACCTGAGGAGTGAAATGTGTCCCATTAAACTGGAAGTCTTGACTCGCCATAGTCGTTAGCTTTCCCTGCTTTACTTATCAAAGCTGTGAACTTGAAGGACAGAAGGAAAGACAGAAGCCGAGGTTCTGACTAGTATTAAATATATATGATTCCTTGAGATTCAACATTCCATCAAATGAATTTGCGTAGAAATATAACGGAAGTAGGAATAGGATCGCACCTGCCTCTATGATAAAATTTAGGCTATGTATTCTCATACACGACAAAATTACTTTGGTGCAATAGAAAAATTAACTTAGGAGATCCTTATCAATTTATTGTTTAAAAACAATAAATTGTGTCAGTCAGTATATCATTTTGGAGGAGGAGTGCGGATTTACGCTACCCAACCATGCTTTGTGCAGTACGAGAAACCAAACGAAGAATAACTTTAAATTACGATATACCGTCTTTGTAATGTTCAATTAAGGCCCATGTTTAAACCGACTACTTTTCGCACCCCTCAAGCTTGCTGTCGCCGT
Source organism: Porites australiensis (assembly GCA_022179025.1). NCBI lineage: Eukaryota > Metazoa > Cnidaria > Anthozoa > Scleractinia > Poritidae > Porites > Porites australiensis. The sequence goes on along the minus strand of BOPM01000426.1, from coordinate 351,253 downwards.
CCAGCATCACTGATAAGTTAAGGGTTCCAAGATCCCTGTGTTTTTCCAAAATTGGTTTTCGGGGTTTGCGTGCCCGGCTGTGGTGTAATTGTGTAATAGTTTTTAGGAAACATTTATTTTAGCCTGCGTAAATAGACGTTTCTCCTCTGCAGGGGGTCCATTAGGCATCGGAGATTGGAGAATTCACCGTTTATTACTCTGAATTCTCCGGATATCATTCTGTAGCCTACAAGTGTATGACTATTTTTTAATCAGACGTGGAGCCTCTTTCGAAATATTCTCCTGTAACGTTACATCTTTCTCCTGCTACTAGATTTCTTAATAAAAACCCTACCTCTGTTTTCACAGGCTACATTTATTTAAACATTTCCTATCAATAAAGTATGTGTTTGTTGAAGAAGTTAGTGTTTTTTTCTCGGTTGTTCTTATACCGTAGACTTCCACCGTTAAAAGCTCCCCCCATCCCACCCCCACTTATAAGTCCCCCAGTTATAGGCCCACATGCCTGTAAACAAAAAATACAACCAGATATCACCGCCAACCCCTTCCTAGCTTGTATCGGTTATAAATTCGTTTTTTTACGATGTTTTGAAGCGTAAAAAGTGTAAATACAAAGAGCATTTGATCGGCACTTTTTTGTTTGAGTAAACTATAAGTACATCAGCGAGAGCTTTGCTTTTGACCCTGGCTAAATCTGTTTATTAAAAACTGAATCATTGGATAATGCAATTCTAGAGCTCTGATTGGCTTAGCAATCATGGTATATGAGCCATTATACCATGCTCTCCAAGTATGGTAACTGTGCGCGTCTGTTCAAAATTAAAAGCAAGCTGAAAATAGGTTGTTTTTTCAAATAGAGTCGGGAAGAATTCTCGATATTTTGTGGGCGTTTTTAATAAAACAATTATTCCACTCTCGCTTGTTGGATATGAGATGATTATAGCCAACTCAGCGCTACGCGCCTTGTTGGCCAGCTACCATCAAATATCAAACGCGCACTCGTGGAATAATTGTTAAATACATTATACTAAAAATTGTGGTACTTTTAAACCAATGAGATTACAAGTTGACTTTGTCTAAAGCAGGCCAATCGCATCGAACGGTTTTTGTTCTGGAGTAAAATAAATTTTAAATTAAACATCAAAGCATGGACTGAGGCAAAAATCGGCGCTGCAATCTACTAGACATTCCATGGAACTTCTGCGTAAAAGTCTTTGAAACGAAAAAAATGGCTTTATTTGGGTCAGCAACATTGGATATGATCTTGTTTTGCATCTTCATGAATTCTTTGTTACCAGCATTTAGCGAAGAATATCTTGATGGCACGAAAAGTTTAAAGCGACATTCAGGAAATGGTTTGGCTTTTGCTAACTTTGCTGTTCACAAATTTCGCCACTTAAACATCACCCCCTTGGTCTCTGCTTCTGTGAAAAATATTAAAGACTGCGGAAGACTTTGTGTCGATCATTCATCGTGTTTTTCCGTCAATTTTGCGGCGTTCTTTCACGAGGAAGGACTAATTTTATGTGAGCTTCTACCAAGCGATAAATACAACAACTCAGACAAGTTTCTTGACAGCGTTGTGTTCCATCATTTAAGCATAAAGGTAAGCTTAAAACGGCAAAAATAAAAAAACAAAAGACAAAAAACAACTCATGACAAAGTTACGTAAATTTTATTCATTACAGATTCCGTATCAATTTAATATCCGCTGTCAGGTTCAGTATCTTTTTTCATTATTTTGAAAAGTTGAAAAAAAAAATGCGAGTTATGTATAGATTATCCTTTCAATATAACTCGAAATGATTGTATAGCATAAGCTTGGAATACTTTCACGGGTTTATAACCAAACAATTCAACGACCTGCTCCCAGTTGGCTTATTTGCTCAATTGGTTTGAGCGCTGCACCCGTATCACAGAGGTCAAGAGTTCGAATCCCAGTACAAGCCTGAACTTTTTTCAGGCTTTCTTTTCGCAACTGCAAAAGTTGCGTCTATAACTGCGATGATCCTCTTTCATGTAATTGATTTTTTTTATTATTATAGATAACTTTGGAGCTAGTTATTTAGAGGTAGTTATTATTCAATGTATTTTGGATTACGCAATCCAGCAAATTCAAATTACTCTTACTTAATAGTCAGTGAATGGTCACGCTCTCCGTAAAGGAATCTGATTCCAGCAGATTTAAGGGTAAATATGCCTGGAAAAATCTTTTTGCTATGTGTTACACATTTAGTTTGGTTTGATATATATTCAGAGCTAAGATATCCATGTTCTGGTAAATCAAAAGGAGGGGCCAATTTCCTTTTGAAGCTAAAACTTTTGCCCCTTTTTGTTGAAACTAATTAGGCGGTGTCCCAGTTAGAAATTTTTCGCATTATCAAACATGACTGCTTCCAACTGACAAAGTCAATTTACTGCTTAGTTTCCGGTTAAATAA